>OY757237.1:45630890-46097249 GCA_963583995.1 Xylota segnis
CCTGCCAACTTCTTCCAGAGAAGTTTTATCTACCGCCGCGCCGTGGGCTAAAAATTATTCAACCCTTTCTTTCCGGATTACTTGTGGGGCGGGAATGAAAAATTCCCGCCACCCAACCAAAGGATTAAGGGAGTTAGGCAAAAGTTTGGACGCGCTCTGCCTTGTTGCCGTTTGTGGCCAGAGCCAAGGATTAATCGGTATTGCCTTTGTCTCTGTGTGAACGGGCGTGTGGTGGGGCTTTTAGCAAACCATCGATCTATTACGACGATAACTTAATATCCCTGCGAATGAGCACTCGGAGTTATCTCTGTCTTCTGCTTCTTCAGTTCGGTGGGCGCGTTTCGAATCCAAACACAAATCGACCGAGAACAAAAGGACGACAACAAACGACAACGACAACGACAACTAGGACGACGACAACTTAATCATCGATTCGATTTGTCACTGTTTACTTAGAGAGCATAATGCGGAGAGCTCCAAGAAGGCTATGATTGCGCAAAGAAATAAACTTTCTGACGTCAGGTTTAATGGCATTCTATTCGCCTGGACAGAGGGGGAGGGATTATAAATGTATGCCGAATGTATAACTCAACTGGAATGGACTGGTATCTTGACTAGGGGTGAAGTACGTAATCAGCCAAGATGTCGCCGTTCGAACAAAAGGACACCCCTATCCATCATCGGCTTGATGGGGACAATATTGAACTGTCGACCTGTTGATAAGCAGGTCCTTTCCCCCCTCCTCGTCCTCCGTTCGAACTGAAAGTCAATCCTTTTTGCCATGGTACCAGGCAAACGAAATGCATCTTCAAACAAGAATCGGATAGTGTGCTGTGTTCAAATATTATGTCTTTCCTTCCGACAATGCATTCCAACAAAGGATACACACGGGAACAATGGCTTCATTGATACCCAATGTATGCAACACATGCAGAGTCGTTCGTTTAATCGTTTTGAAAGGGGAATATTCGTTTTGGGATTTCTTTGGCATTATTTTTGTTATCTTGTCGAAACTATCCATTTCCATGCCTTTGAGGCATTCTCAGTAACATGGCAAAGGAGTGCTCTGCTCGTACGTGGGCATCAAGCTGATACTCAATTTAAACGTTTACAGTCGGTGGATACGATATACGATATATGATTGGAACAGATTCGAACAAAAAGAGCAAAGGATAATGGCTAACGAATGCATTTGGGGTTTATTACTCTGTCGTGAGGTAATGTGCTATAGTCATCCCCTGAGTGGATACATGTCCTGCGATTAGAGTTCAAATCCTGTGTACATCCCGAACAGTCATACTACGCATGATTACGTTCAATGACCAATGCAATCCCTTGATCAGGAATAGAAAAAAGTAGGCTTTTTTTGCCTCAGAATTCTGACACTAGTCTTGAAATACTGTGGGTAATGGTTAAGGCCAGTCTGGCTGGGACTACAAATGCTTCGTTTCTTGGAAAATGTAGAGTGAAGCTTAATCTCATTGGCCCTGAACTTCAGCCCTTAGCTCCGGAATTATTTTTGGTGGACTGGCTAAGGTCAGCGATTTCTCAGATCTACAACAAAAGAAGTTGCATAGAAGAATGATTTTGGGTGCATTGGGTCGCGACTTTAAGAAGGCTATCTAAAGTACATCTCTAGGAGCCCACCGTGTATCCTTTTAAATGGTTTCTCAAGTCCAGTGAGCAGAATGTGGTGATCCCTAGCCTAGCTCCTGCCTCGCTAAGTCTGGGAAAAATAACAAAAATTTCCAACGAAAAATTTATGAAAAATGGGTTACGCATACGCCACCGAACCAGGTTCTCAACCTACCTTCTCGTATCTCAATATTCTGCTTCTTTGCATCATGAGCACGAAGCCTAGCTGCTGCCTCGCTAAGTCTGGGAAAAACAACGAAAATTTCCACCGAAAAATTTATGACAAAATGGGTTACGCTTACGCCACCGAACCAGGCTCTCAATCTACCTTCTCGTAGCTCTATATTCTGTTTCTTTGCATCATGAGCACGAAGCCTAGCTGCTGCCTCGCTAAGTCTGGGACAAATAACAAAACTTTCCACCGAAAAAATTATTAAAAAATGGGTTACGCCTACGCCACCGAACCAGGCTCTCAATCTACCTTCTCGTGGCTCAATATTCTGTTTCTTTGCATCATGAGCACGAAGCCTAGCTGCTGCCTCGCTAAGTCTGGGAAAAACAACTAAAATTTCCACCGAAAAAATTATGAAAAAATGGGTTACGCCTACGCCACCGAACCAGGCTCTCAATCTACCTTCTCGTGGCTCAATATTCTGTTTCTTTGCATCATGAGCACGAAGCCTAGCTGTTGCCTCGCTAAGTCTGGAAAAATATCAAAAATGCCCACTTCTCGTGGCGCAATTCAAATCGACTATAGACCTACTTCTCGATTCTCAGATTCCTAAGAGACTGCTTAGTTTGGACAATTGGAGAAGGAAGGAGTGGAGGAAACTCAAAGAAACCACACCAAGGTATAGCGAAGGCTGCAATATATCACTAGCTCGAGGTGCAAAAATATCCTTCACAGATGATAGTAGTAGTATCCTGGGTGTTATTCACAGTGAAAATGACATATGTATGGCTTTTACCATACAATCGCTCGTTGTGCAAAAATTCCCAGAGACATGTAGAAGCCGATTCATCAGTTGTGCTGGCCAGGATATCCCACTATAATTCGATTTAATCTCATTTGGTACAGAAAATTGCTTCTCTGATTTGCTGGCCCATTTAGCTGACAAAAGAAGATTTAATGACCATGTAGTTGGATCTAAACCGAATCCATAAGAAATATATCACTGCTTCGAAGTGAAAAGAATTTCTTGATTGATTGATCCGATGGGCAACAACGGCTTCAGCCTAAAGAGTAAAAAAAAAAGAAAGAAATTCTCCATCGAAGTGATTAAGGCAATTCCCTAGCGATGGTCTTTTACTTGGAGCTTCACACTGAATAACCAGGAAAGTATATTCAAATCACCTTCTCTCTCTCTCGACCGGACTCGAATGCGGATCTTATGCTTTGGTTCAACGCCTCTCTGAAGACTGCAGTACGGTCATCCTTCAGATGTAATATATCACCGGAACTGAACTGAATAGCTTTTGGCCGCATTTTGAAAAGAAAAAAACAATTTCCATTGTGTGAACTTCGTAATCTCCGAAATAAATTCGACTTATACAACAAAAGGAACTGTCCCGGGCCGTCCGCCCAGCCCACTTCACCCGAAATCACCGAAGCAATCAAATAGAGATACCACAAATCTAATTCAAATGAAATATTCATTTATTCCGCAATTTGAAAAGGGAAAATCTCCATAAAGACCTAGCAAATCTTTTTCCCTATTTGAGTTGTGCAATAAATTAAACTTTTCAGCATTATTACTGAATCCAGGCGAAGGAAGAAAATAGAGAAGATCTCCATCCTCCTTAGAGGGATCAGGTGTATGTTGCTAGTACGTGTCCTTAATCTGATGGTATTTTCTTTTTTGTTTGCCCCGGAATCGATTGTCCTCTCTCATGGCATGTAGACCCTCTTCAAGAGTGGACCTTGTTAATTAATTGTATCTTTTCCTACTGCCAAGGATGTGTAATTCATTAGGAGGAGGACTTTGTTTTGCAAGTAAATCTCCCCAGCGAATTAATACGAATTATCAATGACAAATGAATGTAATTAGACCGCTCCCAGGAGGCTATTTTCTTAAAAAAAAAAAAGAAACGAGAAATACATACAGCCAAGGTATGTATCTCATTAATGCGAATTACCAATCCTGCAGATACACACATAAATTTGTAACTTTTGATGTCGAAAATCAACAAATCACCATTGCAAGGCCTTCTCTTAGCTCTGAATGGGATTCTTGCTGCCTTTTGCGGGCTGGAACTCATCATCATAACTCGAAAAACTTTATTTTGTGTTTTTCAATTATAGAAAGTGTTTATTTGCGACCCATAAACAGTGCTATAAAGTTTCCAAATCAAACGTTTACACAATGCCAAGTTGTTTGCGCTTGTCGTAACGAAGTTTAAATTTTTCAGCAAAAAAATAAAACCAAATTTTTGATGTGGGTATACATACTGGTACCTGGTTTACTTAGTCGTTTTGTAATGTATTCTTGAAAGTTTTGAAATTGTTTTCGGGATGTGGTGACATGGAAGTGAAATCCTTTTTTTTCGGTTTTTTGTTTCTACCATCAAAAACCTTTTAATAATGAATGAGGAGCAAACAGAGAATTATCGCTTAATGTAAATGTTGGCATAATCCTTGAGCCGTGTTCGCATTTGTATGTACATATGTATGCATGTAGACATAGGAGGTATAAAGGGAATTAAGACCACTGAATAAGGCAAACAAAAATAGTCGCAAATTGCTTGAAGGAATTCATGGAAATAAGGCATGAAATTGACTGAATCTGTGGCTGTTGGTTGGTTCCCTTCAATTAGCAATTCAAAAACAATTTTTCAACTAATTTTGTTGCCTAAACAATGGTGAAGTAGGAGTCAACTTACTTCAGGAACTGTAGCAGCTCTAACAGCTTTAGTGGCTTTCAGCTTGGATATGTTCCTTGTAGAACATTTGCGAAAAGCATCAGTGCCATGAGTGTGAGTGTTTCAGAACATTCTGTTGATCTTCACCCCAAACCAGGCCAAAAGTCGATCCTTGATACATTGCCTCCAATTGAGCACTCAACGTCGATTGTTTCCTCCTTTTATTTCTACACATCACTTGAGGTGAAGCCCTCTACTGCATTGTTCCTTTGCTCGCCGTCTTAGATGATAAAAGTGCAGTCGATGTCATGTATAGTGTGTCCTTGAGTCTCACCCTTCAAAGCCCATCAACGACAAAGAATTTTTTTCTCGAAACGATCGAGGATATCTTCATCTACTTTCGGTAGAGTTCATGTTTCAGAGCCATAAGGTAGAATCATGGCATGGGACGGACGACGTTAAGTCCGATGAGCGGATGTGGTGAGGTCGGTATGATTTGATATGATTTCGGTTGGTCTCCGATTTGCTTTGGGTATGAACTTAGCAGGTCAGACATAATTTGCTCGAAATACGTTGATAAAAACTGAGGTTATCTGTACAAAGATGAGCGGGATATTAGCAGATAATCTTGTGAACATTAAGGGATCGAAATCTTGGCGAAAAATCTATTTGTTTTATCACTCTGTTTCGAAGCAGTGCATTGGCCTTGATTATCTATAGCCCGACCTTCCAAACTGTGATCTTATATGATTCTAAGTCACTATCCCTAAGGCAGCCAAAGGGCTGCTTGAAAACGTTCCTAATAATGACCAACACTAGCACTGGTCAAAGTATGCATCCCTGCGGCACCCCACGTAGAACTCGAAAATCACCACATATGTGGTCTATCAATACCCAAGTCCTTATGGTGGGCAATTTCGAAATGCGGTTATAGTCAAATTTGAATTTAGGGCTTAAACTGAAAATATCGATTTTGCCATTTAAGCCTTTAAGCCGATATGTGGTTAAATCCCCTGTAGTGCATCATTGGACCATCATTTCCTAATTCCACTTCACTTAACAGCCAACATTGTGAAATATTAAGGACCTCTACGACATTGATATTTATTCCCTTTATTTGGTAAACAAAAATTTTGTATTCCAAAACACAGCCCACTTCCCCAGAAGCCCACAACTCCTTGCCTATGCAAATACCTTTGTTTATACAAAAACAAGGAAAAGGTTTGATGATGATGGCAACAAATTTAAATAATCTCCCAATCGATTCCTGACCAATATCATTGATAAATCAAACACAAACCTAAAAGAATTTACATTATTTAGGCCCGCCTTCAGTGGGCCATACAACGGAGGCCGTGTCAAGGAATTGTATTGTTAAAGTTTTGCGGGATTTATGTGTCAAGTCAGTGGAATAATATTTAAATTCATTAACCCCCGCGAAAGTATGTAAATCTTATGCCAACACGACTTTGCCCGTCAAGGACCTTTGACAGTCAACAGTCAAAATGTCCCAAATCAATGAAAATTTTACCTTTTTTTTGCACACCAACTAGCGGTGTTTTAAAAATAATTTAATTAAAAAAATAGAACTCCTTGTAAAGCGCTCGCAATTGAATAATGAAAATTTAATGAAACTATTTTAATTGAATGTAACTGCTGTCCCGTGCGAAGGAGCAGCAGCAAACAACATCCCTAGGAATTCACAGAAAGTGGTAATGTTTGGCTAAAATTTAATTTGCATTTGTTTATATTTGCTTACACCTCCGACGTCTCGGGTGTGCAATGTTCTACGGTTTGTCCGTTTAAAAGGTCCCGGCAAGGACCCGCCACTCACAGAACGCGGTACCACGTTCTATGTTAACGAATTTGTGCCCGCATAATGCAATTTCCATATAAAGGATAATTACCCAGCGAAATGGCGACGACTATGACTATGACTACGAGTACGACGACACGACATGACAAGGACTACGAGTACAGCACAGTATCCGTCAAATAGGCATGGAAAAATGTCCGTTTCTGGCTGGCGTCGTCGCTTTTAGGCGCAATGACGCCAGCCACGAACCATAATTAGAGACAGAGGGAGAGAACGAGGAGCCCTTTCATAAATGCTAATAAAAGTCCTTAGGCAGGCCGTTTTGTTCAAGCCAACAGCGAGCCAGGGTAGCAAATTCACACACGATTGTGTATGTAGTACGTTTCGAAGTACACCAGGACGACGAGGACGACGAGGACGACGACGACGACGTGTACATAGGACTCACCGAGTGTAATAGCTGAAGCCTCAACTACAAATTTAAATCGTTAGACCCGAACGCAAAAAAAAAAAAAACACCAAACCATTGCCGATTTAGAAAGGGAGATGATGGACGAGAAGGATATTAGGATTTGGCAGGAAAAAAAAAACGCTAAACCAAGGGTAGTTGCGTTGGGAATAGAAATACAAAGAAAGAAAAAAAAATGCACAACACGATGAAAGTGTTTTCCGGCAAAATGGCGAAAGGGTTACGAGAGGGACAAAGGAGCAAAGGAGGTAAATTTTAAGAAGAATTTCCATCTTCTTGTAATTTAATTTATGCTTAAAGTAAAAACATGTACAAAGAATTTTATTAAAAAGTTTAGCCAACCAACTCCGTCTCCATCTGCATCCCCCCGTGAGCGCGCTTTGGATAATTATTTCAGCGAATCCGTTAGTACGTGCCGAATTTTTATATCCTCTTAAGGAATTTATTTAAGAAATTTGTGCGCTCGAGCAAGGAGTTGGGCCGGCTGGGGAGTTTGTTTTGGCAGGTTTTTTGCTTTTCTTCTCCTTGTGTTATCCCGGTTTTGGTCGGAGGCGTTATCTTTTTACGATTGCCGCTCCGATGAGTAATGCAAATTCATGGCCCGATTCGATAACGTAATCAAGGGGATTGGAGTTTTTTGTTGGCTTTTCTTCCAGCAAATGCAAATATTTAACTGCAAGGAGGTGTACTTTGTTTTAACAGCAAAGTAGTTCAATAAAAAAATAGTTAAAAAGGATCTGCAGTGTCTTGAAATAGTTTTCTGTCCAACACCTGCCTTTATAAGGTCGGGTTGCTACGGTGGGGTTTGAATAGGGAAATCTTCTGGACTACACTCAACAAAAAACTTAACCAAAAAACGTTTTGCGTATGACTAAGAGTTTGGTGCACTCAGTTGCCCGGTATAAAGGATTTTGGAAGAAGTAGGGTGTATCTGGGTGCAGCGTCGAAAAAGTCCCTTGAAATGCTATATCTTCACGTATCTCCTCTCTCTTATCGTTTTGAGTCAAATGGACTAAGCTCAACAAAAAATTTGACCAAAAAACGTTTTGCGTATGATTAAGACTTTGGTGTACTCAGTTGCCCGGTATAAAGAATTTTGGAAGAAGTGGGTTGTACCTGGGTGCAGCGTCGAAAAAGTCCCTTGAAATGCTATATCCTCACGTATCTCCTCTCCCTTAGCGTTTTGAGTCAAATGGACTAAGCTCAACAAAAAATTTGACCAAAAAACGTTTTGCGTATGATTAAGACTTTGGTGTACTCAGTTGCCCGGTATAAAGAATTTTGGAAGAAGTGGGTTGTACCTGGGTACAGCGTCGAAAAAGTCCCTTGAAATGCTATATCTTCACGTATCTCCTCTCCCTTAGCGTTTTGAGTCAAATGGACTAAGCTCAACAAAAAATTTGACCAAAAAACGTTTTGCGTATGACTAAGACTTTGGTGCACTCAGTTGCCCGCTATTTAAGATTTTGGAAGAAGTGGGGTGTATCTGAGTGCAGCGTGAAAAAAGTCTCTTGAAATGCTATATCTTCACGTATCTCCCCTCCCTTAGCGTTTTGAGTCAAAAGGACTAAACTCAACAAAAAACTTAACTAAAAAACGTTTTGCGTATGATTAAGACTTTGGTGGACTCAGTTGCCCGGTATAAAGGCTTTTGGAAGAAGTGGGGTGTAGCTGGGTGCAGCGTCGAAAAAGTCCCTTGAAATGCTATATCCTCACGTATCTCCTCTCCCTTAGCGTTTTGAGTCAAAAGGACTAAACTCAAGAAAAAACTTAACCAAAAAACGTTTTGCGTATGATTAAGACTTTGGTGGACTCAGTTGCCCGGTATAAAGGCTTTTGGAAGAAGTGGGGTGTAGCTGGGTGCAGCGTCGAAAAAGTCCCTTGAAATGCTATATCCTCACGTATCTCCTCTCCCTTAGCGTTTTGAGTCAAAAGGACTAAACTCAACGAAAACTTAACCAAAAAACGTTTTGCGTATGATTAAGACTTTGGTGGACTCAGTTGCCCGGTATAAAGGCTTTTGGAAGAAGTGGGGTGAATCTGGGTGCAGCGTCGAAAAAGTCCCTTGAAATGTTATATCCTCACGTATCTCCCCTCCCTTAGCGTTTTGAGTCAAATGGACTAAACTCAACAAAAAACTTAACCAAAAAATGTGTTGCGTATGACTAAGACTTTGGTGCACTCAGTTGCCCGCTATTTAAGATTTTGGAAGAAGTGGGGTGTATCTGAGTGCAGCGTCAAAAAAGTCCCTTGAAATGCTATATCTTCACGTATCTCCTCCCTTAGCGTTTTGATTCAAAAGGACTAAACTCAACAAAAAACTTAACCAAAAAACGTTTTGCGTATGATTGAGACTTTGGTGCACTCAGTTGCCCGGTTTAAAGGATTTTGGAAGAAGTGGGTTGTAGCTGGGTCAAGCCTAGAAAAGTCCCTTGAAATGCTATATCCTCACGTATCTCCTCTCCCTTAGCGTTTTGAGTCAAAAGGACTAAACTCAACAAAAAACTTAACCAAAAAACGTTTTGCGTATGACTAAGACTTTGGTGCACTCAGTTCCCCGCTATTTAAGATTTTGGAAGAAGTAGGGTGTATCTGGGTGCAGCGTCGAAAAAGTCCCTTGAAATGCTATATCCTCACGTATCTCCTCTCCCTTAGCGTTTTGAGTCAAAAGGACTAAACTCAACAAAAAACTTAACGAAAAAACGTTTTGCGTATGACTAAGACTTTGGTGCACTCAGTTCCCCGCTATTTAAGATTTTGGAAGAAGTAGGGTGTATCTGGGTGCAGCGTCGAAAAAGTCCCTTGAAATGCTATATCCTCAGGTATCTCCTCTCCCTTAGCGTTTTGAGTCAAAAGGACTAAACTCAACAAAAAACTTAACCAAAAAACGTGTACTCAGTTGCCCGGTATAAAGGATTTTGGAAGAAATGTGGTGTATCTGGGTGCAGCGTCGAAAACTCAACAAAAAACTTAACCAAAAAACGTTTTGCGTATGATTGAGACTTTGGTGCACTCAGTTGCCCGGGTTAAAGAATTTTGGAAGAATTGGGGTGTATCTGGGCGCAGCGTCGAAAAATTCCCTTGAAATGCTATATCTTCACGTATCTCCCCTCCCTTAGCGTTTTGAGTCAAATGGACTAAACTCAACAAAAAACTTAACCAAAAAACGTTTTGCGTATGACTAAGACTTTGGTGCACTCAGTTGCCCGCTATTTAAGATTTTGGAAGAAGTGGGGTGTATCTGAGTGCAGCGTGAAAAAAGTCTCTTGAAATGCTATATCTTCACGTATCTCCCCTCCCTTAGCGTTTTGAGTCAAAAGGACTAAACTCAACAAAAAACTTAACTAAAAAACGTTTTGCGTATGATTAAGACTTTGGTGGACTCAGTTGCCCGGTATAAAGGCTTTTGGAAGAAGTGGGGTGTAGCTGGGTGCAGCGTCGAAAAAGTCCCTTGAAATGCTATATCCTCACGTATCTCCTCTCCCTTAGCGTTTTGAGTCAAAAGGACTAAACTCAAGAAAAAACTTAACCAAAAAACGTTTTGCGTATGATTAAGACTTTGGTGGACTCAGTTGCCCAGTATAAAGGCTTTTGGAAGAAGTGGGGTGTAGCTGGGTGCAGCGTCGAAAAAGTCCCTTGAAATGCTATATCCTCACGTATCTCCTCTCCCTTAGCGTTTTGAGTCAAAAGGACTAAACTCAAGAAAAAACTTAACCAAAAAACGTTTTGCGTATGATTAAGACTTTGGTGGACCCAGTTGCCCGGTATAAAGGCTTTTGGAAGAAGTGGGGTGTAGCTGGGTGCAGCGTCGAAAAAGTCCCTTGAAATGCTATATCCTCACGTATCTCCTCTCCCTTAGCGTTTTGAGTCAAAAGGACTAAACTCAAGAAAAAACTTAAACAAAAACCGTTTTGCGTATGATTAAGACTTTGGTGCACTCAGTTGCCCGCTATTTAAGATTTTGGAAGAAGTGGGGTGTATCTGAGTGCAGCGTGAAAAAAGTCTCTTGAAATGCTATATCTTCACGTATCTCCCCTCCCTTAGCGTTTTGAGTCAAAAGGACTAAACTCAACAAAAAACTTAACTAAAAAACGTTTTGCGTATGATTAAGACTTTGGTGGACTCAGTTGCCCGGTATAAAGGCTTTTGGAAGAAGTGGGGTGTAGCTGGGTGCAGCGTCGAAAAAGTCCCTTGAAATGCTATATCCTCACGTATCTCCTCTCCCTTAGCGTTTTGAGTCAAAAGGACTAAACTCAAGAAAAAACTTAACCAAAAAACGTTTTGCGTATGATTAAGACTTTGGTGGACTCAGTTGCCCAGTATAAAGGCTTTTGGAAGAAGTGGGGTGTAGCTGGGTGCAGCGTCGAAAAAGTCCCTTGAAATGCTATATCCTCACGTATCTCCTCTCCCTTAGCGTTTTGAGTCAAAAGGACTAAACTCAAGAAAAAACTTAACCAAAAAACGTTTTGCGTATGATTAAGACTTTGGTGGACCCAGTTGCCCGGTATAAAGGCTTTTGGAAGAAGTGGGGTGTAGCTGGGTGCAGCGTCGAAAAAGTCCCTTGAAATGCTATATCCTCACGTATCTCCTCTCCCTTAGCGTTTTGAGTCAAAAGGACTAAACTCAAGAAAAAACTTAAACAAAAACCGTTTTGCGTATGATTAAGACTTTGGTGCACTCAGTTGCCCGGTATAACGAATTTTGGAAGAAGTGCGGTGTACCTGGGTGCAGCGTCGAAAAAGTTCCTTGAAATGCTATATCCTCACGTATCTCCTCTCCCTTAGCGTTTTGAGTCAAAAGGACTAAACTCAACGAAAACTTAACCAAAAAACGTTTTGCGTATGATTAAGACTTTGGTGCACTCAGTTCCCCGCTATTTAAGATTTTGGAAGAAGTAGGGTGTATCTGGGTGCAGCGTCGAAAAAGTCCCTTGAAATGCTATATCCTCACGTATCTCCTCTCCCTTAGCGTTTTGAGTCAAAAGGACTAAACTCAACAAAAAACTTAACCAAAAAACGTTTTACGTATGACTAAGACTTTGGTGCACTCAGTTCCCCGCTATTTAAGATTTTGGAAGAAGTAGGGTGTATCTGGGTGCAGCGTCGAAAAAGTCCCTTGAAATGCTATATCCTCACGTATCTCCTCTCCCTTAGCGTTTTGAGTCAAAAGGACTAAACTCAACGAAAACTTAACCAAAAAACGTTTTGCGTATGATTAATACATTGGTGCGCTCAGTAAGATAATGTTTTTCAATCATTTCGGACAGGAGGGCACTTCGTTGGTTAAGCCTGCACGTCCGCTTACCTTTCACCACGGATTGTTGCCTAGAAAAGTACATGTCATCCTGAAAGCGACACTGAAAACCTCGCAGGTTAACATAGTGATTAGTGTGGCCAATAAAATGTGGTCACAGTCCTTACCAATGCGTTCACTATTTATAAAAAAAACACGACATTGACAATTACGAATTTAACGAGGCCATAATTTCTCTGCTACGCCTTATGGCGGTTTAAGATCTTTTAGTTCTCATTTTAGGATCCATATTCATGGTTTATGTCCACTGTACAGTTCTCTACTGCACAGATACATTATCGTATTGTTTATACGACTTGTTTGGGTGACATTAAAGTTGTTCTGCGTTGTTACTTAATGCGTTTCTGTGCGTACAGCCACACGTAGCCAATTTCGCAGATGATCAAAATATGACTACACAACAGAAAGCCAAGAAAGGGTTAAGGGTTTCCCCATCGAACAATGGTTTTGTATTTCGTAATTGTTCCTTTGTTGGGGATGTCCTTGGCTTTTATTTAATTTATTTTTATTTGCTAGCTCTTAACGATTTGATGAAAAAGGGAGTCCTTTTCTTTTCGGTAAATGGTTGTAGAGCAAATGTACTGACTCCTCTGTATGTGATGTCTAACCTTTTTGTCCCTGTAAACACAATTTGTAGAGAAAAGGGTGACCTTTTACAAATAAAAGCAATGTTCTGCTAACTGGGCGATAAAGTTGCGAATAACTTTTGAACAGAATGGTTCTGGTTGCTTGTAAGTGAACAATGTACACGATCAGGGAATTGAATCAAATCAGCAAGGACCTTAGAAAAGGCCATAACCTTGTTTTGTGGTCTATCAAACACAGCAGAAAAACTTTCCCACCGTAAAGATTCAGCCGCAGTCAACAAGATCCTATGAAGGGAATATTCCGAATCGACGTTTGTCGGTATCGACATTTGGGCCTCCACAGCTTAGCAGCGACAAGCCTCCAGAGGAATCGTCGTTATACAGACTACTGTAAGCCTTTCGATTTGTATTTTGGGGACTGTGTGTCGTGTAGTAAGACTTAGGGAATCTGACCATTAATTGCCTAAAATAGATGTACTGAGAGAAAGAATGATGATCACTCAACACTTACAAGATCAAACGAACTCAAGAACTGAAGCCTTTTGATCATTTGAATCGCCAAAACTTTTCCAGGAAAAGTTTGAAGGAAATCCTGAATATCATCGAAAAATCATCTTCTAGCAACAATGCCACATGTGGCTCAAAAGACTCCATTGAATCCACAGAAAGTGACACTGTGGCGTGAATGGGTCAGAATTGGATGGATTTGACGCCTGTGAAGTGTGGTTTCAACTAGATGCTGCCACATGCCACACAGTTTTGAAACAAGTGATCGGGACAACTCGGTATTCAATTGATATCTTTTAATAGGGTAACGTCGTTGTTTTATTCTAACAAGCCAACAACGTTAGGGTTGCTCAGGAACATTATGTGCAGAAGCCGATATGTGTGGAAGGGTGTTGAAAATTTGGCCCCAAAGGATCAATGGTGGCAAACGTGCTCGTGGTGGTCATATGAAACAAATTGAATTCTTTACTTAAATCTTACATGTCTACTAAACGTGGAATAAATTTCCGCCCGATATCTCACTTAATCAGTTTTTAATTTAAGTACAAAATTGTTATGTCCTTATTGAAAAACCATTGCAACACAACTTCTTCCAGTTTATTTTGTTTAAAAATTGCCTTCCTTCCCCAGGACTCGATTAAAGGCATAAATTATTAAAACTTTGGTGCCAAACAGGGTACACTTTCAGTGAATAATTAAGAAGATTAAAAACTCAGGAAAATTTTGTCCTTTTTTTCCCCGTTTGCGGATGATGGACTGAACAATAAAAATTCGCTAAGTTTTTGCCAAACGACAAGGTCAGGTCAGTGCCCCATTGTGGGGGGACTCCAACTCAAATATTCCGCTTGGCCGCAATTATTACTTCTCTGTTTTGCGGTAATGGTAAATGGTGCGAATAATTTTGGCATAATCATTGTAGATGGCGCCTTGTTGTCGCATCTAATATAAAGGATCCCTACTCTTCCTCATAGAGTTGCCTTTTCCTTTAGATTAAGGTGTCAAACTTTAGCTTTTTTTTCTAATAAATCACCTTAAAATGAATAAAGGAAAGACCTTCCAACTAATGATATCTATTTTTCCTTTCAGGTAAGTTCCAACGAAGTCCTAACGACGTGTATGTATCCTTTTTTGTTATCAAATTTTTAAGCCTTGTCTGTGTACATCGTTTGTACTTGTTAAGGTCCTTTGGAACCATTTTTAATAAACTCTGACACTATGTACTACGATGTCATGTAACGCCTCTATATACAAACATACAGCGGTATATGTTTTTTATTAGAAACAGAACCTCCTCTGGCGTGGGTAACATGCCTTTTTTACTTTTCTAGTTCGTGCTTTTTTATATTTTTATTCAGATTTGATCTGCGTATTTGTACACATGCGACATGATTTATGTTTTATGTTATTGGATTATCAGCACGGACATATTGCTTTGGCAAAAGTATATACATATGTCCTACCAGATATGTGGTATATACATTTCATAAGCATAATCAAATGTATCTACTATGTATCTACAGAGGATAAATTAAGTTCCTGGTGCTGGTGTCGCACGAGAGTCGTATAACAATAAATAAAATTGTATCCTTAGGCATTTTTAGAAGCTTTCCACGTTACGTATGGATGTACGCTCCCGTGTAAGCAGTATTTTATTAAAATAGTTGTTTATGAGGCTTGCTTTGTCATAAAATGTATGTTGTTCTCACGAAACTGTCAATAGCAATATTTGTGTTTCTGATATTTCAATGCAATGTGACTCAAATGACACATCGCTACTTTACAGCAAGGAGGGTGTAGATTGAAATAAATTTCGTCCTTGCGACACGTCAAATGAGGTTCACACACTTATGCCAAAAGACTGTTGCAACTATAGGAATACCGGACTGCCAGCACCGGAGACCTACAAGGGAACTTTCCAAATAGGACATGAGGCAGGACAACCAGTATCGATGTGACCAGATCCCAGACAAGTGTGGTTCACCTTTTAGGCAATAAAGCAGCTTATCGAAGCTTTTTATTTTGCTCAAGTCTAGTAGTCGTCTAGCTATATCCTTAAGATTTTAAAAGAAGTATTGGCCAAGAGTTTCCTTATAATAAAACCAATAGGATACGATGTAGGGACTTGCTTGTCTCTACACCTTCTACAGAAATCGTGACTTCCTACCAGACAGTGCCACGTGAGGCCTAACCAGGTTAAAACAAATTTGTGTCACAAAAACACTTTCATCTCGTTTACATCTAAGCGTAGTTCGAATAGTGACTCATTAGACAGATTTATTCAAGCCCCAGTACCACATGAAAAAAACAAAAACTCCATCGGTTGTTCCGTTGACAAAACCTATCAACTTTTGATGGTTTATGTGTCCCTATCCATGAAAACCCACTGAACAAAGGGTTCCCATTTAGGACTCCTTTAGTATTGACAACAATCTCCAAGAATCCTGAGAAGAATGTAAGAAAATGAATCTTTCCAGCTACTAGGGTGTGCCAGCTTAGTAGCTAAAAGGTTTTCCATTACGAGTACCCCGTTTTGTTTTGTAGTAAAAAAGCTTGGTTTTGAGACATCAATAAACATCAAATATTTTGGACTTACATAAGTAGGCTCTGACATGAATTAGGATTACAAAATGATTGCGTACTTCTCCATAAAAACACTTAGACGATGGAAACAACGGATCCCCATTTTTGAAGTATTTTTCGTGTAGTTGAACACAATTTAGCTTTCGATGTTGGTCCTGAGGTCGTCTCAAGTCTCTGGCATATTGTCATAGACCATGAACTTGAAATAGACACAAAGACTCCAAAAGAGTATAGAGGAAAACCTCGCCTTAAGTGGCGCGCACAAGCGGAAGAGGACCTCAGCCAACTTGGAGCTCAACTATGCTATTCGTTAAACTGAATCCAGACAAATTCTACTCCGAATTGGTGCTATACTTGGCTGGCTGATCGAGTGAAGTCGATGAGGATGTTAGGCTGTAGCTAAACCAGGCTACCAATGCAGTCTGCCCAAAAAAGCTATTTTGAGCAATTATTACAATGCTAATGGTTTCGAAATGGAGCAGCCAGGGACTAACTTATCCTGAATTTACACTTCTAACTCTCAGATCAAACAATTGTAGTCTTGAGCAGACTAACTACACCCCACAGAGCCCATATTTTGAGAAGAAAAATACCAGATGTTGGTGTTTAAGTAGTCAAGTCGCTGTCAAAGCCTGCTCGTTCAAATTGTTAAAGGATGTAACGACATAACTCAGTAAGCCTGGCTTACCGTTTAGGTATTCAGACTGTGAAAGTCTAGGACGGATTCATGCATCTTCTTTTCTGTAGATATGGACATTTTTATGCTCATGTCGATAGACGGATTAAAAGGCGTCGGACTAAATAGACATAACTTGCTAGCCTGGGTCCTTTAAAGGAACTTGTTGAGACCATTGGTATATGAGTGTATTTTAGTTAAGACTGTGTTGAAGGCAATGAAATATCTTTGGATTTAACCGTCGGATAAATGTGTACATATTCTACATACATACATTCTGTTAAGTCTTGCTTTTCAAAAACCTGTACCTTGCGCTTGTACCTTGCAGTTTTTTTATTTGAAATTTCTTCAAATGTCAAAGTTGATGTACCAGTCGCCCAGAAATAATAGCAAGCTGTTTGGTCACATCATTCTTGTCTGACTTGTCAAACCTCTTCCAGTATTTTGTTAGGCCACACCCGCTGACGAAATTGTCTACTTATTTTCTTTTGGTAAAGTTCCTACATTTTGCTGTTTTGGTAGCCACTTCCCAGTCCCGGTACCTCTTTCTTCACAAATGCACCAAGAAATCAGTCTTGAGACCTTCGATACACCAAGTACTCAGAAGCTTTAGCAGGTATCTCTCCTCGTATTTTTTTTCACTTATGTGAGACGCAACCTTGTCATAGGCCACTCCCCTGAGAGACAATAATAGTTTGTTCTCGTTGCTCGGTATTTTTCACTCATGCTAGTGATGTGCAGACAGTTTTTGAGTTTTTTGCTTAACCGACGAAAGAAATTCTAAAGACTAAGCAACGTTGCTAGAAAGGTACGTTGTTTAACAGTCAAACCTAGTTTAGAGGCTTAAGTGTTGCTTTGGAAATCCTACAAATACTCATAGTCTTAGAGTTCTGTTTTCTGCGATGAAGTTAAATACTGGATTCAGCTTGATGGTCAAAAAAGGAAGAATGTGCCATACTGTGTTCTATACTTTAAAGAGGAGCTCGTCAAGACAAGCTCTATACAAGTTTCCATTACAAGGACCAGGACATAGATGATGCTGATGATAATGCAGAATAGGATGCTTGATTCTGATCAGCATTCTCGTTACTCTGAACAGGTCTGTCTTCCAGATGACAAGATTGAAGTCGGTTGGGTCATAATTCGAAATGAAATTGGCGTCTCAAAATTAAGGTTATTGGCAAAGCCCCTGAGATGAGCCCTAGACTTTGACTTTTTCTACGCTTCATCTGGTTAGTTAAAAGAGTTACTTTTTGGGGACATTTTTTGTTGTAATTCATCAATAATGGAGAATGCCACACCCACTTTTTTATGACTCAGAACAAGAAGACTGGAATTTCAGTCCTGAAAATGTTCGAAAACTTGTAATATAAGGTCAACCAATGAGTGGTTCCGAAAGTAAATTTAAATTTTGAACGAATTTTAATTTCCAAACATTGTTTGGATTTTGGCACTACGAATGGAATGAAGAACCATTTAAATGTTCTCCATGCAAGTTCTTGCTGGACTTGATACAGACTTGGTCATTTTCGAAGACTTTTCGACTTACATCGGGCAATAACTCGGTCATAACTTGATGAATCAAGAGTCAAGAGTTTGCGAATGGTGCCCAAAAACATGATCTTTTGCATGACACCGGAAAAAAAAAGCAAGAGCGACAAGTCACACGATTTGTGTGGCCAGTTCACATCACTAAATAAAGCAAATCCAAACGCAAAAGGTGCAGGTTAGTATTACCAACTTGTGGATTTTATTTCCCAATCCTATCGAGGACGACCGCTCTGGGACGTAACGCAGGACTAGAAAGATCACTTTGTCACTTTATTGTCATCAGAAGCAGGGATTGGCAAGAATTAGTCTTTATTTAATCTTAGCGCGTCTCTGCGCAAGACTACCTATTCCTCAAGGATGCATTCAAGCTGATGATCTGCATGAGGAGTTGGTATATCCTTATTATGTGGATAGCATATATGTCCATACGTATGTCCTTTTGATTAAATCATTGATGTATTCAAGCATCTGCACGGACTTTCTGCGTCCAGTGTCACCTTTTCTAAATCATTTCTTCACATGACAGGCAAAGAGGCATTTTGGTGAAGTAGCGTGCATTCTCCATCCTCATCCTGTCTAAGTACACGAGTTTGGATGGAATGACAAAGCTGTATAGAGCTTTGTATAGATCGTCTCTGTATACTCAGTCATAGAAGGCTTTAGAATTGATACAAATGTAGGTGGCATCGGTGTGAAATTTCTGGATTTTCTTTTGGAGGATATCCTTTGTGAAATATTAATTGTATAGCTAGGACACTGTTCAATGTTTCATCCTAGAGCTCGTAAAAGCAGTGTTTGATATCATCACAGCACATGTCAAGATATTGTTAACGAATTTATTCTTGACGCAATTTTTTATGAGGAAACTTACGTTATCATGCCAAAAACAGTATTCAAGGACAAATCCGCATCCATCCTTGCAGTAGCACTGATCGACTGCAATCAGTATGTGAAGAATCGTTTCTACTCATCCTTTGGAAGCTGTTTGTCCTTATTTCGTTGGCTAGCGTTCGATTGCCTCAGGGATCCATGCCTTCACCTATTCTGTTTCCACTCTATGTACGTTGATGGTATTTTCGAGTGTAGCATGATTTGTTTTGTTTCTTTCTCGTAACTTTAACGTTGGGTAATCTATTCTAGTTATGTAGTTGATCAACAGTAGAGCCTCAGACGAAGTCGTACCAGCCAATCCATCCTCATTTTGTTGCAGTTCTCCTAGATTGCATGCAGTTCCAATGTATCTTTTGCTATTATCCCCGATCAGGTTGGGGATCGAATGGACACCTTGCGGTTCACAAGAGCTGCTTTTGCTTGAAAAATAAGAATAACACAGTCAGCCGTCATACTTAAATCAGAACTGGTGTTCAGGTGTCATTCCATTTCTCCATAAATTCGTACAAAACTAAGGTATTCGACAAGGATCTGCAACCGTTTAATGGCAAACTTTAAAACTACTGCGGATACCACCACCACCTTCGCATGGAAACCCATCAGCCATCAACTGGAAAACTTTCCTAATCAAATCCAATTGACGGAAACCCTTCCCGTATACCGTAAAGTTACACTCTGGCCATTTAATCGTAACCCAGAGTTAATTGACAGTGAGCAAAGCTATTAAGAGCAAATAACTTCCGCATACTAAGTGCCTTCCCGGCTTCAGCCTTTGTCAAAAGTTTTCACCTTCAACGGGATTAGCATCCATTCCCATCTGGCTAAAGTGCTCTGTCTATATTGGTATCCATTATGCCGTCTCCAAAATCAATCCACAATAAATGCCAAAATTCTATAAATTACGTGACATTTATTCCATGGTTCATGGGGTCCGGGCTCATCCTTTCCCCCCACAAACACATGAACGCGCTCGTGTACACGAGATTGCTCAGCAAAAACAGTTGAGGAACTTTTAAGACAATCAAAAATACGTGACCAAATCAAATTTAAAAGTTTAAGCACCCCTCTCCGGCGGTGCCTGCCCTAGCGCCCACCGGGAGCTGTTGTTCTGTGTTGGTCTCTAAATGGGCTAGCTAGGGTATGAATGTGTTTGCCGCATAATTGCATTTATAATACCCAGAGCGCAAGGACGAAGCTGGGTGATGGAATAGCCGTTTTGATATTCCTGCGGCAGGAAGTGGAAATGGCTGGAATGGTCTTTGTTCTGCGAGAGCGCCGGTCATGGTAGTGTCATCCCGGCATAACCGGGCGAAGTTTCGATTGAATGTGTTTTTGTGTGGCTCTGTAACTCGCAGGAGATTGATAGTCAGCCGCACACATTTCCAATTGATCAGCGGTTTAGGCGAAAGGTAAATGGTAAAAGTTCACACATCCGGTGTCCATTGAAGAGCCGATCAATTAATGGCCACATTGACCAAATGAGTTTTCTCTGCTTCTACTATAATGAAGTAGTGGTCTTGCTGTGCAGCTTCTCCACCTCGTTCTGGTCCTAATTGGTATTGGTGGTCGGTCGTTGGTGGCCATGTTGGCAGCAAAGGGATAATGGCCTTAGGTGTATCTCTATGTACACGTGTATGTGCATTTCAATTCGATGATGAACACTCAAACTACAAACTCTGTTCAAACAGAGAGTGCATATATGCAAAGAGCCGAAAACCATATCCCGACGGGGATACGTGCGAGCGCGTGCTCCATTCCGTCCAAAGCATTACAAAGCAAACATTTACTTTTGTTTATTGTTCGTACACGGAGCAAAGAGTAAACTGTTTGCAGAGCTGGCTTTGTGTGCTGTTATTACTCGATAATTAAAAAACAGTGCTGCAATTCGTATTCACATTAATTAAATAAATAGAGGAGTGCTGGTGGCATGGAACGTATTCCATGGCTGCATAAACAACTGAGAGTAATTGGCCCTCTTTAGTGCGGGTTGTCTGGGGGTATTTTAGGAGTGATTTGCACTCGATAGTGTCGGTTTTCGAGTACCAGAGGTATCATGGACGATCTCTTAATGGATTTTCCACAGTTAAATGGCATTGCGAGCCATTATATCCTTGAATCGTTAGATTAGAGTATGGACATGGTGTTATGGCATGTCCTGAACTAATTGATATTTCGAGAGCAACTCTGCCAAAATCGTGCGATTTGAGTATGTCCGACGATGCGTGTAAACATTTATTGAGGTTGGATGCAGTCAGCCAGACCAACACCTGGTGGTACTACGTGCCATATAGCTATACAGATTTGGCCTATACTAAACTAGACATTGGTTTGCTTGGATGAAGTCGATTGTAGGTTGGTTCCCAAGTGGAAGACTGCATTCCTCTGCATTTGAGCCTTTTTACAGAAAATTGCTAAGATTATCCTGTCAGACTGAAATCACAGACATCCTCTGGTATATAGTATGAAGGAGGAGTAGCCCTTGTAAAGGTTCAAATTCTATGGTTTGAGCTTGTATGTATTCAAGTTCAATCTAGCTGCCTTTAAAAACTGATATTTCGTTCGAGGTGAAACCTCCACTAGCCCCTCTTCTTTGGAATTTTTTTTTGAGTTAATGAACCTTCCAGACCCTGTAATGGAAGTGTCACTATGAAATCTATTTCACACACATTGCCTTGCGAAGCATCAGTCAAGCTCACCTGTGCCTCAGATGCACAGACACAGAATTGCTGGCTTGAATTGTGCCACAAGAAAGCAGATTCAGGATGTCAGTATCTGGTTCCGTGGCGTATGCGTAACCTTATTTTTCATACATTTTTCGGCTCAAAAATTTTCTAAATTTCTCACACAAAACGAGGCGTCAGTGAAGCTCGCCTGTGCCTAGGATGCACAGACACAGAATTGCTGGCTTGAATTGTGCCACAAGAAGGCAGATTCAGGATGTCAGTGTCTGGTTCGGTGGCGTATGCGTAACCTTATTTTTCATACATTTTTCGGTTCAAAAATTTTCTAATTTTCTTACACAAAACGAGGCGTCAGTGAAGCTCGCCTGTGCCTAGGATGCACAGACACAGAATTGCTGGCTTGAATTGTGCCACAAGAAGGCAGATTCAGGATGTCAGTGTCTGGTTCGGTGGCGTATGCGTAACCTTATTTTTCATACATTTTTCGGTTCAAAAACTTTTTAAATTTTTCACACAAAACGAGACGTCAGTCAAGCTTCAGTAAGAGAATAGCTGGCTTGGATTGTGCCACGATAAGGTAGGTTGAGTTGATTCACTGCAAATTGTGTTCCAGTTTGTTTCCAATAATTTCTAAACTAGTTGTTAGCTGGAGTTTCTTTATGGATTCAAGCACTTTGGCTGACCCAATACATGTTTGGCATAGTTCGGTGGAACCTTTCTCGAATTGCACACTGCACAGCTCGTAAACTCGAATTCAGCCATCGCCTACTAGAGCTCAAGACGATAAATATAAGTCGCATTTGAGCCTTTAAATTCGATGAAAAGATGATGAGTCTCAACTTGAAATTCGTTGGTCTTTTCCAGGATTTGTGTAAGTGTCCATCTGCCACACTGGTAAGTGCCCACTAGTGTATTGCAGAAAGGCTTCAGACGTTTACACAGTATGTTGGATAGGATCTTATATGCAACATTAAGGAGGGGTATGACTCCATAGTTCTTACAGTTCTGGAAAGGAATGCATTTCTTTAGGACTGGGCATATTGAACTGACTGTCTACCCATCGGAATTGGCTTCATCCACCTATACTTGGTTGATGATTTGGTGCATGCATCCTACCAAAAGCTCCGGTAGTGGACCATCATCGTCAGTGGCTTTGTTGTTCTTCAGCTTTTTGATAGACGAGCTAGCCTCTTCAAAAGTGGAAGGGGGAATGGCTCCTTTATTGACTGGATGCGGATCCTTTTCTTATCTTAGCATTCTCTCTACCAAAAATTGGAAATATGTAGGTAGGCACGTACCACCCTCTTAAGGACACTACAGTGCCATATTTCTAAGAAGTCCACAAATCCCAACAAATAAAGCGTTCTTATGCTGACAAATGGCTCCTGTACCTGACTCATTATCGCCAACCAAAATGATATAAATTAATTCTATTGTTATTATTAAATTATCGGTGTGATCCTTAAATTCCCATCGAACGCAGGGGGAACACAATCAAACGGCAGAGAGAGAGAGAGAGAGTGTTTTGTTTTGTTGTCTTGGAAGTTGTAATTTATTGATAAATATCAACAAAAAGAACGGAATACAATGCGTTGTCAAAAGATATAATAAATTTCAATTCCACGAGACAGCATCAGTTTCCAATAAATCATTTCCCATAAAAGGAACAAGCCAGAGGTAGAGTGATATATCCTAGTACGGGGACGCCACCGGCCTTATTTATTCATGTAAAAGCGTACACAAGTCATTACCTATACACTGGCACATTGGGGGGCTTAATAGATTTCGCTACACAGGTGTTGCTTATACATATAACGATATACAGTTTCGTTTCATGGCCCAACAGAAGCACTCAATTCCTGCAAGTCATTGTGAGTGAGCGGAAAAAATAACAACAAACAACAAACCATAGCCAGGACTATTTAAACTTTGTTATGGCGTAACAGGAATTTCGGTGCAGGGTTGTAAAATGTGCGCGCTTTTAGCAATTTCAGAAAATTATCTCCGTGAATGGTTTTGGGCAAATAAATCATTTGTGACCCGCCCAGTGTGTTTACGGTTTTTGGTGGTGTGGCCAAAATAGGTATGTACCTGCCTATCCTTGCCCTCCCCATACGTATCTTAAGGAGAGACGGAGAAGTTAATTAAGAAAATTGTGATTCATCCGATACCTCCACTCAGAGGGCCAAGTGTAGTGTGATTTATGGAATTTGCGTAGAGCTCTCTAAATTATTTACCTACACACTGACAGACAAATTAGTTATTAATATTAAATACTCGTAAAAGTATATGTAAGCAGGATGGCACATCCTGCCATGGTAGCAGGTGCCATCGTTTAGCCTTCTCAATTTCGGCCGACAAAATGCCAGGGGTGAAAGTTTTGGGTATCCGTGATACCCTTATTAGGATTGGGTCATCAACCTTGTCGGTTAATGTGGAGGAGCTAGGTCAAGCAACACACATACTCGAACACAAATCGATGCAATAGACCAGTGACCCATTGGTCTTAAACCAAATTACTAAAAATTAATTAGCAGGGCGGCAACACAAACTGATTGATGAGGGGTTTCTGAGTTTTGATCCTTTGTAATGGACCCTAACCGGATGGTGGACATTTGTTGATGTTCGGGTATCGACCTGGGCCTAATATCCCCTGAAGGAAGGGACTTCTATAGTTAATCATCTAGAAATTCAGTAAAATTTTACTTTAACCAGCAATCAGAATGGGAGTACCAGCTCCATTCGAATTGAAAGTGATCTCTCAAACTCATGACTTCACAAAACAAAACGCTCTCGAACTGAAGTTTTTACTGAGTCTGTACTCAGGTTTCAAAGGTTCTGTCTCTGGAGTGGCGATATGTCTTATGGGCTTGCTGGTGAAGATTTATTTAGAGGGCAACCGAACACTGTAGACCATGTAGTCCTAAAGCCAGAACCATACTTGTCTTCTTCCATTTTAACATCTGTGGTGCGCCAAGATAAATGTGGTTCTGGCTTAGACTTTACCATACAAATTCTAGCCAAATCTTAGGCATATAGCCTAATTTAGGAAAAGGGAAGGTCTTTCGATTTCAAAAATGGAACGTAAAATTGAGCGAACTCCTAACTAGAGTGAAACTGAAAGAGACACTCCATGGATCTCTATGGATTTACGTGCGAATCTAACGAATGAAAGTCCGACATTCTTTGAAAAATGAAATTTAAATTACTTTACACGATATACTAGTAAAATACCAACCGAAAATTTATTCTTTGCAAGGAATAGGAGCTCAGATATTCCTCAATAAAAAAATTCCTTGAAAAAGTGCCGAGTGGATTTGGACTCCGATTTTTCGATCCCAACTACGAATTGCGTGCATCGTTACTTGCACCTTTGCTCCTTTTGAAGGACACTCAAATATTACCGCAGGAAAAATGGTATTAGCCGACTATGTTTAGGGGACGCTGAAACTGCCAAAGAAACTAGCCTTTTGGTGTCACCTCCTCCTCAAATCAAACAATCCTAAACTTTATTCATGAACTTGCTGACAGCTTAGAGGGAAATTCATTCAGTATCTTCAAAGGCATAGCGCAATAGATCTCTGTAGTCCCTTTTAAGTTCATCACCTCAATAATCCTTTAAAAAAATTGGCCTTTAATGGTAACAAATCTTTTCTAAAATTTGTTGAAGGACATGCCAGACTATACCTGAAAAAAGTTATCACTAGAAACTGCATGAGGATACAATTTCTGCTCTGCTCGTTAAACTAGGATGAATAGAAATCAACTGTAGAGACATTACCATCTATATCTCATCGACATCCTCACCACGAAAGTACACCACGCGTATCATGCTAACCTACTCCATTGTTTCATAGTGAGTCTACTTGTACAGATGGGTTTGTTAAATTCACCAGGGACAAGAAAGTTTCATATTGAGTTCAGTTCAGGGTCACAAAAAATGTCCGCATACTGGGAGAACGATTACGCACTCTCAAGCACATTGGCTCAGTCGTTTAAGCAGACTGAATCATCCTCATCGCCGGGCCATATATCAAAGCTTGACTTGAAAAAAAAAACTCGCACATACATGTATAGGTCTTCTCTTGCTCTGCTGTCTGGAACTCCTGTGGTCCATTTTTAAAGTAGAAATTTGAGCTCTGAATTGAATTCAGTTTTCTAGTCCGGATAATAATGATTTGGGCTGGAGCAATGTCCAGTTGGGACCGCTTTGTTAAAAGGATAGTTTGTGGACTCTCCAAGAGACAGTAGAGCAGTTTCCTAAGAATATTTAAATCCAGCACCCGAAAAGCGGATATACGGATTACACACCGAGGAGTACCTACAATTCCTGATTCCTTAACAAACTTCTTTGCTGATATTTCCCTATTTTCATGGATTTAAGAGCCTTTTTTGAGATCCTTTCTCTCTTTGCTACTGAAGACTCCTTCTTTATCCAACCAATCTATTTTATATTCTAAAGACTCCTCGTTCTTGGATTATCTAGAGTGAATGCTCAATGTGAACAAAGAGTTACCAAAGGCATGAAGAATGGCACCTAGTGTAGATTCAGATTGGAAACAAAATTTGCAACAGGATACGCCAAAGCATTTACTGCATACACTAGAATGTATCAATCTATTGGATCTGAAATACCCGCGGAAATAAGAAGGTAGATCCGCAAGCAAACAAGATTTCAGCCCTGACCTAGGAAACTTATAAACTGCTCCATAGGTAGGTAGTGTAGTCACTAAATCACCAAACACCATTAGGGTAACAAACTTAAACCATCGCTTCCATGTATTTGATATGATTTGATTTGCAAACCGAAACACGTATGAAAAATAGGGTTACGCATACGCCACCGAACCAAATACT
Organism: Xylota segnis; assembly: GCA_963583995.1. Taxonomy (NCBI): domain Eukaryota; kingdom Metazoa; phylum Arthropoda; class Insecta; order Diptera; family Syrphidae; genus Xylota; species Xylota segnis. The sequence goes on from OY757237.1 coordinate 45,657,313, forward strand.
GACATCCTGAAACCTCGTTCTTTTAGCACAATTCAATCGCAGTATTCTGCTTCTGTGCATCCTAAGCAAAGACAAGCTTAACTAATGCCTCGTTATGTGAGAGAAAAATAGAAAATTTTCGAATCGAAAAATGTATGAAAAAAAGGTTACGCATACGCCACCGAATCAGTTGCGTTCTTAGTGCACATAGTGCATTGGAAATCACTTTAGTTCGGCAGCTCTTACAGAAATCGTTGAAAGAGACTCACGACTTCAGGACTAACCAGAAATTAGTAGTTTGGATCAATTGTGTTCCATTTTTATTAATAAGTTAAGGGTTATGGGTCCTAAATGGATGCCTTGACGACTGCCAAATATTGCCATTATAGGCTCGTTCTTTAAAAAATGTAAAATGTGTTCGATGTTTGCTTATAGTGTTACAGGACACAGCGCAAATGATCGATTTTAACTTATGTCTAGAAATATGCACTCTTTTTTGGAAATAAGTCAGAAATGGAAAGGAAAATGGATAGATTTTTGAATGAAGAAAAGATTTTGGTAAAAATAACTACTTGTCGCTTGTGCAACTGTCCTCAAGGAATTCGTGATGCCAATCTTTTCAAAACTTATTTGATTCTGTGGTCATTTTTTTGTAAGAGGTCCTCTTAAACATTTGTGTTATGCGTCTAAGTATAAACCCCAAGGAACATGTAGGACGCTATATACCAGAGACCATTGCATAAATTAAAGTTTGCCTAGCTTCCTTAACTCGTTTATTCGCTTCCAAATCCTGTTTAAAAAAAGCAAGCTATTCAACTAGTATTTCAAATTATGTGAGTTATCATCGAAAGTTATAGAAGCATCCCTTAAGGTTAATTTTATTAGGCAGGACCTGAGGGAGAGGTATATTCTTTAAGTCTTTCCTTGGTTAGGACGTGATATCCACAGAAGTAACTGAAGACATTTTGCATCTTCTGCTCTATTGGCTAATGACCCATGTTAGTATTTCGTAACCCTTGTGTTAGGTCAAACCTGAGTGAAATAACAAAGTTACAAAGTATGGACCATTTGCTTGTTTCATTTTAGAAAGGCTTTAAGAAAAACTGTGCTCACAGAATAAGTCTTCATTCAAATCACTTCCTCCACTAGTTTGGCCGTAGGCAACCCAATTTTCAATACATTTTCAATGGTTTCGGCGTTTATTTCACGAATAGATTGACCAATATTGCTCTTGAGTGCCTGAATTGAATCGTCTTCGGATTAGGACCTTTTAAGCGAATAATCTTTATGCAAGGCCAGTGCGACTGATATTCAGTTGATGGAACTTTAGGCCTTAGACACACACTTCCCGAAACAGCTGAAATTTTCACCATTAAGCACACAGGACGAGCACAGGAATACGTTCGGGTATCAATCAGCAAACCAGTCTCAGGAAATTTCTTTACAAACTTGCTTACACCAGCTGCAGTTGATGCAACATTTTGACTGAAATTATCACTGCAAGGAGCCTTTCTTTTAGGAAGTGTCTCTGTTAAAAATATCGGTGTTTGACCTTCTTCTCCAAGACGTCCTTCAACAGTGTCGTGTACCTACATTTCATTTATATTTTATTGTCTTCATCTAAACATCGCTTAAGGAAATTCTCACTGTCCTTACGACGTTCAGTACTCATTTGTCACTCTTATCTGATGGGAACTCCGCTTATAGTGGCAATAAATGTATTTAATTCTGAATAGACAATGATACTTTCCTTTGGATACTTCTATCGCTCTTTTGTGAATTCCTGTCCAATAACTCTCCTCCTCCATGCACCCACTCCTTCTCATACTTCTTTCACAACGTAGATTGCAACTACATTAAGAGCTTAGTTTCTATCTATACACCATTCGAGTGTTTGGATTGAAAGATCATACAGTTCAATATGTATTCTCTTTTGTTTGTCGAAGCCTCTCCTTTGCGATGATACTCTCAAATGTTTGCCAAATGTTCGCAAGAGATTGGGTTGTTAACTACTTTTCAAATCGAATAGGATAGGAAACTTGTCAGATTACACATGTACCCATCGAATACGTCTTACCATAACCACCCAGCTAATTCTGCCTGCCTTTGATCTCGAGGAGGAAACTCCTTCTTCTTTCATAAAACATTCTCGTTCCGTACTCAAGAAAATTACCATTACCTCCACCACCGCCGCCGGTGCCGGTGTGTGCACACAAAATCGTGTTAATCTGGGCAAAAAACTTGGTCATATTATTTTTCATTATTAATTTAATTGTGATCATTATTTCCGCAGTCGTTTCCTCCACGTCTGCATAGCCAAGTGTCGAGTACATAGCAAGGCAGGTGGGTGGGACTCCAAACGCTTCTTGTGCACATTAACCTCGCCTTATCGTGGAGCAACCTAATTCATTTTCATCACCTAGTCGAGAGCACGTTTTCGGGTATGACCCCCTGGAATGGAGGGGGAAAAATCTATTTTTTATGAGAAGACATAATTATTTAAAATCATCCCACCTTAATCCTGAGCAATTCCGGGCGATTGCCTGCTCATTACACATTAGACGTACGCGCGTCGTCGTTCTAAACGTGTCCCATTATAAACGTCTACGTCTCCCCGAGTAATTCAATCAGGAAAGCACTCCCTTGCACCAACTACGAGGGTGGGTTCCATGGTGGTGTTCCAAGTCAAATTAGGAGTTTCTAATTTGTAATGTAAATCGGAACCGGGGCTGATCCATTGAGAACATTAATTAGCTCGCATTCGGGTCCCACCGGGGACACATTCCACATGACACACATGTCTGCATATGACTATCTCTGTTGGCTTTAACGAGCATAATCAGCACCGTCTTAATATTTTGAGAGATTTGTCAATGTCAATGCAAATTGGCACTATACATCGATAAGGGCAGAGTTATATCCATATGCAGGGAGGTAGTCGTAGCACACTACCGCCCCCTGGTGTCACTTAATGGTGCAGACAAAGGACGAACGTGTATCGCATCAATAAAACCCGCCAAGGAAGATTAATCACCGCCCCCCCCTCTTATGACCTTCACTATGGCGTGACATTTAAAAAACAACAGAGGCGTACCTCAATACTCGTATCCTGGACAAGTTTCGACCGCCGCCGCCGAGAGGACACCCAACTTAATGATATTATTTCCCGTTTAATTGATAAAGTTTTGATAGACTCGAACTAGGGCTGCACTGTCTCTAGACAAATCAACCAACCGAACGGATGGAATTGAAGTTTCCAATTTAGCCCATCACACAGAGCCAAGGACCTTCTCCCCGCTATGCGTTGCATCGCTCGTAGGAAAAGGAAGAGGAAAACTCGCTTGACTTTCATTTAAGAGAATGAGTTTCGAGGACTAGAAAATGAAATAATATTCGACACAATAAAAGCATTCGGGGGAAATAAAACTGAAGGATGCTTTATTTACTTTTGCACTCGAAACGCGGAACGACAAACATAACAATGAAATCCTTTCTGAGGGAAAGTGTCAGCAAAAGTTTTTCGTTTCCACATAAACAAAGGAAAATGTTTCGCTTTTCTTTCTGGGGCTTCGCCATACCTACCTACACACACTGGATGTAGTGTGTGCCAAAGTCAAATTGGACAAGGATATGCGGCAGGGGTGCAGGAGTGTGTGTATATGCGCAAGACATAATAACGCGGGATCGTGAACGTCATTATAAAGGGAGCAATAAAAATCCTCCTTTGAGGCGAACGTAAAATAATGTCGTCGTCGTTGTCGGTCTTACTGCTGAACGGGGCAACGGGACACAAGACACAAGACACAGCAGGACTCGTTATGAAGGGTGCTTGCTGGTTGGGAAGAAGAATTTTGCGTTTTTAGGTCTCGTAGTTTACTATCGCAGCGAAAGGGGTTGGCAATATTTGACGGTTTTTAATGGAATACGAAGGATACGCAAAGGAAAAACGTTAAAGATTGAAATGGACCTTCAAAGCGCGTCAGCACACAAAGGCAGCGTTAAAAACAATACTTTCGTCAAGCCATTATGAGGTTTGCCATATTCGTTTGAGGTTACGTAACGACACCGTTGTTGGTTCGAAGGGAGGAGCTGTTCTGTAAAAAAAAAGCAAAAATAATTGCTGATTTGAAAGATAAGTTTCGAAATCCTCAAAGGACGTTTATAACGCCTGCGCGGCATGGTTCTCGAACATCTGCAATGCGGGTCGATGGGTAAAGTTTCTCCCACACTGCTTAGCAATCGATACTTCTGATGTCTACAAGGCTCTGACGTTTTTGGTTTGCCTACCTATTTGCACAGAGAAAGGCAGTTTGTAAGTGACAGTGATTGTCAAGCTTCATCATCACATTGACTGCAGAAGTCGAATGGACGAAGGAGATCGAAGAAGATGGAAAGAGGATGTTTTTCACTATTTGGATAAGCATGATGGAGAAAGGTCTGCTTTAAAGGGTAGACGATTTGTCCAACGTCCAAGACTGCAGAATTTACATTGCGTCTCGTAATAAAGCAAGGGGACTTGACAGTCTTGCCACAGAGCTCTATAAGGCTTCGTCGCTTCCAAGTTCATTAGAGGAGTTGGTTTGGAAAACTGACACTTTCCCTAAAGAATGGAGAAAATGATTGTTTATCTAGGTCCGCTAGAAGGCCTTGTCAAACCGTGGACGTATTTGGGTCCATATACTCATTTAGAAACTTAACTCCATCATGACGTTCACCACATAGGTAAATAACTTGTGGATTAATACAGAGACTAGTCAACACGTTGTGGTTATCTAGGAAGAACTGTCCTATCTATCCTACGTAAAGGCCGGAATTAAAGAAAGCAAAACAACGAACCTTCTGTCTTTAATTCGATCTTGTATCAGCATCTTGACTGAGATGAAGAAAAAGTGTAGTCAATCCAATACGTGTTTTTGCCACTGCTTCGCTTTGCAAAATGACACTTTGACACCCTTGGACCGAGGTTTTCCGTAAACTTCGTAGAGGTAGCACGACTTCAGATGTTGAAGCTTCTCCACTTTTTAGAGAGTAAACAATTGGTTCTCAAATCGACTAGTAATAGGAAAAGGCTATTCACTGTAGGTTTTTGGGTCTTCGAGTCCTTATTTTTCACATACCCTTCCATAACCTAACCGAACTTACTCCGTCAGAGCTATTGTTTATTGATTTCTCAAAAGCAATCCATAGCGTAAGGATATGTAGGTTTGTGAAGGCTATGTGGCATGCTTTACACAGGACACAGGACAAGCACTCACTCGACAAGGTTGCATACTATTACTGCCATTCTTTTGGGTAGTGCCTCAGTCGACAAAAAGCCGTGGAATTTAATGAATTTTTAAACTTTCTCAATCTCTCTGCAGTTAGTCGTACAATTAATTTATGCCAAAGACTGTTCAGGAGGGTATTTTAACAGACTTGTTGGCTGGTACGCTAACTTTATTGAAAGGCGCTTTCCAAGGATTGTGTTTTTGATTTTGTTGAGGCTTACGCATTCGAAGAGAAAATGTCTTGAATTTTTCTCTGGCTTTGTATCTTCACAACCTCTATGGATTCTATGTCTATTTCAATCGTCCGGACTCTCGTTCTTCGAAGAGGGTCCGAGGTGTGACGTGTTAGACCACAGCTGGGTCTGTTTTCCGTTTAAAGATCTCTATACCTTTCCTAGGTCTGGCTCGGCTATGTTATGAAAAACCAACTTAATTTTGGATATCAGAAGACTACTGGGCATTAGGACTGAGTGATCTGCTTGCAGTTCGTTTGACTCTGAGACGTACCTAACTAGCTCGTCCCACATTTCATTCCCGTGAAGCCCTATGTGTCTCCGATTCTAATAAAGAGTTCTACTGTACCTCTAGCTTAAGAATTTGAGTCTCGCTTTCGACCTTCACCAGTTTTGAAATTGTGCAAGTCCTTCTGACATTAGTGTCAGCAATTAATTGCCAGAACGGAAGTCTCTCAGGTTCTCATTGATTTTTGTTGTTCCCGTGTGACCAGTCTAAGAAACAGGACACGTGTATATATACCACATCTTGAAGCGTAAAGATATATGTCTTATTTCCTAGAGTTTATGAAAGAAGACCGACAACTTCGGTGTTCCTCAATCAAATTTTAGAAAATACCTATCAAGGCATGTATGAGTCTGGTCTGTATAGAGAATAGTATTTTGAAGGAGCTGACTTAGATTAGATCAGGTTAAAGGGGACACCCTGGACGAAAATAGGACCAAGAGCCTATTGTGTCCAAATTATAAGATCACTGAGAAACTAATTTCAGTATTTGATGACTGAACTAGATCACCCAGATGCGTGTATGAATCTCTGGAGCTTATTTTTGATCAATAGCTCCTAGATCTAGTTCCTCAAGAAAATGGTGTCCCAAGAGATGCTGGAAAATCCATGGATTCTATTTCCTTAATCGTCTCTCTGAAGGACCGATTTGTATTTAGAGGCACGCAGTAGACGGCAGTACCACTATCTAAAACAAATCATTCTTCGAACAGACTGAACCGTCATTTTCATTACAGCAAATCTCTGACTACACTTTGATAGTGGAATGAGGCCTCCAAAGTCTCGATATATTCAACCGGTATAGAGCTGAAAGATGAGCCGTAGTCCCCGTAGTCTTGGTGCCGTGTTAGCTGTTGAGTTGCCACATTAAATTTTAAGTGAAAGAAGGATCAGTATTGTCTCAAGTACTTCTATAGACTTTGATGTCTTAGATCGTGTTACTCCCAGATAACCTGCCCTTTGAATAGCGAGAACATTGCTCCTTAAGTTTTATGTTACAGGGTTCAATATCCTTTATTTGAACAGCTTCAGGCTTGATTACAAACAAGCTGTCTCCACAAATCTAGGGAAAGCTTTATTCTATCCGAAATCGCTTCTATTCGTAGACATTGTACGATAAAGTAACTAGTTTCTCAGAGAAGTCAAAGAGAAGGCAGAGAGAAGTATATTCCTAGGTTACTCCTTCTGGACTGATGACAATAGCATATTATGTCATTCGTCCTTTTTGTGTATTTTCAACGAGCAATTGTGATAGCCAAACATTGCTTAGCTAGTTCGTCAGCTCTTTCATAATCCGGTATACCTTGGTGACCAGGGATTCAGCAAAGTTTTAACTTAGGCTATGTTCCAAAAATCTTAAGCTGTTCTTGACAGAAAAACTGCGATTCTGTAGCAAGTCACTACCTGACTGTTGGTGAAAAGGTGTTAGCTTCACGTGGTATTTCCTTTATCCCAGTTACTTGGCCAGCTACTGTCACTCCTAGGACCTCTGCTTATTCGAAACGCATTCATCGAAACGATACTTGGAAAATAATCCCTTCAAAGAATTTCCATTTTACACTTGATGTTCTCCAAACAAGTTAATATGGCTGGGATCTCATATAAGTTTGGCAGAAACCAGAATGTTTCTAACCAGGAAGCGCTACTAACTGATGATCGTATTGTGCTATCACAGAAGATAGTCTACATGCTTGAAGCTACTCCAAAAGCCAACAAGTGTCAATCAGTTTTATGACCAACTTCCTGCTGGCCACACGTGAAGATTGGATCTTTTCAAGCCACAAACTTGCAATCAATTCCAATAACCAAAACGTGTCTGAAACCATATCCCCTCCACCGCCAATTGAAATAGAAATTATCAGAGATGAAAAGTCGCACCTGCACACACGCCCCATAAAAGTATTTTTACACTTTTTCCCATTCACCGACGAACGGAAGGAAAATAAAATTTAAAAAAAAAAAACAAGGTCCTGGATAGATAAAAATGCGAATGACTGAATTTCAGTTATTGGTTGGCTTTTATGAATTGTACGAGTGTGTATCCGTTCCGCAGGTACTTCATTTTCAATTGGGTATCTGTTGTAAAGGTAAAAATATCTTTTTTACCATTTTATGTATATCCCTCTTATTAGACGTACGAGTGTACATATTTCAAGGACTCGGCCTAACCAAACTAGTTGCAAAATACACAAACGTGGTTGTATAGCCGGATTGTGGCAACAAAGTGATTTAACGTAGATACACATGGGGGAGGAGGACAGTTGGATGGAGGAAGTCACTAAAAACCAGGAATGTTTTCTAAATAAACGTTTCGCCGTCCAATCGCAATCAGAAGAAAGGACAACAGAGCAAATAAAACCCAGCAATACTATTGTAGATAAAGTAATTTTATTGGCAATTTGAGCAGAGTACCGATGGAATAAAAATAAGAAATTAAGGACACTGAAGATGCCATGTCCTAGTTTACACGATTGATCTAATGAAAATGAGGGTTTCTTTGGAATTCATTGGTTGATCCCTCCATTTGTGTCACTACAACGAATTTGTAGCCTAGGCCTGGGAGGACAACATTCCTGTCTATAATGAGAATTTTTTCTGCCATTTCATGGGAGTTGTTTCTTGTCCCCGATTTGTGCTCTCGTTCACTGTTTTTTATTAGAAATATTCTCATGGAGAAGAAGTATCCATAGGTACTCCAACTCACATCACATTTTATGGGACAACAGCGATACGAGATCAAGGAAATCCACTATCATCACAAGACACAGACACGAGGTCCTAAATGTATTTGTGACACTGAATTTGGGGTCTCTGTTGGTCACAGACAGGAAAGTGTCAATGTTGGATTTTTTGACCACAGACTGATCTGTTTTCACCCTCTCTGAGGTCCTTTAACCTCAAACACCATATCGCAACCCTAGAAGAACAGACTGGTATACTTTATGAAGCAATCTAGACGGGGTTTTAAATTTCACACCCCAACCACTCAGTGAAAACACTTACCTCAGCTATCCATTCAGACTTTGAAAGGTCTTGTTCCATAGTTAGGTTGGTGGTCAGCCGAGCTTTCGACCTTGAGTAGGAACACCACCTATTAATACAACGTGACCAAGGGCAGAAAGGGTTCCGCTGTAGGGAAAGCAAGAATGTTTTAAAGACAAAGGTAATATAGGCTTTGAGGACCTCTTGGAGTAAGTTCTGCAAGACTCTGGAAAATCTTTTCAAAGTCACCCACAGTCCCAGGAACCAGACGAAACCTGGACAGACTCATACTTTGAGACCCTAAAACTCCTCTTTGGGACGCACTTTCCAGCGTGCGAAATCAAAACTCGGAGCACTGCAGTAAGCGTACCCCTGCAAGGCACCCTCTCTGATGATATCCTCCCCATGATGGTTCAAAGCCAAGAGCACTTAAGTCCGCAGCTAGCGAATATCTTTTGTTAGTGTCTTAACTGCTTATATATTCCCTGGGCCTGAAGAGAGAGGTCAAAGTGATTTTCATACCTAAGGCGGGTAAATCCTCACACATTAGCCCAAAAGACTTTTGCCGATCAGCCTTACCTCGTTCCTACTTAAGACATTTAAAAGATTAACAGATCTACACATTCGCCTATATCAACACGCCTATACTAAAGGAACACACTAGCGGCCTTCCTGAATATAAAAGGGCCCGAGCCCGCCTTCATCCATTGAATGTACACAGCCCTCATCAGACCCGTGGGTATCTAGTCTGTCGGCCCGCAGCAGATAGGGCCCCTGCTTATATAATGCGGTTATGTAGCTCTCTAGTTCTTGTGAAGTAGCAAGCTGGTAAGGATAGTGTATCTGTCTGCGTAAAATAACGAACAAGGCACTTGAATTTCGCCCAGCAGGGGTAAAATTTAACTCAGTTTCATAGTCCATCCATTGCTTTCATAGGTGTACTCCCTCCACAGAACTACGTTCAGTTCTCCTCTATCGACGAATGCTTCATTTCACACCATTTTGAATAATTTTCAATGCGAAGTAGGTGGCCATTCACACGAATCCCTATTCCAATCGAACTGCCAGACAGAATAAGAATTCAATTCATCTTTCAACAATGCATCGCGCAGTGTATTAAAGGCACCGGATCGTTCAGGTGCCCACTCAACCCTCCAACTAGCGCCGTGTAAAAGCAATTACCTTACAAATGAACTACCCAGGGACTCCGCCGCCGCCATCGTCAATGCGAAACTTTCCCATTTTAATGAGGGAATTTCAGGAACACAAAAAAAAAAAATTCCCGCGGCACTCCTAAATGTATTCTCCGCCATCCATACAAAATGAGTATCTAATTCTCCTCAATCCACGGACGAAAAGCGAGCAAATTCCTTTCTCTCATCACAAAATTTTAATTAAATCAATTTATTTCCAAGTTATTCCCTACTTTACATCGTCTGCTCCACTCTGCCCGGGTACCGTGACCAGAACCCACCATAGAACCTCCAATCTGAGTCTCGACGAATACATCATACAAAGATGAGCAACACACACGTAACGGCGGGGGAACGCCTGGCGGTATTTTCCTATTTGTATTCTGTATCTTTTCATATTTTCCTGTAAATTACACGAAAATTGAATTCAATTCTTTGTAAGCGAGTATTCCTTGGTTTTTTTTTTCCCCCTTTGCCTTGCCTCCTTGGAAACCTCGAGGTCGTCAATTAGGAGATGAAGAAGAAGAGAAAAAAAACATGAAACGAAAGGCTCCGAATGATTGCGAAAAAAATAAAAATGTTGCACGATAGAGAGAATGGCAAGGAGGAAGATACACAAAACATAGAAAATATGGAGAACATTATTGAGGCTCGGGGCGTGTTGTTGGTGCTCTGCAGCACCATCCTGCATCGGTGTGCGGATAATTTCTTTGGCGGAAATAAGGCATCTCAACTGAACCGTGAAGTGGGTACCTAGCAAGTGGAGTGGCAATAGCTGTTATCCGTTTCAATTCTTTTCGGGATCTCTTACATCGACGGTATCGTCCTTTTTCTTATTTTTTCCTTTTTTTTTTCTCCCCAAGGAAGGTCAATTGATATGATAACTGTCAGGTGGATTTGTGTTTCCCTTTTTAGTCTTCGCACTCATAAACGAGTATAACTTGTTGACGATGTATGTATGGAGGGGAGGTAGAGCCATTTATTTGCTGACAATGGAAACCTATTTTCGTAAATCAATTTCCAAGTGATGCTCATGTGTACCTACATGTGCTGCGAATCTGTCATCACTAAAAATAATTGAATTTAGTCCTCTCACAGGGTCGTCTATTGATTGTTTTCCGATAAAAAACAGTACAAACCATCTGACTGTTTAAGAATTGTTTAAGCTTGAGCCACACTTCAACTTGAAAGCCTATAGGTGATAGGTAGGTAGAACAGCCAACACTGCATCCAATGTGCGCTCCTGTCGTTGGTTTACCTGAAAACAAAGAGCTTCACGACCTCACTGAACCACGCCGAGGTTGTCATAAATTTCAGGAGAGTTAATGATGACTTTCCTGACCGGTCGACCTAGTTTTCGACGTAGTACTCACCGAGGGACACTTTTCTAGCTCTGCACAGGCTTGAGCATTCGCATAGGAACAGTGTCTGTATCGCCACAGCTTCGGCAGAGAACATCAGTTTCCTAATAATCCTCGTGAAGAGTGCAAAGTTGGGTCTGTTAAGCTCTAGAACTTGTTTGATTGTGATGTTATCATATTTTGTCCAGAGTTTCCTCCAGGCACGACAAGATGAGAGTGCGCTCCCTTTCTTATTAGCTAAAGGGTGACCAGGTAGTAATGATACTTTTTTTAATTGTTATGCTTCAGCAGCAGTCCAAGTTATCAATATGATCTATCTGTCAAAATATTCAGTAGGGCCTGCCATTTTGTCATACATAGTTTCACGCTTGCCAAACGTAAGGCAAATAAAAAAAAATATTTTCAAAAATCTGGCTCAGTTGTCATACGCTTCGTGAATTTTGTCGTGAGATCAGTCGTCGTGAGGCTTCAGTGTACAGGCAAGACTAGACATCGTTGCCATCAATGGTCTTAGGTCTATAGCTGTGTTAACCGACTTTTGGGTCCAGAGCTCGATAACATCTTTATATCCGTGCAATGGTTCCAACAAGGCGAGGCTATATCCCATACAAGGCACGAAGTTGTGAAGGAGAAATTTGATGACTGGGTCGCGATCATCTCTTTGGGACTACGACTAGTCCTTAGTCTACGCTAACAAGCCAACCACTTTGGGCCACCTTAAGGCCAACATTAGAGATGCTATTGACGGAATAACTTAGCACATATTGGACAGAGTGATCAAAAATTGGACTGAAGTACTGTCAGGTCAGACGAGGCGGTATACTGTGTTATTTTAAACTTTATGAAGTTGTTGTTCCTATCTGGTCACCCTGTTCATCTGTTCCACAAGTTCAGAATATTTGAACAAATTATGTATGCAATAGTAAGAGGGTCTACAGTACTGTAAGAGGGTCTCCTTTTTGTCCTTTCATTTCTTGAGCGTGCTTCCGTCAACCTATGTCTTACATTTTTAAATCAAAATTGTAGTCTTGCACAGCTCAGTCCCTAGGTTTTGACCCTACTTATGGGTGATTGGTTGTCAACCAGCCAGAGTCTGTTATATTGTTTTTGGTAATAGTTTTAAGTCACCCATTTGCAGCTTGTCCTATTGTCCTATTTACTTGACATTAATTAAAGTTGTCCTTAAGTTTTTATTAATCGACTTTTTTTTATTTCTTTTCAGGTGAGTTTACAAGTTTCAAGATTTCTTTTGGTGGAAGGAACGGGTAAGACTATTCAGTATTCACAAACTTTCTGCAATAATGTTCCATAAAAATCACTGATGCACCAGTTCGGTGGCATTTACAGCACTTTTCCAATAATTCCTTTTCAAGGACTCGTTTAAAACTACTAAAGATATTTTTGTGACTACATAATACTGGTCAAACCCTTTTTGATTGTTTCTTATGCATGGCAGGGTGACTTGTTTTATTTACTATTGTACTGGAAGTTAAGGATTGAATAACAAGTCGTTAACAAGTTCAAACGATCTGTCGATGACAATCCATTGAAAGCAGCCTTCAAAGGTCCGGTAATTGTTCTCTATTCGACCAGATTACAAGCTTTACACCAAGGACTTAATTTCAGTCAAAATCAAGTTAGTTTAGTACTTGCAGATGGTAATTGCAAGATCTCACTTGAATCTAGCCACGGGAAGGTAGATTCAATATGTCAGTACCTGGTTCGGTGGCGTATGAGTAACCTATTTTTTAAACATTTTTCGGAGGAAAATATCTTTATTTTTGTCAGACATTATGAGGCAGCAGCTAGGCTCGCTTGTGCTCATGATGCGCACAAACAGTGTATCTGACTTGAATTGAGCCACGAGAAGGTAGATTCAGGATGTCAGTATCTCGTTCGGTGTCAAGATGTTTGCTAGATCTCTATGGGTCTATGGCTCTCTCTCACTGGTTCAGTTGGATACACCCACATTTGTACATTGTTCTCCAAGTGTTACGTTCTATCATATCAGAGACGAAAATTCGACCAGTAGTAGTAGCTCTGACACTGTGCTCACAAATAAATGATCCTGAAAAAATATCACGCAGCTCTAGAAGGTCCTTCGTCTATGTTGGGTTAAGTTGTTCTATAGCAGCGTTTTCACAGCAAAATTATCACTTACACACTTTGGATATGTAGACGTAAAGTATATTCGATTTCTAGCCTTTGGGAATCCTTACACCGTGCCAAACTCCCTTTTTATCCTTGAACCTACCAACTAGTCACTGAAAGTGCTATATTTACATCTTTTTTTCTGATTAATGAGTACAAAGTTTGTTCCCGAATTCCCAGTTTTAAATGCCATTTCTTTCCTAAGAATCGAGACAATCCAAGTCCTATTGATATAGAGATATACCCATCCAAGAAGAGGGGTCCTTTCAAATCAGTAGAAAAATGCAGTATTTTTATGAAAAATTGTGATAATGGTCCTTAAGTCAAAAGTACAAAGTCTGAGATTAATAATGGAATACCGTATCTGTCATAGCTCTGGCTATAGATACTCATTCTTTTGAAGACTTTCTTTATAACTTTTCCACATATTTGTGACTGCATAGCGCGAATGAGAGTTTTGATAATTTCTCGTAAGACATGAGTTGGTCGCGAATTGGCGTAACCTTGCCATAGTTTACTTCTCTCAAAAATGATGTCAAATCGCATGATCTTGACAGTCAATTGAAGTCTCAATATTCAGAAAATTTGTCACACAATAGATCCACTGTTGAACCAGCAGTTTAGGATGTGTTCACCCGTCCTGCTGAAGACAAACGCAATGTTTGCCCATAGCATTAATTTCAGATGACAAAAGTCAGTCAACATCGTTGGGTAACTCAATGCTTTCACAGAAGCGGTCACACCAGGATTATTTTCAAAAAATCTAGCCCAACACGCCAAAAACCCCACTAAAGTTTAACTTGTTGTTCTCTTAGCTTTTCAGATGCATAGCTGGGACGGTTTTGCTTATAACCAAACGAGTGGAAATAAGCCTCATCACTCAGAGTAATTTTGTGCAAAAATCATGATCTTGTTCACTCATTTCCAGAGCCAAATCAGCGAAAGTACTGCATTTTACGTTTTTTGCTGGCTTGAATCCTCGTTCCAACTGGAGCTTAGAAACAAGTGGTTCAAGATCTTTATGCAAAGTGTGTTTCAAAGTGGTTGTGGACCTATCGAAAAAGTCTAGGACACTCTGAAATCAATATCTCCACTTTAATTACGACACAAAGTCTAGAAAGGTCCTTATATCGAAATCATGCCCCATTCTGCTCCTGCCACATCACTGTCGTCACCTTTAACTGTAGAATTATAACTATCCTTCAGGATTTAGGTGTCCGATTTTGGGTTTTGATAAGTTTTCCAAATGTCTGCAAATTTGTACTTTCGTAGCTTTAAACATTTTTTTAAAAAAAATGTTACGTATACGCCCTCGGATGTCCAACTTCTTAGAAAAAATTACAGTTGATGTCGCTTATAACGCCCGAAAAGGACCTCCGGAATAAGGTCGTTATACCCGGTGGTTGTTTGATAGGACAATGTTATATCTGACAGAGGAATAACCAAAAATATAATTAAATCAACCAAATGAAAGAAAAGTGAATGTTAAAAGCGAAGTCGTTATGAGCGACTTTACTTTCAATTTCCAGTACTCAATCAGCGAATGTACGAAACCTTCAATTTGTGGGCCCACTAGGAGCTATAACCAGTAGGCCAAGATCTGTATGGAAAATCCGTTGCAAAGTGGTTGGTCATAGACCCAATTCTTGTGATTGTATGGAAATGGACCCAGCTGGGTTTTCAGTCACAGTGTCAGTTATGGCGACTGCACTTTCAGGTGACCCAGCCTATCTTGCAGTCCTCACATCACTATTCTGTCTGAATAATTCAAATCTTTCGATGAAATTCCCTATAGCTGTCCAAGTCATAACCCAAATCAGTACGAACTTTGTAAAACATTTCCGCAAGACTTTCACTGTTTTGTAGTGAATTTTCACCATTTCAACACACTGTCTGAGCATGAATCTACCCACAGATAACTTTCTAGTCCTCTAGTCCTCAAAAGTCCTCACAATAATAGCTACATGCAGACAGCTGAAAAACGGTTCGAAATTAAAGTTGACACCTCCTGTTGGATGGCCCTTTGCATATGAATCTACAAACTGCATTATCGGTCCATTTAAACCCTTTTCCGATACATGTGGGCTCCATGAACAGTCTCGATACATAATGAAATTATTATAAATTTTAGCCCCTACAGCCGCGACCACATTACCATGCAACTGTGCCACTGGCCACCCCGCAATGGAGAAAGTATCTACATGTGCAGATATGTTGCAGAAAGTAATGCAAAAAAAAAAAAGATAAAAATAAGAAAATGGAAGTCAGCTGGCAGCCATGTGGAATAAGTAGGCCATAGATATAAAAAGGTTTGTCGGTATTCAGGTTGCTATATCGCTTGATTTCAGCACCAGAGCATGTCGGTGGTACGTTGAGTGGGGGTTTCTTATTTGTTCTCGTTTTTCTTCTTTTTTTTTTTGTTTTTACTCCCGCTTGCCGCTTGCATTTGCACTAAAAACAAAGCGCCTGTCGTAAAGTACATAAAACATGTGCTGTGTAGCTCTCCTTTCCAATGCAACCGCTTCGTAGTTGCCGTCATACGGCAAAGTCAATCCAAGTCAAGCCAGTGGTCCTACCACCCACCCGCCAGTGGAAAACATTGTATTGCCGACATTACTTTGATGTCACCGAGCACAGAATGCATTTAAATGCGTAAAGGATTCGCCATGGCATGGGAGAGGAGTACACAAGGATGCAGCGCCATGCTGGGTTTTAGCACCACGCTGGGAACGTGACACTTTAAGAAGCGACTTGACATCATCATATCTGTCTCGATTCGTTAATCGGTTGTGATTTGTTGCGTGTGCTTAACAAATGGTCTATTTACAGAAGCCGAGCTGATTGGCATGTTACCTTTTCGAAGCATGCCAGACAAGTGGGCGGATTGTACAAATTTCTTGATTAAAGAGGGAGGACTCCTGCGCCATGTCAAATTTATTTTTTAAGGGCGTAGATACGAGTACACTGGGAGCTTGACAGCTTGATTATGTTTGTCTGTTGGCGGAGGAATGTGACAATGCAGCGTGGGTACATGCTTTGTCATCCCCGGAATGGAGGGAGGATATTTTATCTGTAGATGAGTATCAACATCATAATTTTGGGAACTGGAAATGGTAATTGGGCGACATTTTCATCAAAGGCAACAACTGTTTAGTTAGTCTGTAGGAAGGTGGTGGTAATTGGGTTTATTAAGTTCTCTTCAGTTTTTTGTTGATCGTCTTGTCAAGGGCACTAATCACCTTTTGTAGTTCGCTTTTGAAAGTATATCCTGCTGAGATTGTGTCTACAGTACTTTGTTGTTTTTGGCAATTCAAACCATGTTCTGCCGCAGATTAAGTTGGACAAAAGTCTCTTTACTTCGTTTATATGTGGCATTTGACCACTCAGACCCCTCTGGTACATTGTATTTTTTTTCGACTTTCGGAGAAAGACAAGAATGCACTTCAGCGATGATAATAGAGATTCACCACCTGATCCGAGGAATAGATCCAGATCATCCGTGCCCTCTCCTCTAGTCAGAGTTGTCTCTTGAACCTAGCACACTAAGATGCTTAGCAAAGGAAGGTTTCTTACAGTTTTTTCTGCTGAGAGACGGTAAGAATGCCGCTGATTTCTTACAGATGTTCTGGGAGAAACGTTTGATCTGCCTGCATCCTGGAGAGCCTTTCCATAGACAATTGTTTTTATAAGAAATAGAATGATCAACTGAGGTCGCAAGAAGACCCATAGCAGGTCTGAGAAATCTTCCTCTAAGCCTTGTTTAGCAATCTCATTTCCTGCAATTCCAGTGTGAGTTGCGACTCAGACAAGAATCAAAGAGTTTATCTTTGCGACCGCAGGGTTGAGTAAGGTCTTAAGTGTAGCCTGACTGTTGGTACAGACGCGAACACTACTACGTTGCTAAGAATAGCCTCCACCTATTCCAGCCATTAGGCTAACATAGATCTTCCATTAAAAAACAGCATCCATTTCTATAGATAACACGATCATCGAGCTTCGACTTGCTTATTCAAATTGTTTAACCAGATGTTTGGGAAGTATAGGTATAGGCCAACATGAAACCCGCACCAAACAATCGATTTTTGTAGGTTCAGTGGCATTTTGGGAATGGCTTTGGGTTGCTGACTGGCTCAAATGTTGACAAATTCGAATCACTTTCAAACGTTGCTGAAGGTTCTACTTAACCATGAAAAGCAAGTATAAACCGCAGCTTATTCCACTTATAGCCCGATGTCCCTATTGACAAAACATTAGTAATATCTCAAAGCCTCCGTCTACTCATAAGGAGTGCATGTACAGTAGCAGTTCCATAAAACTCGAAAGAAGTATAAAGTAGGAAGGAGGGCTTTGAAAACCAAAGTGGAATACCACAAGGTTGCAAACTTCCACTGCTCTTATTAGACGATTGTGCATCCGGCATAGATGCGCTAGCATCTAAAATATCTTGTCTGGTGGCTGCCTTGTTTCACACAGGATAATGGACTTCTGTCTGTTGGCCTTCAATTAGACAGTAGTATCGAAATTAATGTTACTTACTTGCTTAGTTAGGTGGCGCTATCAACAAGCCCCTCTCCAGTTATCCCAATCTTTCGCTAATTGCCTCCAGTTGTGCTCTTTTCGATTCCTTGAGGTCCTTATTCACTTGTGTGCGCCACCTAAGACGAAGAGCATTGTGCCTCTCGGTTGGAATCGAAGAATTTTCGATCTAGAATGTTGATGTTCATAGTCTCTAGCTGACCTGACTAATTTAGGCTTACTTTTCTGACCAGGATATCATCTGTCTTCGATGATCCACGCTTCTGTGCCATAAAGCAGGACTGAGATGATAACGCCTTATATAGAGTCTTCTTGCTGTTTCTCGACAAGGTCCTACTACTCAATTGCCCTCTCAGCCCAAAGAAACAGCAATTGACAAGAGGAACTCTTCGTTTGACCTCTGAAGTTGTCCTGTTTGTCAGAGTTTATAGCAGAGTCGAAGTAAGCGAAGTCTTTAACAGCCTCAAAGCTATAGTTGTCTATTGTGACGTTCTGTCCGATTCGTCGATGTTGTGTGCCTCTTTTTGTTGACAGCATATGCTTGGTTTTGTCCTCATGACACAGCTTAAGCCATGTCACAGCTTTGAGCTGCCCATGTTCCAATATTTGCATTGATATCCATGTCATCAGCATATGCAAGTAATTCCACAGTTTTTTTGGAAGATTGTACCTCTGGTATTTGCTTGTGAGTTCCGTACTTCTTTCTTCAGTAAGCGTGTCTCAATCTGCTTTTAACGTCAAAGGTCTCGGTCTCCAACCCGTGAAGCAGCGAAGTTCATCATCGTCATCCTCCATTATCTAACGAGTTCGGCAGGGATGCCAAGACCAGACATGGCTCTGTATATCTTGTCTCTTTAAAGGCCGTCATATGCAGCCCTAAAATCGATAAAATAGATGATGAGTATCGATCTGGACTTCGTGGGTTTTTTTGCCAGGATCTGCCGTTGATTGTTGACTAACCCAGTCTTAAACCGCACTGACAGAGGGTCAATCAGCGCGATTACAAATAGTTTTAGGCGTTGAGACAAAACGGCCGAAAGGATCTTTTAAAGGAGGCTAATGCCTCTATAGGTGGCGCGGCTTAGAGGGTCTCCTTTTTTTGTGGAAGCCGAGGTCAAGCCTGGTGTAGATTGAGGCTTGGCATACGAGAATTTTCTACAATCCAAAAAAAGTGAATGTTTTCAGAAGAAGGGGAGAGTTTAGGATCATTTTTGAGTGATTTGGCTTGAAGTGTAGCCAGTTAGATGGGAAAAATGTATCACATACGATAGTGTGACAGTTTGTCCCTCTTAAACGAGAAGGACACTCTTAAAAATCAAAACACAGGCTCCGGGAAAGTGCATTACTTTTCCTGCCTCCTACTATGTTTGCATACGTATGTACATACCTCTAGTCCCACATTGTGTGTCGCTGGCTCTAATGTGAGCACCATGCACCATTACAAGTATAAAAGTCCATTATCCTGTATGAAAGCAAGCAGAACATGACGTACACCACTGATGACCACCAAGAACAACAATGATGAGTGTCCCTATACAACCCTGTCGCATTCTACTTTAGAATTCAAAACATGACTCTTTATAATGTCATGTCATGTAATGTCCTTCGTGATAGTGGTATCCTTTGTGATAGTTTGCTGACAATAATTTCACTGTTGTGCTGTCGACGGATTCATTACACAAGCACTCTGTAATCAACGAGGTAATGATCCGAGTTCCCTCAGATAGTGTGAATTTAGTTTCGAATCCGCATCCGAATCCGATTTCCTTCTCTACAAAGCTCGCATAAATTGAAGGGCTTGATGCTTCACAACTTACGACAGATGTTATGGATACTAAGAATCGATAATCACTCAACTGGATGTAATGAAAGGCACATGCTACGTGTAGCATTCGATTGAATTATTTCCAGTTTTACTGCTGCCGAGGTGAAGTAATAAATTTTTTAAAACCAAAGTGAATTCAAGTAAAAAGGATAATCTCCTGACTGCAATAAGGTGTCATACACAAACGCAAAGAATAAGGAAAAGTCCAATTGCATTTTATTTCCACACTTCCTTGTGGCGCTCGGCTTAGAGAACCTCTCGACAAGAAACTAATTAAATTCCAAAGAAACAACCAATTTCAATTTAGCTTTGTTTCTTGTGATCCAGGGGTGGTTTGTAATTAAGTTACTCCTTGACTGTGGAACACCCAGCTACACACACACACACACCCACATCTACAAAGCGATGAAGGACGACGATGCCAATGGCGACGACGATGAAAGACTATATAACATCCTGATCGATTGGAACACGCGGTGGCTAACAAGAAATTATAAAAAAAAAAAAATAAAATAAAGTCACATGGAAGAGGACGGCTCAGAGGACTTTAACTCGACACCATCCATCGAGGAAAACAGAACAGGACTCGAGCTTATGGAGTTGTTAATTCCCGCAGTGTGGAAACTTCTTAATTTATGCATGGAAATTTAATTAACGTAATTGATTTTTATTAAGGCATGGTGCACAAGTCCTTCGACGTTCTTAGAGACTTTTAAGTTTGCTTTAATAGTGCGAATGAATATTTAAAACTATTCGCTTGACTTTACGACTCGAAAGTGCTGAAACGTCGTCTTGAGATATAAACCTGATGTTTCCTTGAAGTTTTTTTTCTTCTTTCTGTTATTATGCAATCCACGGGATGTCCTGGATTTCTAATTAAAAGTGGAAATCGACGCTAAGTCAAACTGGGACAATGAATTTTAAATTGAATGTTGGACTAAATGGAATTGTGATTCCACCTTTAGGTGGTTGGAGGAGACAGAATAATTCCTTCCAACCAACCAGAACCAACTCTGCACTGCGTTACAGATCAAGGCCAGTCCAGATCTGTCTTGAAATCTTGCAAGTAGGGATATTATTTCATCTACAGTTGGTACTACTAAAAGCGTTCACCTTTACCAAGATTTTGTATTATGTACTTATGATCCTGTGGGTCATACCCAGTCTGGCTATCTCATCAACTGTCCAATCTCTCTGTGAGCCAGAACCCAGCGTAGGTGAAAGTTGAATTACTCGGACATCACCAGTAGAGACAACCGGCTGTTTAAAGAGCTCTTACCGACATGATTTGTACTTGACTATCAGTGAAAAAGCTAATGTTCCTGACAGATATTGCATTACATTTTAGCCAGGACAATGCTTTCTTGATCGCCAGGATGTCCGCCTTTAAAACGCTACATTACTAGAAGGCGGAAGGTTATGCTCAGATTGAGTTTCTTGGTGAAAATCCCACAACTCAACCCTTCATCAGTCTTGGAGCTATCCGTGTTAAAATGAAGTGAATTGTCCTCAAGAAAGGGACTAATGCCCCATTTACTACGGCTATACTTGACGGTGGAAGTTTCGGTCAAATAATAGAGTGAAATCGAGGATTGGCCGTCATGATAGCTAAGACCACTATAAGGAAGGATAGTCGCATTAGCAGCCAATTTTGTGGCGAAGAACGCCTAAGGAAAGCAGGTGCGGTATGATGTCCAGCGTCGCTAAAGGAGAAGTTCTCGGTTCTCTGATGTGACCAGCCCTATTTAGAATTCTACACTAGACTACTTTTGCTTCTACTTTAGGAAAAGTCGAGCACATTGGAGGATTCATCAGAGAGTATCAGAGTGCATTCCGGAGACAGCGAGAGCAATGACATGCTCAACAGGCAGGAACTTTGCAACCACTCTCTTCCATGGCCAATAGCAGGCCGTTAACTACTAGATTCCACAGAAAAGGGGATAAGACACCAGGCAGTTTCTCGAACAGATAAACCTGCTTGTGAGTTTTTAATTCAGAACTCTAATAATGCAAGTGGATCTCAAATTGCTACAGATTTGACATTGTTAATGGCCCGCTACTGCCTAGGAACGTAATCGCAACCCACTAGGCAGTGTAAGGCTACCTCAATTGATTTACCTTTGTAGTATCCATTTGGGACGCTCAGACCAGAAATGGCCCAAAGCTCTGGCGTAGGTGGTTATCGATTCGAATGGAGGTACACTAACTGAGGAGCTAATTGAAAATTGTATTTTGAAGAGGATTTTCTGTATCCTTGAGACTATAGATGACTCTTCAATGCTTCCGCAGAAAGGTCTACTTGAACGTTGTTTCTTCTTCCGCAGTAAAGTTTTGTACATTCTAAGAGCCGTCTGATACTCTGACCAAATAAAAGAGTTGGTAACAGATCTTCAACAACTAAATTCAATTTTTAACAAATAGTGCCTAAAATTGCGAAAGCAAATAACCCTGTAACCCCAATTTTCCTTCTTCCTGTAGGAGTGTCTATGCATTCTATTTAAATTGTTCATTTCAAATAGGATTTAATCAAGAAAAATCCCGAAAATGACACTTTTTATTTATTGCTTCAACTTCTGACAATGATGGTCACCTTCCATTAAAGACTCCATGCCAGATGGTATAAGTTTAAGCTTGTTGCTCCTGCTGAATTACTTAACTTGCTTTTCTTTTCGATATATTTTTGCAGCTTTATTTCTCTCAATTCGTTTGCCCACAGAGTTCATATAATTCGATGGCGTTGACGGGAAGATCATGTCTCTTTTTTTCATGAAGAAGTGCAACTGGTTGGTGGGCTAAAGCGTTTGTCAATAGGAACATAACAATTTTGTGTTTTAGTACAAACCCTTAAACTATTTTTAGTACTTTTCAATATGAAAATGTGAGCCAAGGTTGCCCTTTATTTTGTGTATAGATACGCGTAGATCCTGTCCCCTTATGTTCAGAAAATGGAGAATATTAAAAAAAATTACGTATACGCCCCCGATCCAGGATTTTTTTTCTCATTCTGCCCCTTTCCTTTGAGAAGACAGGTAATAATGAGCCAAGGCTTACATTTTGCATTATGGTGATATTCACGAACGAACAATGTTTAAAAATTCTTACAATTTCTGCGCGATATTGCCAATGTCCCAGGCGATATGTGTGGAAGAGTGAAAGAAAATTGGCTCCAAAAACTCGATTGCTACAAACGTTTTCGCGGTGATTTTACAAACGAGATCGAATTCCCCAGTACGCAGACTACACCCATGCAAATTTCAGCCCGATATCTCATTTTATTCCACATTTTGTTTAAGTACAAAACTGTTATGTCCTTACTGAAAAACCCTTTGTTTCATCTCATTTGGCGCAGATATCCACAGGTATGACTCCCATAGTCCCTCGGTTTACCCGGCATGCACCACCCAAAAGTAATTACGCACTTTTTCGGCCGCTTTTTGTGCAATTTCACGCACGCAACAGAAATCGATTCATAAATTAAATTGTGGCTTCCATAAATCCATAAGCGAAACACCCGTCCATTAATTACTTCAACGCAAAACCATTAATTTTTTTTTCCAAAAATTCATCGATTTGACGAGTTGCATTCGCCGCATATTTTCTAATCCATTCGTACGCCCACTGTACACAATAATTTTAAGTGAGCCACAAATCCGCAAACCAAAACTGTCAACGCACCATTGTGGAGGTGAGGGTGAACTTTTCAAAATTTTCCATAATAACCTCCTAACCCTGATCCTGTTGATTTGTTTGAATAATTTAAATTGTTCCCCGGCGGAACCGCAGCCAGTGCAATTGTTATTAGCCGATAGGCGTGTGGGATGGGCGTGGGACCGCCTACAAGGAATTACTTGGAAACTTTTTTTTTTTTTTGTTGTTTCCTTCCGTCGGTTATTAGATTACCAAACAATCTGTAGACACAGGGAATTAGATGATTCGAAGTTAGAATTAATGAGGTGGCATTAGCATAATTTGATGGGGAATACTTTTAATCAGGAAAGGAATTGGAAATTCCAGTGGGGGATCCTTATAAGCGGCAGATTTTCCTGATGAATGTAATTTGTTAAATTTTTTTTGGGAAGTTTTTGTGGAATTTTTGAAGGGAAAACTTTGAGCTACCAGCTTGAAAGTCGTTAGGTTCGCTGGTGCATGTGCATTCTAAAGGACTCCCGCTTGGGTAATTTGGTTTTATTTAAGACTCACATCCGCCGTCGTTTGGTATGTGAATAGCTCACATGAGGGCTTGCGTACAGTGAGTAGATAAATATTTAAAGTTTTTGTGGTGCAGAATCAATCTCCTATCCTTTATCGTGGAAGCACTCTATGTTAAGTCCTTCCGGCAACGTAAGTCCTACCGCAGAGTAAATGTTCCGGTTATTACGTGGCATTATTGAAAACTACAAGTTAATGGCTGACCGCCCCTTGAATGTACGATGTACACACACCTCTTCCCTGGATGGCGAGGAATACTGACTGAAAACATAATCCTTGAGCTTGGTGCATGCGATCAATGAAAATTGTTGTATCATTATCCTGGCAAAGTCGCTGCACACTGAAACCATGCGAGTGAAGAGGGCGCCCAAGTGGATGAATGAATGAAAATGGCCACAGTGCTGGCTGACCCTGCACATCCTTGCGCGAGTTGTGCTCCTTCCTTTAAGTTTTCCCTCTTGTAGAGATAACAGTCATTTATTTCCTTCGTATGTCCTTTATTTTTGTCTCTCCATAAAGTTCTGCTCCTCGTGTTATCGATTCGAGATTGTGGGCGGGAAGGGACTAAAACTACGAAAGATAGTTTCTAACGTTTGTGTCTCGGAGAAGTAGTTGTTCTTCGTTGTTGGGGCTTCACGGTATTCTCTTGGGTAATACCTTTGAAATTGTATGCTCCTTTTGTGTGTGGGTGGGTGTGTGTGTTCTTAGACTTGACGGATGACTTTGGGTCCTTGGGACCGTATGTGATAAATTTATAGGAATTCTTCTTCATTATTTTCTATGAACGAAAGGAAAGAGAAACTACTTTTCGATTTAAAAACTAAACGAGGCGCTGTATCCTTATTGTTGGCTGTGTGGAAATATTTTCAAAATACAACAGGAGTAGAGGAAAAAAAAAACAATAAGTAATAGCATTAGAACTGTCAGTAGTCGTTGTTCATGTTTAAAGAAAGACAGTTAAGCCGACATAAGAGAAGAGGATAATAATTTTGTCCTTTCAACTCTTGCAAGAGGATGACAGGATTTAGGTGTAGACTCTGGACAGTTGCTTGTTTATAGTTTATTTCTGGAGAGGTCTATTTATTCTAGTTTGATGTTGCTGCAGGATGGACTTAAATTAACTCCTTATCGAGTACAGTTTCAGTAAATAGCCCTATCTGTCAGGAGTTGTTTGACTGATGTTGACCAGAGTGGTTGTGAACTAATCGAGGTGGCATATGCAACACAAATTGTGGACCCAATTTTTGAAAAAGTCTATTGAAGTGCAGTTTGTTTAAGAGCTATCTTTTGAATGATATACACACAGAGTCGATTTCTTGGTATACAACTGTTAAGTTAATGCTTCTACCTACATATGTATCTCTGCATTCTTTATCCACTAATCGGAATTATAAGGCATTTATAGTCACTAAATCTTGTAGGTAAAACTCCAGCTCTAGTAGGTTAAAAAAATCACTTTACCTAAGTCTTTCCACTATTAACACTGACAAATGCACTACAGGCCGAATGTGTACCGACAATCAAAGGTCTTCCAGTCACTAAGTCCTCAAAAATCCGCAGTCAGCAAAGGCTCATAATTATTTAATAAGAGATCTTAGTTCTTATCGTCAATCCGTTTGCCCTTCATTCTACCATAAAACAGTTTATAACATTGGTTTTAGCGGGAATCGTCTCTGCGAAGAATTTAGGGCAAAGGACGAGCCCAAGATTGCGAATGAGCAAATTAAGTCCCTCGATACGACACAGAGTCCAAAACTCTTGCAACAGCATTGAACGATAGATCCATAAAGCTTTATATGGCTACTTCCACGTATAAGGGACTGCTTCAGAAAAATATTCAAATCATTAGAAACACAGATAGTGACAGTGCCATGTTTGAAACGTGCTACTCGCAGAGAAGATCTTAAGACACTTTTTTAGCATACTCCTTGTGGTATTAAACATAAATAAGAAGCTTCCAACATTCAGCACCTACATACTTCAAAAAATTATGCCCAAACATGAGTAACACGGAAGTAATCTGTTTTTACCGAAGTGCAATCATTCATACGCAAAACTGATTTGGGGTCATGAGAATCAAGAAGTAGGACATATGAGTTCTTTCGCAATGCGGGCGCGTCCGACTCTGTAAATCAAACGCGTTACTTACATTTCGGATTGATTTCAATTATTTATTTTTAACAATAAAATGGTTAATAAAAATAAAAAAATAAATAAATACTTGGCGCAACAGGTCGATGGGACCCTAGGGTCGAAGGTCCTATCTTCTCACAAACATTCGTGTTGTGCTTGTTTTATTCTTTACACGAATGGAAGGGACCTACTGCTTAATGCCGTGTCCGAAGGGTAATTTGTTATTTGAGAAGCTTTCTCAGGACATTTGTACTCTCGGATGTTTGTCAGACGCTAGCGAAAGGTGTTCCGACTGAGATTCAAATCCCGAACCCCTTGCTCCATAGTTCAATGCACTAACCACGAAGCCCACAATAAAATGGTTAATAGAATACTTAAATTCAATTTGTGAAAATCAATTCATTGAGAGGTTAAAAAACTGCCATATGGTTATGCACGATAGCCGCGCTATAGCCATGACGCTTAAAGATGTTGTCTTGGAGGCTGCTTCCATTACAGACTCAACAGCGTCCACACGAAAAAAGTAGACTGTTAGCTTAAGGGACACGTACCTGACAGACTAAGCGTCAATTGCGTCAAAAATGTTTTCATAGCTGATGAGTCTTAGGAGCAGATGAGGCCATTACATATTTTAATATTTGACTCTGAAAAATGATCCTATTTGGGTTAGCAAGTAAAATTTTCTTTTTGTCGAAATTCCTAGATATGGAGGACCTTGTCGAAGTGTGCAAGTGTGCGCAAGCTTTTTCAAAGAAAACCCTGTCGAGGCGTAGCTAGAATCATTTCCCATAGAATTCCTGATGGGATGGGAATTCCTGATGATGAATACGCCATGAACCTTCAACAATGCTACCTTTGACTGCAAAACGACTCCTCTTGTGCTTCAGACCAATGGTGTGACTTCTTTGTTATGGTAGGAAGAAATAGTGGCTGTCCGCAAGGTGCCGATCTGTCTGCTTTTCTATTGTGCGTAGTGGTTGATTCTCTGGTTAATACTCTCAGTATTTCCAACGACTACACTCAAGAATATGGAGGTTGTGCCTAGAGATTGTCTGTACTAGTGCGCAGATGGCCTTAGACAGTGTGACGCTGGATGGTCTACTAGGAGGGGGTGCACAAATCAGCGGGCTTTTGCTTAAATCTGTGACCATATTGCAGCATGCTTCGGGTGTAGGCTCAGCGTCTTTAGATGTTTTAGTAAATTTACTCCCCTTTATATCATTAGTTGAACAGGATTGCATTCATACTTTGTACACTTCAAGACAAACTTCCTTCTGTACGGGACTGGATTGAGTCAGAGTGTCGGCTTTTATTACTATTTCAATATTTGCTTCAAAACCAGTCAAGAGTGTCGGTTTCTTCGTGGTCACCAATAATCTACCTTTATACTTCTATTTTCCAAGTAGAAACCTTTGGTATCCTATTCCCATGATCTGTATTGCTAAGAAGTGGGAAAGGAGTCGAAATATCTGCATCTGTAGCCATAGCCAGGCTGCTGAACTCTTTCACAATTGTCTGGGTAATGGGATCGTCTTTGCGATTGCAATACTCAGAGGGTAATTACCCAGCTCTAGATTATGTTTTTTAACATTCTCGGGCAAGGCCGCCTCCTCTGACAATGTAGTTTCTTGTATGTAGCACGGTTCTCTAGAGAGATTATACTGATACTCAGGAACGTCTGTAAGAATTAAGACTGCCTCTCAGCAGAGAACTTATTAGCCAGCTAATAAGACACTTAACTTTTGCTACACATCTCCATAATCTAGACTTGAGTGACCCAAATGTGGAAAGGAGAGAAATACTTCGAAACACTTCCTCTGCAATAGTCCTGCTTTTGGCAGACCTTCGGTGTTCATACTGTCATTTAAATTTGAATGGAAATTCCTTTTTTAATATCGTTCGTAGCACTATTATAAGACGTCACCCAACTTTCTAGTCCTCTTGGTGCTTACCTTGACAGATCTAGAATGAAGCAAGTTCGTCAGTTCTCACTCAGTTGTTTGGCTAGATTTTTTTAAATCCACGAT
This sequence comes from Xylota segnis, assembly GCA_963583995.1. Taxonomy (NCBI): domain Eukaryota; kingdom Metazoa; phylum Arthropoda; class Insecta; order Diptera; family Syrphidae; genus Xylota; species Xylota segnis. Next base: position 45,685,495 of record OY757237.1, read on the forward strand.
CAAGTACTTCCAGCTTCAGTATCCTTGGCAGCACGGTATGCAACTATTTATTCCTCCACAAAGATTCGCAAGGAATAAGTCCGCACTTCTTACTGTTTGCTTCTTCTAAGAAGCACTCCCACATTCTTCCGTCGCAGATTTACAGCTGTTAACACAACTGAGGGAGTTGGACCTACTTTCCGCCAATACTTTCATTTGTCCCTTGTCTGGTAGGGCTGTGATTCATTATACCTTGGTAATATATAACTTTGATGTATTACAGTACCCTTCTAAGCCCTAAAAGCACTGCAACCGTGATGGATGGGATATACTCAACCCTTTCGCTATGAGGAGCCTTAAACCTAATTAAGATCTACGCAGTGCGTTGATATCTGACCTAGATTCCTAAGTTCTAAGTACCTGTCCCCCTCAAACCAATTATCACCTACAACCAGTCGGATCTATCTTCTCCACGCTCCGTCTAAGTATGGACATCAGACCGCTATATATTTTTGACAAATGCCAGTCCGAGATTTTATGTTGTAACACCAGAAACAAATGCCATAAACGAAACGACAGGATAAAAAGAACCCGACTTCTAATCTCATAATCAATCAGTATTCCCTTTGGTATCATTTTGCCATAAGAAACCCGAAAATTGCCTCCGAAAAAGGGGAGCGAAAAATATCCTTCCCCCGTTCAGGTATCATTACGCAATGTTTAAGGACATTTGGTGTTTTTTTTTCTTCGGCCCTTTGAATCTGGGTTTCGCTGGGGAATACTATACTTGGGCACAATAAAACGAGTCCTCTGGCTGTCGCACTTTCCGAAAAGTAATTTCGTCTGGTTAAGTCACAAAAATTTAGTGCGGCCCTTTCCGGTAGATCCTGCTTGGCGTCGTTTCGCCCTCTTTTTTTCTACATCGGATAGGCCAGTGGCTATCGGTAGAAATATACTTTATTATCATTTAACAGTAACTTATAGCCGGGCTTAAATGGAGCACAATTACCATTCGGTACATTTGGCCATGTTCACCGGAGCATCGCAGACAACTCACGTTCTAAATTAATGTAATCTCCTCTTCGTTCGCTGATGGAGGCGAATAGGAGATGATTTCATTTCCTATTATCCTTGAAATGGAGGGCGCGGCGCGCTACAGAATATTGTACGCAAAACGCATCTTTAAAATGAGAAGAGGTTCCGAGTTTAATGACTGCATCATTAAAAGTAATCGAGGACGTACTCCCGCGCGCACACGCTGCATAAAGTTTTCAAAAACAATCCCTTTACCGGAGCGGAACCTTTGCAAAATAGATACTTTTCAAAAAAGCAAAAAAAATTCAAAAAACTAAGAAAATCTTTTAAAATCATCGGGTACTTCAGTGAAAGGTTTTTGTTTTCCCTCCTTTCAGGAGCTTTTTTTTTGTCCCCCGTTTTTGACAGTGCAATCCTCTTGGGGAAGGATGAGAGTCCTCTTTCCAATAACGCTAAGTATGTGCATCGCACCGAGGCGGGGCCGTGCTGAATGGGGCTTCTCCGGGAAAAAGGAATTTCACATAGAAAATTTATTAAAATTTCAATCTGGATGCACTTATGTGTGTTGTTTGCTCGTGTAATTCTATCTGCTTGGCTATTGTATTGCCCCGGTGCTGTGTAATGCATTCCTACTCTCATTAATTAATGAAAAATATTCGGTTTATTGAAATTCCGTGTAGGAACGTTAAGAGTGTGTTGTGCGGTTTGCGATGTTTGACTGGCATGTATGCGTGTGTGTTTGGCATTGTGCTGTGGGTGCACTGCATCCTGTTGTACGCAAATATCTTTTGATCCTTATGCGCTGGTGGTATTCGGAGAATTTCATCGTAGTTGTGTAAAATATTTACCTTCAGCTTACAAAATCAATAATACCGGAAATTCCGAAACAAGTAAATATGAAACGTATCTAGTTACTGTGCTGGGTTTTGAGTTGACGTTGCATGTAGCTTCGGGGCACGTGCATCCTTGCTAATGCAGAAACGTTTCGCATCGATTTTTGTATTATTTTTTGCAATCGAAACAATTTGTAGAGTCAAGTGAAGCATTTGATGTTGATTTGGTCTCAGAAATCAATCGGAAAAGTGAATGGAACATCGAATCGTACCTGAGATACTTTTCAAATGCCATTGTGACGAATTCGCTGAAGAGTGAAGTGATGCAATGGATTTAGTTGGATATTTAGTTCTGTGAAATGTACGCCATGGCGTTTGGAAAAATTTGATTAAAATTTAAACAGGGATCTGGAAAAGTGTATCACATTAGTGGTTTACGGGGTTTAAAGCCGGTCGTAATGACATACATAAATGATAAATGATTACAGAAAGCCTTAACCACCGCAGATTCCATCAAAACTGTGCGTAAACTCATCAAAGATCAGTCAAAACCTTCATTGAAAATCATGGAAATGAACCATGAAATCGACCGAACATTTAGGCTATCGAAAAGTGTGTTCCAAAGCAAACAGAACCTTTCACAAAAAGGTATTTCTAGAGACGCCATCTTTTGACAAACAAATGCGCATTTTTACTACCAATCACTTCCCATATTTCGACCCGATGTGGCACCCTTTTTGGGAAAGTTCATTTGACACTAGTCCTTCAAGATCAAGTCAATTTGCCTGCTCTACCTTCTGAATTGTCAGATAAGACCTATTTCTGGGTTAACCATGTCAGCTGCTTTGCTATCGAAATCTATAGCTGCCATCACGATTTTTTTTAGCCAAGATTCCACTTCTTTATTCTGATTCTGCCTAAAATATGAGAAATCACACCCACCTACCAAATCGTTAGTAGGTCGGGCTTGTAGGTGTCCACTCAGTTGGCACTGATATTCGTGTACCTCTCCATTGAGTATCTACAAAACATTGGTGTGTCTGGATTCAAAAATAAAAAACAAATCCTGAAAAAAATATTACGTATACGCCCACAAAAATTTCCTAATTTTATGTCAAAGGCATAAAAAGTTATCTTCATCTGCCTGTGAGGATAGAAGTTCGGAAAGGATCTTGCTACTGAATTGTCTTTATTTGCTGTCTGCTGCAGTGCTATTGCCAGAGCTAAGGAAGGCACAAAATTGGTCGGAATAAACGAGGCTTTAATAGGTATACTCTCAGTTCAAAGGAATATTCATAGAACCATGGCGAACTACAGTTGAGAACTCCTATAGCAGTCCAGTATTAGCCCAAAAACGAAAGGATACGTATAATCCTAGTTCTCCAAAAATGGCCATGGTTTTAGTATAGCTTTTGTGGCGGGTATATGGATTGACAGGATGTCTCCTGTCTCCTTACTATATCATAAGAGTGCTTCCTTAAGTAAGATTCCTCAACAACCGGGTTAGTATTATTCTTATTCACAATCCCCCTACCTTGGATGAGAGCGGCACCCTACAGTAGATGATAGGAAAGAAGATTGCAAATAGACTTAACGTACTTTCTTACTTGAGTGTCTCTAAAGTTCTGAGTAAACCTTGCACCCAACCAAGAAGTCTCTCCAATAAGTTCGTTTCTTATTGGAACTGCCTTCAGTTACCCACTCCAAGTCAGTTAAGATTCCCTTCGAAGTTTCCCTTTACTATGTTGTTCTTGTTAGATGTTAGCCATCTAGCTATGTACAGGCTGATCCCGATATTGTTTTGCTATATTTTCTATACCTGGTAGAGGTCGTGAGTCCTGTCAAAACCTGTGATACACACAAATGAATAAAATTGAGGCATAATAAGTCGCTGTCTACAGTTGCAGTCGCATGAGTTGTCCAATATTTAACTAATATTCCTCGTACGACAAGGCTGAATCGCAGTGGGCAATGGAGGAGAACCAAACAGAAAAATTCATAGAAGGACTGAAAACACATTTATTTTTGACAATTTTATTTGAATTTAGAAAATTCATTTTCAATCCAGTTGTCATTTAAAATGGCATAACGACGCGACTTCATTGTGGACCAAGTTTAGAGAGAGTGTGCGACATCGATACGCGACCTCAAGTGACAGAGACTGTCATAATTTTTTTGACCTCTAAGTCATTTTCTATTAATTTTTGAAAATGATTTCTGTCAAGTGGACGCCGCCATTGATGAAGACCATTGGGGCTCCTTTTACCGTATTTTCAGTCATTTTGGCGAGAAGTTTAAGCCCTAAGATGTCGTACTCCTTTTAGAGCTTTAAGAGGCTGTAGCTTGTTCTTAATAAAGAACTCTTGCTGTCCAATGCAAAGCCCCAAAACGAGACATTAGGTGACCCAGAACGTATCCTTCAAAATGTCATTTGTCATTGGAACCGCAAATCCTCAAGTGTCAATTCATCACTATCCGGCAATAAAAACTCGTTGAGCATGTTTCTGTATCGCTCACCAGTCAGAGTTATAGACTAAGGACTTGACGTAGCCCCAGAAAAAAAAAATCGAGCGGTGTCAAGTCAAGTCCTACACAGCTTAGAGCGTCACTTCGCTTGTACGGCATGTATCGCCGTCTTATTGGACACATAGCTTAGATATGTATATCGATGTTGTCGAGCTCTGGCCACAGAAGTCGGTTAAAATTAGTTTATATCTGATGCCATTGACGGTAATGGTGTCCCTCATTTCGAAAGAAATAAGGTCAGATGATGCTGCCATGCCATAAATCGGATCATACAGTCAATGTTTGTAGATGCATTGATGCTTGATTGAAAGGCTATTTTGCTTGCTGACATAGCATCTGAGTCAAAAATAGGCCTCGTCCGAGGAGATGATTTTATGGACAAAAAGTACTCAGGCATTGTCAATGGTCGTCCGGCATCAATTCTTGCGTCAGCACAATCTTATAAGAATGTAGGCCCAAGTCCAACCACTAAATAAGCCGGGTTGACTCTCTGGCAATGCCCAATCCAGCTGATCGGATCTGAATCGATATTTCTGGGTCTTCTTCGATACTGGCCACTGAGCGATGAATTGCCTGCACTCTGAAGCCATCATAATGACCAAATTTACGTTGCGTATTTCCACCTGCAATTTCGATAAATATTTTTAATAATTTCCGCATATTTAGCAAAGGTGAAACAATGCATGATAAAATGGCAAACCTTACTGAATATTTTGACAGCTAGGTGTCATTGATAACTTTGACAGCTGCTGCAACATAACCATTGAAAAAAGTATCATAGCTATCTGGTCACCCTTTACTTTTTTTTTTGTTAAATTCTTGTTGACGTGGTTTGTCCAAGGAATATTGGAGCTTATCAGCGGTCATGGGATCACAATTCTGTTAGAATTCTACATATAACCTTTCGATGAGTGCTTTCCAGCATAAGACCGTACTCTTTCCTGAAGCTAAGGAGGATATATCCTCTACGACTTCTGTTACGAATCAAATTTCGCGAGTACGAGCTCTTTATTAAAATTCTGTTCTATCTCGGACGCAGAATAAAATGGAATGTTTGACTCTAAGACATTTGAGCGAATGCATTCGACATTGAGTACGATTTCCCAAAGCACACATCCGGGTTAAGGTCCCTTGAACATGGTTCCTCTATCTTTCGCGCTGGAGATATGTAAGTGGTTTACATTTTTCTCTGATATTTCCAAACAGTGGGATGACCGCTTAAATCGCCAGCAGATTTGGCAGGATTTTGGTACCCAGGTACCAAATCCTAAAACTTCTCTCTCAGTAGAATATTGAACAGCCATTCACATCACCTGCAGACCAATCGTATGCTATACGCTATTGCTTATGCTAATCCAGTACTTGACCAACTTTAGCCTCCAGCCAAGCATCAGTTGCTATACCTTGGTGGTACTCGTATATCCGCATTACATTCAGTCGGTGAACGGAGCACTAAGCAGTACCTGTTCTTCCGTGGAAATCGCCTGCAAGTTGCATATCCGTTTTATCTCCCTATTGCCCTTGGGTCCTTGACATGCACAGAACCTGTACCAAGGACTGCGCAAGCTGATTTTCAAACAAACAGAGGTTTAGATAAATCAAATTGATTTCGTTCTGAAAAATTTACAATCCCTATATGTTGCTGCATTTATTGAATGAAATGTTTCTCTATTTTCAGGTAAGGTTCGTCCAAGCTCATGTGGCGGTAAGATTTAAGTTTTATTGTGAGGATCCAATGCACAATAGATACTGATTTTCAGAATCACTTCAAAAGAGATATTAATAACGATGACATAAATGCGGACGAATACTGTATCTGTACTCAGCAGACCTGCTCTCAAGCATATCCAAATACAACACAATATCGAATCATGTTCGGGGAATGAATATTCATCCAAATAGATACGCAATTCGATATTCCTGTGAAATATTTTTCATCTTTCATTCGCCATAATTTTAATCAGTAGCCTTTGCTGTTTCAATATTTGTTTTTTTGGCTTCTCTGTACTGTGCTGTGTTATATGTAGATACATCTGTATCTCGTTGGTGAATTTCAATAAATTGTATTTCATGTCGGAGTTTATTTACCTGAATGGAACGACAATCCTCTCCAGCAGTCGAATATCACCGATTGTCAATATTTTAAAGCGTAATCAATTTGCTGGGGCAAACATGGACAGAATAATAAGACGTCCTTTCAGTTTGTGTTGAACATTTAATTAATTGCATTTTGATTGATTTTGGTTGTATAACAGTTTGGGTGTAATTAAAATTTGACTTTTCTTTTGTTTGAGTCCTTTGTTCCCTTTGATGTATAGATTCGAGTCGAGTAACAGGAACCTTGTTAGAGAATAGAAAATAATTAAATATAGATTTTGTTTTAAGGATATCTGTTATTAATTCTAGGCCTACGCTTCGCCTCGTACAATTACCGGCCATCAGTGTCAACTCACGCAAAGTTTGTTAAAGTTATACCGTCTTCACTCTTCATTGCCATGTCCTTCTTTTGAAAAGTTGACAAATTTCACTGTTAATGGTATCTTTCAAGCAGTATGTGATGTAATTGAGTTGAAGTCGTTATAATGTTCATTATGCCTACATTGCTTGAATCATTAGATACATACTTTACCGAGGCTGCATCTGAAGCTTTGATTGCAGATTGGCCTCCCCAACAGAAGTCAAATGTAGTGTCCTTAAGATTGATCAGCATCGCATGTTAGGTAGACTCCTTGGAGAGGATATAAGTATATATAAATTTGGTCTGGTGCGCCGAATGGTTGAAAATAGAATCTGAAGAGGACACTAACGACTCGGTACTAATGGGAATCTGTCCAAATATAGTCCATAACCAGACTGAAAAACGTATCAAGGCTCAACCTAGTGAATTCTATATTCAGCCCCAATAGAACAGTGGGTTCTGATCAGTAGAGAATTGAAGACAACAAATCTGCGAATGAATTGGGTATGTCTACCTTAGAACCTGTGCCGGACAGACTAGAATCCAGAACTGTACTGTGTCAATTGGGCGTCGAGTAGAAGGCTTACGACGTTATTATCGGACCATTCCAATCCCAAACACTGGCACAAAATTACAGCGAGAAAGACTATAGAACTGAACTCCTTGTGAGAAAAAAGGTTCTTTTATGAGCAGGAAGTAGAACGTGCTTATTGGTCTGGTTTGACTAGTTTTTCCACCTTTAAGGATGATGATCTTATGCACTTTCCGTCAAATCTAGTAAAATAGTGCAAAAAAATTCTAGTCTGGCGCCTGGCTCATTGAAAGACTCCTCGTCAGAAGAGATTCAGGTATAGGTATCGTCTTTCTTAGTATTGGATGCAGGCGTTGAAGTCTTAGCCAAAACTTTCTTCAGTCTTTGATTCTGGTTTTATGATATTATTGCAAGGTGACCTTTCTAATTTTTAGTTTCAGTGTCCTACAGGGAACCAACTTATTCATAGTCAACCCCCACAGCTCTGGATCCAATGCAGCAAACTCCTTCTTGCTGAAGCCTTGTGGACTGATGTTTCGTATTGATTATACTTAAGACTCTTTAGTGTTGTGGTTGAGTACTTAGTTCGTTGGTAGAAGGATCCGTGAACTTAGTACTAAATAGTTTGAGATTCAGATCATTGAGCGAGTCTTGAGAAATGTAACCTTTCCTTAGTCGCAATCACACATTGCAACACTTCCATCGATTTGTAGAGAAGATAATGAGTTTAACTCTATCTGACTTGAGGAAATATAAATTGAGCTGAATTTGGGACCAATTATAATGCCCAGAAGGTCAGCATCTTCCTCCGACACTCTTAAGAGCCAAAACCAGGAATGCTATTGTCCATACTGCATCATCAACTTCCTCCTTGGAGGCAATTCTATTTCCATTCCATATTGTCATCAGCATGTTGATTAGTCTCCTTGTCATAGTGTCATGGTGCTGTTGATTGTATCTCCACGGACTGCTTTTTGGTCGACCTTCTCAAGCGGTTCACGGAGTTGATATCCTTCCATCTATCCAAGGAACCATCAAACACAATTATCGCACTTTGACTGCACTTACTTCGTACGGAATGAATGTATTTGTCCCAAACCATATGACTCTATGCAATAAAGAGCAGTCATCATTCGGATATACTGTCCACCAATGTGGTGTCTGGAACTGCAGACTTTGTGCCCTTTCGCATTCCACCCTGATGGAACAAAGCTATGGGATATGGAGCCAATTTGTATGTTCAGAAATCCTCTAGTTCTTCCTTGTTTTGATACCTTTTGTCCCTACCGCCTTGGACAAGTAACAATTGATTTCACATCCCCATTGCTGACTGATATTAGCTCTGAGGTGTGGAGAAAAGGTGATGTACCTTTACATTATGTAAGGGTTTTTGTGGATAGCTTGAATATTCCTCGAGTTCACGTTTGGCAGACTGGCCCAAAAATCGATGTTTCCCAGCACAATCTGGCGTCGAAACCCATTGTCAGGAAATCAAAGCTAAACAAAGCATTTTTGTAGGAAATTTAGTTTACTTTCATTTTGTAATTTTGTAGTTTTAGCAACACAACAACATTGAAGTGGCCGCCTCCATTGACCAAAGAAAAATGCTTCGTTTCCATCACTTTTTCGAGCATCGGGTAGTGTAGCGAATGTTTGTCTTAAGCTCGTCACTGGTCTGAGGCTTGACGCACCCTGTACGTATCATTTTCTTTTTGGGCTAATACTGGACTGCTATAGTTATAGAGCTCTCAATTTCGCCATGGTTCTATGGATTATGCTTTGAACAATCTGAGAGTATACCTTTTAAAGGCTTACCTATCCCGCCCTATAGCTCTGGCTGTAGCTCTGGCAATAACGCTCCAGCAGAAATCAAATGAAGGCAATTCGGTATATAGACCCTATTTCGAACTGCCACCCTCCTATTCCTACTTTAAAGTAGACGAACCCCATTACACCATTACACATTTCCATTCGACATAAAATCAGAATATTTTTCGTGGGCGTATACGTAATATTTTTTTTAAGGATTTTGTTTTATTTGAATCAAGTCATACCTTGTTGTAAGGACACTGCTGAATAGAGAGACACGCGAATATCAATGTCAACTCAGTGGACACCTACAAGTCCGACCTACTAACGATTTGGTAGGTGGTAGTGAATCCTTTGAAAGACTGAATCATAAACTCTGTCATCGTCTTTCAAATGTTTGTACCGTGTTTTAGGCAGAATCAGAAACGAGTAAAAAAATGTTATCCTGACTAGGAAATATCGTGATGCCAGCTACAGATTCGGATACCATGGTTAACTCATAAACAGGTCTTATCTGACAATGGAGATGGCAGTGTAGACAAATTTCAGGGAAGCTGAGGAACTTGCCGGACTAGTTCCCAATCTTTTTCTGTTTTTCAAGTTCCTTGTGGTATCACAATGCAGTCGCCTTCAAAAAGTATTAGAAAATGACTTACAGGTCAAAAAAGTTGATCTGGGTGGCCAGTAAGTGTCGCCATTTTTTGACAGCACACGTCCAAGAAATTTTCGTTGTAGAAACTGCAGTGTGGCATGGCGCACCGTCTTGTTAAAACCAGTAACCGTCCAAACGTCACACATTTGTGGGCAGTCATAATGAGCCAACCTCCACCAATATAGATTCCCATCGACTGTTTCGCTTTTTCTGGAGAAAAATGGCCCAATGATGACATTGGCCGAAAAAGTGACTTTTTGATCATGCAATGGTGTTTCATGGAGGATTCTCCGTTCCCCAAATGCCGCAATTTTGCTTGTCAATGGCGCCAAGAAGGGCAAAATGGGCCTCGTCGGTCCTCAAAATTTGATTCCACAAATCAGATTCACTGTCAACCATTCATGCGACTGTTTGGTCGTATTCCAAGCGACGTGGACAGTCTGTCGGGAATATGCAAATCATCTTTCAAAATGCGCTGCAAGGTGGTTCCAATGACGCCAAAATGTTGAATGCGGTGACGATACGTCGAACGTCTTGGACAAGTCGACGATCTCTCACTTTCCCGTGCTTAACAAAATTCGACACCACGACACGTCTGACGAGGAATAGTGTTGTCAGACGGTCCTTGTTGAACACCATATTTTCCATGATATGCACGTTGAGTTAACACAACTGAAAGACTATTTTGAATAGTTGAACAGCATCATTGCTTCGGCGCGTTGTTTTGGAATGAAGCGATACGATAAATTGTACTGAATTGACGTTTCAAAAACATGTCTACTCAACTCAATCCTTTGATAAACGTTAAAGTTATTCGATGTTTGCATACAGACATAATAGATGGCGCACCCTGTAGTTAATTTTCAGTGAACTAGGACGAGTTTTTCGCAGATACGTTGCGTTGTTCGTTATGATCTTATAAGTACCTAACCCGCGATATAACACAGCCATTCAATTGTCTAAAACTTTGTAGCTTCATTGAATACCCTTCGATGCTATCGTTTCAAATGTAGCGTGCCAGGATCCCCATTGATTACGTTTACGACAGCGCCCAAGTCATTACCTAGCGAATTATCAAAGAGAAAAGCCTTTCACACTTTATTGGCCAAAACAGGGAAACCATAATAAATATCAATTTAAACCGGGTTCCCATGCGAAAGTCATAACACAATAACCACGGCGATAACTCACAACAAACCGAAATATCTGTGTCATGTAGTAGGTATCTCCTGAACGAAAAAAAACATAAATTTACGACCAATAAATCACCGATTGACGAACAAGCCAAAAAAGCGAACCAAGAAAAGTATCCCTGATTTGATTTTGAAGTTAAAATTCTTTCGGGACACAGACACGGGCTACATTGTGTAGCCATAAAATTGTTGGCTTCTTCTCTCTGTTGATTGTGTGCAGATCCTTCGCTTGGAAAACACGTGCACTCGGCTTGGTTTATGTCTTTGTATGCGCGTCTCGTGTACGCCTTGGATCACTGAGTCGGAACGAAGGAAATTTGTTACAATTTTCCTTACTGCTCTCCTTGCCGGGACTGTACAATATCAAACGCTGTACGTACCTGCTACCAAGCAGAACTTATTGCCAAAAAAGAAACCAAAAACAAAAAACAGTTAAGAAGAAAATCCAAAGTTCTGTCCAATATGGTTTGGGTAAAGTTTACAACCAGTTTGGGGATTACTGGAAAATTATACTTATTTTTGTTTGTTTTTTGGTCGAACAACTTCCGTTGACCGATAAAGTTTTGACGGTGCTTTCCGGTGGAGGAGAGTATGTGTGTGTATCTACTTTCTACATTGTCATCCGGACAATAAAACTTGAGAAATTCTCGGATAAGTTTCAAGGAATTCTAATTCAATTAAAGGCCTCCCAGCGAAAGTAACCGAAGGCCATTATGTGATGTCCTGCAGAAGGGAATTCATTGCATTTCTTAGGTGAAAGATTCGGAGACTTCTGTTTGGCAAGCCTAGTTGTAGTTTCGTCATTAGAATTAAATATTGTGGAAGGGATAACGAAGGTATTCCAACTTTTTCATGGTCGTATCGGTTTGGGAATTCATGACAACACACATACTTCATGAGAGTGCAGGATGGGAACCTGCCACAGATGTATCTTCTTCGGTTGAATGGATAAAAAGCTCAACATCATTGGTATGCAGAAGGCTCTTGTAACCACATACAGTCTACAATGTGTGAAACTGCAGGGACAAAACACGAGAAGCTTTGTTCAAATGTGTGATTGATGGAAAAGATGATGAGATTCCTTTTTTTTTCTGCAGTCATCATCCTGTTGTACACGAGAGTAGAGAGGACCCTTGGTCAGCCCACATACAAACGGGTTAGCTACACAAATCCTGAGCTAATGTGACAACATGGGGAGAGGGAAAATAGAAATCTTTTTTGTCCTTGGAAGAGGATATTCTGTAAATCATTCCTGGGCTTAACACTTTACATTGAAAGCAAAATTTAATCCAATGCTGCACGATTTAGAGTGCAGGCTTTCACATACCTTCGTGGGTTTGAAAATGGATGATTAAAGCTAATGTTCAACCGTGTTTTGAGATGGTTGTGTTAAGGCTAGTTTGTTGAATAATTGTTCTCCTGAGAGTTTAGTAAATTAAGTGAACTATATATGGTAAATAAGTGAACTGGCCTTTGCTTGTTTAGATATCAAGGTCTGTCACCGCAGCCAGTTGAGTAGTCCATTGATTATCTTGTCAGTTCCCTCGATGAGGTACACTGAGATCACTTTGCGGGGACCCGGCTCCACAAATATCAACATATTTGATCGAGGATACTCCGAAAAACAAGGAACAATATACGCTCTCTTATGGAGCCTTCGAAGAGGTCAGATGAAATATCGAATAAATGTCCTTAATTGGAATTGATGAGTTGAAAGTGAGACAGGAACCACTAAGCACCAGTAGAGGTTTTTAGCAAGGAGGAGTTATCTCACCATAAGTTTGGAGCCTTATTGCAGATACTCTTTACAAGAACAAGCCACGATCGGACTAAGAGGAAACGTGGTACTTCTCACTAAAATAACAACATTACAGGGAATTAGAGTCAACTGGAAAAGCAAGGTAAGTATCTAAGTATATGTAGCACTGAATGGCAGACTCCTCTAAAAGTTACATAAAAAAAATAGTAGTAACCAAAGCCATTTCTTCAATTGTAGTGTGCAGGATCATCTCAGGTAGGAGCTAGTGATGTAGTTTATAACCCTTTGAATGGATGTACGCACTGACATCTATTTAAATTCATAGGTATGGGCCAGTGAAATAAGGTTAAGCACAGCTTGAATGTCCCCCAAAAAGGATGCAAAGACTTGCGTGTATATTCATAGCTGGAGGAATGGAAAGCAGCGCTTGAAGTAATGGGATGTATGACCTAACATCTCTACATATAGTGACACAGCATGTGGGAGCAGCAGAAGACGTTTGAAGTCTCTAGGAAAGTTGTTCACCATTTCCCAATCAAGGATTTACCTACTCGAGAAATGTATCCAATTCAATGTCTCAAAATGCCAGTGGTCTTACCAGAATTAGTGGCTGGACAGGACAGGTCATGTGGCAATAAATGACTATGAAACAACTGATGGACTAGTAATGTATAGATCGGAACCCTTCTTTCGAGTTAGGCTTGCAGTGAACAGGAATAGTTGGAAATATAATAAATGATCTGGTATACCGAAAGCGTACAGAAGTAAGTATCTCTAAAGGGGGACAATGGTGAAGTAGATAGTGTGTTTCCTTGTAACTCGAGCTGTGTAGGTTCAAGCCCAGGCGGGAAAGGATAAAATCCTATAAAATCGAAATTTCTCGAATCACTGCACAAAAATTGAGAGAATCTGCCTGGAAGTACAATGGATTGAATCAGTCAGATGGCTATCAAGGGTATTGCGTTGGTCACTACATCATCGAAACTTGTAGAAGAGTCCAATCAGATCAATTTTCCTCCTTGGGTTGTCAGCCTCCTTTGGATTCCGGGTCAAAGTTACGTCGAAGGACAGCTCCCTTGCTAAAACAGGTCCGCAAGTTGATAGTAGGTGGGAGGTGGATAGTAAGTAGGCAGTTGTGACCACAATACTGCAGAAGTAAAACACAAGAACAAGAGAGATTAGACGTCTGTGCTGAAGTATAACCACTATCAAGAATGGAATCCTCTAAGGTTAGGTCTCCCTAAAACGATTGTACAGAATTTTCTAAAACTCTGACGTAAACCTTAAAGAGAGCAAAAGGGATGATTGTAATTGTCTTCAACCAACTATCACATTAGAGGATGCCACTCCAGGTCTACGTGTTTGTTGTCTGTGGGTGATCGTCCAGCAAATGCAATAGAAAGTAGGAATGTCAAGGTTTTCTCCTTTTGTACGCAGTACCATGGAGGTACTATGCTACTAACTTGGATGAACTCCAATTTGTCTACATGGTTCTGATGCTGGCTCACTATATTCATCCGTTCAGCGTGGATAACGTTCCTACCTCATTCTATTCCAGATGTTGGTTATGCTAATGATGACTGTTGTGGGTACTGTAGGTGGGTCATCAGATTACCATGGTTATTTCGTGAAGAGACTACCCTACTAAGTCCCTTGAATGTGGAACATTTGATTACTACTTGACTGACGACTTCGATGGTATACATCTGGAATCCAGTGGTTATGGTATCGATGGCTTAGACTGTAAAGACTAGAAGGGCTAAAAAATGAAATCCAACCAAAACGTTCATTCTTGCTTTCTTCACTTTGTGTCGTCGATGTCATTCGAAATACGACTCTTCTATGACGAAACCTATCACGAAACAGCTTATAATACTCACTGGCGCACCAGGCACCCAGAAATCATAGCAGGCTGTGTTTTCTGTGAATTTTCTTACTCCTTGTCCGAGTGAGTTGTTTAGGCCACACCCCCGGGAGAACATCTGTTTTCAATGTTTTTGTTTACTTACTCTCTTCCAGCAAGGACTAGGCATACTACTGATGCCACATTTGATTTCAGTAACGATGGCCTTGGAAATGGCCATTGCTGTGTATACAAACTCTTTCCCAGAATTTAGCTGAATGTTATCGTTTGTTTATGAAAGTCTGGTGAATTGTTCATTGCAAATACTTTGGAAGCACATTTTCTGAGTGGTTTTCTTCACGTGCGACAGGATGTTTTCAACTGTCACACGACACCCTAGACTCAGAAATCAGTCTTGAAGCCGTGAAAGTACCAAGTACTCAGAAACTCCAGCTGGTGTCTCTCCCCATACAATTTTTTTCATTGTGTGTAGAAGAAACAAGTTTTAGGCCACGCCTCTCAAAGCCGCCATAATGTTTCTTACCGTTCCTCGATATGGCTGTTCACATGGACTCGATCCTAGTGATGTGCAAACAGTAGAAATGCTTTTGAGTCTATTTTTGCGAGTCGAGTGGTTAATGCGTTGGACTACAGAGCAAAGGGTTCCACCTTCAAACCTTAAACAACACCTAACCTTTCTTTTACAGCCCCACCTCTCGCGAGCGGCTGAGAGAACAACAGTCATGAGTTTCTTAAAAGAGTTTTAAATTTTTCAATGTAACCTTCTTCTGGAGTAAGTTACTTACCAGGGCGGCTATGAGAAAGGCCATAACCGTGTCAGGATGTAGGTCAATTCACTCGAACATGCTCGTCGTTCTTCTGAAGATAATATAAGTATGACAGCCGAACTCCTTTGAGTAGCATGTGGTGTGGTCTTGTTTAAGCCGTATTCGGTCAAATTTCATCCAGTTTATCCCAAAAATAGGCAGTCAGCTAAAAGATTCTTCAATAGGGACATAACAATTTCATATACCATACAATCGCGTCTTTAAACTTTTTTTTATGATTTGTCAATGTCAAAACGTCCGTCAAGGTTCACATTTTTCAATAATCAAATTATAAGTTAGTGTCAGCATCCACAAAATGTAACCGGAGGTGTGATTGTACTGGAATGCATTGAAATGATCGTCTTGTTAAGGTCAATGGAGTTTGCTATCATACCAAGTTGCAAAACTATTCACAGCCAAAATTCGATGAAATTGACATCAGTAACATGTGGTTCCGACAAGATGGTGCCACATACCACACAGCTGGTCAAACAATTGATTTATTGAAGGAGAAGTTCTGTAATCGCGAAATGGTCCGGTCAAATGGCTACCGCAATCATATGACTTAACGCCGTTGGATATCTTTTAATGGGATTACGTCAAGTTATTGAATTGCGACAACAAGCCAACAACGTCGGAGAAGCCAGGAACAGTATAGATGGCGAAATTGCCAACGTTCCGGCCGATATGTGTGGAAGAGTGGTGAAAAATTGGCTCGAAAGAATCGATCACTGCAAAAGTGCTCGTGGTAGCCATATGACCACATGATAGTATTCATACCTTAATTTAACATGTGTACTACAATTGGAATAAATGTTGACCACATATGTCAATTTTACTGTGTTTTATTTCAATACAAAATTGTTATGTCCTTATTGAAAACTCTATATGTTTGGTAACAATCTTCATTTTCTGCGGTTTCATCTACAAGGAACACAGAACCAGAAGTATAAAACCTTAAAAACGTAAATTTCTCCAAAACTAACACGAAATTCAATACGAAATTTGAATAATTTCGACACATTGTCGACGATTATACTTTGCCATGATTTCAAAGCAATTATAGACGAAACGTGAAACGTCAAAACAAACTGCAGCTGATTTCACGCATATCCGAGAAAGCGTACTTGATCCCGAATCTAATACAGCGATTTCAGAATAATCTCAAGCAAAATAGTGACTCGTGGGCGCCGTAAGTCAAGTGGTTATTATGTTGCACAACGCCCTTAAAGAGTGGACCCCTTCCATTCGTGGTTGTGAGAAGCTAGCCCCTGGTTCCCATAGACCTGTCGCGCCAAATACTTTTAAAAACGCGTCTCAATTAGACTCACTCTCACACACGTTGGTTACAATATGAAGCAAGACTCAGAAAAATCAACGAGGCGTCGAGTATCAGTCTCAAGCCCCTAAGTTGCGAGATCAGAACGCCGTAAACGCCTTATTCAACCTCAACCACAACTAACTTCACAGAATATAATGCAAAAACTCCCCACACATGGTGTAGGTACCCCTTCATTAGGAAGAGAAGTTCCTCTACATAGTTGGCAAAGTTTCGAGACCTTTAAGGAGGCCAAGTAAAAAGATTAAATTGAATTTCCACCCCTCATAACTTCATAAAGAAATAATTCTAGAACTTTTAGTTTTTGGGTGTCAATTTGATGAAATTTCGTTTTATAGTTGGATGAACATTCAAAACACCACTCGAAAGCGCTTATTAGTGCAAATGCAATTGAAAACTTCCCGTTTTCGACATGATGGCAGTGCATGGCATGGGTGTTCGCCCGTTTTCATTGTATGTTGCACATCCGCCCGCTAATGTGAACTAATGTGCTCTGTCCGATTTTATATGCTGTTTCGAATTCAATTAGATCCATCCAGGTGGAAGATATTCTTTTGTGTTTTGACATTTGCATACAGTCAGCTCGTCTGTGGCACGTCACGAACGGCAAGAGGGGGGCAATTTAAAGTATAGTGTGGCTGGCATGTGTTAAATTAAACAAAAAAAAAAGGAATCAAGTAACCAAGTCATCTATGAAATAATTGAATCGTTAGTACGAAACCACTTTGTCGCGAACGTCTGACTAACACGCGAGGGTACAAGTGTCATGAGGAAGCTTCTCAATTGAGAGAATTTTAAATTAAAACACTATTTCCCCTGACACTTGCCATTTAGAGATACAAACTGTAATTGTGCGCCCTAAGAACGTTTCCTGTCATCTGCACTCTCACTATTACCAAACGATAAAACGCAATTTGGCCATCCTTTATTTAAGTGAAGCCATTATGAGCCCGCCCGCAGAAAAAAGAAGAAGTCTCTGTCACGTGGATGGTCAAGTTCGTTCTGGTGTAAAATGTAAAATGTAAAATAATTACAGATACCCATTTACCGAAACAGTATCCTCCTGCTTTCGCATTCTAGTGACAGAACACCTGGTCTTGACTCTCATTCACGAGTCTCTGCACCCAGGGCTGTTTTAACGTTTTTTTTTTTTTAACAACGACGATGACTACGACGACGAATCCCCCATTTCATTATGCATACATCAAAAAGCACAGCAGGATACATTTTCAGGATACATCAGAGAAAGTTGTGTGTGTGTGTTTTTTTTAACCTTTCTTGCGTCACTCCGTTTCCACTTGTAGTAGTTGTGGGTACCGCTCTCGACTGCCAGAAAGTCCTTGTTCTGCAAGTATTGTTGTTGTTTATTCTTTTAGTTTGCCGGTGAAACGGATGGAAATGGCGTGGGCATGTACCATCAGGGTAAAACTTTGTGCACAGAGGAAACGTTATGAAGCTTCCTAGGAGCACAGAGGAATCCGTTTTTCTATTTTTCTCCATCACTACCATCCGTCCGTGCCTCACTTCTTTCGACTATTTGTAGATTTGTTTCAACTTTACTTTCTACCCCTCCCTGCCACCCTTGACTGTGATGCTGTGTTGTTGTTGTAGCAGTTTTGGTTCCTTTCAATTCCGTTGACAATGGAAGCTGGCGGAACCAACCAAGGGGAAATAGTTTTTAACCCAAATTTGTGTAGCGTTTTTGCCCATTTTGTATGCTAGCTACGTCCATGTGTATGTCGAGGATCTTTCGAAAAAACTTCGATTTTGTTTTGGTTTTCTTGTTTCTATCGAGGCTTGTTGAGTTTTGGTAATTAACTACACGTAAATCATTTCAGTTCGAGGATTCGTTGACGGGTTCCTTGGAAACTTCAACTCGATGCGGATGACTGTGATGGAATGGTAATTAGATTTGGAATGGATGGACGCGATGTAAGGGATTTCGATTCTAGGCCTTCAGCAGACCATCCGATGTCACTTTAAGGAACTAAGTTAGAGAGGCTAGGCGTTTTGGGGGGGGGGGGGGCTTTTAGGCAAGACAGTTCGAAATATACAGTAGATGTCGCTTATAACGACCTACCAGTCTCCTATATCTTTGGTTTGCCTATTTTATAAGCTAATCCACCATCAGATATTACATCTTTGTATTTTCGAAAAAAAATCAATCGTTTTTGTCGCTTTATAAGGACCTTATTTTCTCAGCCCCCTAATGGTCGTTATAAGCGACGTCTACTGTACATGTCTTCAAATAGTTTTTTCGTATTCATCGCAAGAATAAACGGCTCAAGTGGAAGCCCAATAAAGCTCGGTTTGTGAGGAAGACATCTGAGTTCTAGTGTAAGGTTCCTTTTAGGGTAAAGTATGCGAACATAACTGAAGACTTTATGGCAGCAATCTTAAAAGATATGAAATACACTCTTTATGAGTACCGAACAGAGCATCCATACTTCCTTTAGTTTGCCAAACCTTCACAAAAGAGATATCTTGAGCAGATGATGGTATAAACAAGTCCTGATTATTTGAGTATTTGCCAGAATTTATCATGGATTTGGTGTCACGAAATTCATTTTTCTTCCTCGCCAGCTGTATACACAGATACATGGTTCCTCAACAAGGATAGTTCAGGAAAAAATATCCTTAGTAGTTTTTCATTGTGACCACGTACCATGTACGTTGCATACTTATGCACGTGTCGTAGATGCACTTAATATAAAGTTTATCATTGACATGCTGACGTGACATGTGGCTAACATCCAAAAGGATTTAGTTCCAAGTTTAGTTGATGGAAATTATAACACAAGGACTCAATTATTACAGGCAGGAAATTCCGCGCTTTAAATTAAAAAAAGAGGGGTTGTGATGGACTGGAATCGAGTATGCGTGAAGTTGGCAGTGGTTTCTTTGACGTTTGATGTTTGACGTTCTCCAATTCTTCAAATGTTTGTAATCAAAGTTCGTGTTTTGTTGCGATATTGTCAGAGGAAAATCCTTCTCAGGAATGAAGTCCATTTCGGGTTCAACAATTTTGTTCAAGCAAGGTTGTCGCATGCAGAAGTATGTGGTTTCGACAGGATGGCGCCACATGCTATTCGCACTGAAGTCGAACTGCGATGGTCGTGCAATCTTCAGAAATACACCAGAACCTCAGAATCCTGTCCGATTTAATGGATAAAGTTTTGAACAACTACGTTCACTGGATTCAAATGTGCAGGTGTCGTCGTGGAGAATATTTGAATGGCATTGTATTCCATGATTAATGGCGTTGATGGTTTGTAGGAAAAGCACAAGAGAGGCGTTAGAAAGAATTAAAGGATACTTGAAGAGAAAAGAAATAAGAACAGACAAAGAAATTTCTCTTTTCAAATCCAATTACACCCAGCTACCTTAAGAAAGTTGAAGGGTCCTGATACTCATTTCCCCGGCAGCTCCCAAATGGTTACAAATATGATTTTGAACAGGACATTTCCTGAAACCGGCATACACTACTTTACGCAATTTATAGCTAAGTAGATGAGCGGTTCGGTGTGTTTTGGGTATGAAACCTGACAAAACCGAACTACTGCTCTTCTCCAGAAAAGATTTGGACTTTATCCTGGTCAAGTCGGAAACCCAACATTCAAGAGAGCCACGGTGGTACTTTTCTTTTCCAAAAAGCTAATGGATGGGCTCATAACTCACTGTCTCCATATCTCGGTCATTAGACCTATACTCACGTATTGGGTGATTGCCTGGTTAACAGCCTTAGAAAACCTTGTCTGTGCTTAGAAGGCATTGGATACTTTGTTACACCTCATACCCCTCGACATATTTAGCAAGCAAATTAAAGCTGCCCTACAGTGGTCATGTCTCCATTCCGAATAAACTCAGAATCTCACCCGAGTGCAAGACGCGGTTCCAGTGGACTTCTACAGTGATGGTCCAAAAATCAGGGACAGTGTCAGTGCAGGTATTTGCCTTGCCAGTCTTAATTTTAAGCTCTCCTTCTGTCTTTCAAACCACTGTAGCGTGTTGCAGGTGGAAATTAAAGTGAAATCCGCATTTTTTCGAAGAACCAATCCGCAGCTATCAAATCCTTGGAATCGATCTACATTCAGTAATAGCTTTAGACCTGGGATCGTCTGTCACGACTGAGCAGCTCAACATTCACCTTTGTTGAGTGTCGGGGGAGAAAAGACATTTTAGGGACGTGTAAGACCGATGAACTCGCCAGACTAGGAATAACTCTACCACTTCGTTCCGGAAACCCAACCGCGGCCAGTATCCATAGTAGAGGGGAAGCTTCGAGAGGCCAGTGCATGTATTTGGCAGCCACCCAGTTCTGAGTTAATGCAGTTTGCTTGGAGCATGTATTGAAGCCAGTCTGAGGTTGCTGGGTCTATATTCTGTTGGTTTAGGGCTGGCCCCTTCTGTATCCAGGAAAGCCGTTAACGTGAATTCGTTGTGGTGGAATGAACTTTCGATCCTCGCTCTGACCTTATGCAGAGCTGTCTCAACAGATTTGCCTTTATCATAAGCTTCTTGGCCTTGAGACATATCCCTAGGACTTAGTCTAGAGGGTGTGGGTAGATCTATTAATCTTTCAAATGCCTTGAATATAAACTAGGGCAGGCAAGTTGGACGTGGAGTCATCAGATCCAGAAAACTTGTTGGGTTTGGGCTTGCTAAAGACTGGTATTTATCACGTTGCCCCCTACAAACTTGTCTTTTGTTTCTCGTGAAAAACTTTGGCAGGTTTTGCATGCTTTGTTCTTAGATTTAATAGTATCGATATGTCAAACTATAAGTACATATGTATATCTATCTATCTACATCGTACTTACAATTCTCTTTCTTTATCATTTCAGGTAAGAAAACGAACATTTATTCGAAAGGATATCAGTAAGTCTAAGACCCGAATGGGAAAGTATAAAATTTGACTATGTATACTCGTAAGTGCATATCCAATTGTATGTAGATTTGTAATAATGGTTTCTCTACTGACCTTCATGTGTCTTAATGTTCCATTGTACTTCAGATACAATTGAAAACCTTCGATGTTTATAAAACCCGGTCTAATGGGATGAAAGCAATCCTTATTTGCAATTCCTATTCGAAATCCCTTCTCCCGCTTTGTATCCTGATTATATTGGCATTGGGGTTTCGTCGAAATCATTGAACAAAACCGATAAATACATTTTTAGCCAAGTGAATGGATTTGGAATCGGTCGGGCGGGCGTTATCCTTGGAAAACCTTGGAGTATGACACTGGCTGCAATGCCAATAAACCAGTGTCATAGATTTTATTAATGCTTCTGCTACTTACGTATACTGTTGTGGTACAGAGTATATGGTTTAGGTTCAGCTGGGGTGATGTCATTTTGGGAAATCAAATACTCTGGGGGAATGAGACGATTTTAGATGCATTGTGGGGGATTAGAGGTTCGGGATTGCATTGTAGGTGGACTCCATCGGTATTCATGGCAAATGTTTTCCAAGTTTTGACTTAAAAACGGCCTATGAACGACCATGTGAGTTTTAACGTTCATAATTCACCTTATGTGCCTTCCAATCTCACTCAAGCAATTCCAAAGTGTTTCCAACTTAATTATAATGGAAAAAACTCAACGAGTAGCTTGCCTCAGTATTACTGGTGTACTGAACACCTCTCCCACTGTCGTGCTGCAAACCATGCTCCACTTACTCCCACTTGAGGCTTGCGACATCATCGGCAAGAAACTCTCTGCCTGCTCAGCAATTAGGCTGAGAAGTTCCAAACAATGTGAGGAGCAATTCAATGGACATCACAGTACACTATCGATGCACCGCCATAAGGGCTACAAATTCTTGATACCTAACAGAACTACATGGACTCAACGTGATGTCCTGCACCACTTATCGTTGTTAATTTTTACAAACGGGTCCAAAACTTAGGATAAAGTCGGTTCCGGAGTTTTCTCAAAAACCCTGCACATCCACCTCCCTTCTTTCTGAGGTTAATGCCATACCAGCATCGGATATTGTCATATACATCGACAGTAAAACAGCCATAAAATCTCTCGGATCCAGCACTATCAGATCTAAGGAAGTGTAAGACTGCCGAGTATCTCTTAACGAGGTAGTGGGACAGTAATACCTCACCCTTTACTGGGTACCAGGTCTCTGTAATATACGAGAGAATTGAGAGTCTGACCTACTGACTAGAAGAGACTCCTTATAACCGGTCACTGTACCATGGGAAGACAAGACGAATACAGCTGTAGCTGTATAGACGAAGAGGAAGGAGAGACCCTTAGCCACATCCAATGCACATGCCCTGCACTTGCCAACATCAGGCAGGCTACTGCTAAGATTAACTCTTTCATGCAAAGGAGCAGATGCGTGCCATAGTAAGAAGATAATCCACCCACCATACACATCGGTAGTACAATGGAGCTTCTCTGGTCTAAGTGAATCCTCACTGAGGGGAGGTCTAAACTAACCATGATCCATCATTTGTGTCCCAATCATGGTCAAATAAATGAATCGCTATGCAACGATTTGGATCTGGAAGTCGTCTGACAATGAACACCTGGAACTATGTAAATTGGAAGCTAGTTGGCCTATGCATTCATATGTACCTAATCTTTTGAACAACGCAGATCAAGACATCCCCAAAACCTGACCAGGATGACCACAAATTGTCTGCAAACATTTTTTCATGAACAGCGTTCTGAAACAGTTCATATTCAGCTATGTTCTGTCGTAAGTCATGGAGTGCCGCAGGGATCTATTCTTTCTACCACACTTTTTGCTGATTATATCAATGATAGTTTGGAGCCTACATGGAGAGAGGAACTGGGTATCATTCTCATCTTAGGACTGATTCCACTACTATTCAGTTATCGAGTCATAGATGGATTTCGGATAGATGGATTGAAAAACTCATCCTGATAGCATGAGTCCTACTAGATCTCATCCGTTCCATTTCCACCCATCAATCAAAATTCCATTTCTCCCAGGACTCTCGGCTAGTATCATTGTTTGGCTTCTGCTGGAGATCAAATAAGATAAACCCAAGACTGACGTACGTCGTAACATACGTTTATTTTAAAATTCCATTACCTAGGTGTTGTTCCACCATACAAAGCCGCCGTCAGACAACGACAATTTAATTACCGTTCCTCGATATCTTCCACGGAAACTAGCAGTCATGAAACGAACCACCATCACATCCGGTCTGTTCGGGAATGCTAATCAAAACACCACACCTTACATAAGAAAATCTAATTAAATTCCATCTATGTAGGTCATGAGCTGGAGCAGCTTACATCCATCACGACACCGTGCGACCACAACCGCAGTAATTGGTCAGAATCACCGGGACAGGAACCCAATCAATCAAACAAGGAGAGTGTCATAGCCAGCGTCTGTCTTATTTGGTAGTTAATCATTGAATCTATCATAAGACACACGCGGCTATAGCATTTTCTTAAAATCATCGTTGGATGTGTTTTATTTTTTTTTTTTTTTTTTGTACTCATCTCTCGTCCTTTATTGGTGGATTTGTTCCAGGCGACTCAACCGACTCTCAATGCAAAAGTAATTAAGATTTTCAGATACTTTCTGACAGACAAAACACACAGAGACACAGGCACAGACCCACAGAGAAGAGTGTTCATCCGTCATGGCACTCTTGCAAGGACCATAGCTCGCACAACATGCCCTTGGCAATGTGGACGCAGTTTACATCATGAATACCTAATTAGGTTGTGTGCAGGTAGGTGTAGATTAATTCATTGCTCCCCCACCGGCAGGGGAGGATAATTTCGCTTTAACGATGCGCAAGTATATTGTTGAAATCACAAAAGGATTCTTTTCTTTTTTTTTGCTATTAACTCTCGGGAATGAGGAGGATCCGTCTGGCTCTCTCGTCAGTGCATCAGATAAGCTCTCGATGAGCAAGTATAGATTGTTTTGTGAAAATTCATAGAACCGCCACCGCAGCACAACTGCACACGTATCCTTGGAACAATAGATTCTCGCTGCTGCTGTTGATCTCCTCCGCTTAAGAGGAACTCACTCAGAGAGAGTGACACCCCCAGTGGGTAGTCACTGATGATATCTTCGCGCGCTTAGTACTTGGTAATCTGCTCCAAACTGTGCCCGTTTACTCCTACACTCTGCTGGTGTGCCATGCTAGTACAAATATTTATGTTTGTTAGTTGCAGGGGCACAGTCTCTCCTATTTTCGAGTCGTCTCCTTACTGCAGGTGATGCGGTGGTGCGGCCACCTTTTAAAGTTGGAATAATTCCATTTGGCACAAATTTAGTTGAGTACCACAAAAGGGACCTCTTCACCGAATGAGCGTCCTGGTGGCGGAGGCTTCCTTTACAAAGAAAACCTTTTAGCAGCTTTTATTCCCCGAATGACCTCCAGCTTGTGTGTGCCAGTGTGGTTGACTCGAAATAATTGCTTATTCGTTTAGCTGGAAGAGCTGCTGGTGCTGCTACCACTGATGATGATGGTGGTGACGGGTAGTGCTGCTGGTGAGAATCCTTGCCCACCACTAGGGTGCCAGAAGGTAGTCATCGTCGCTGAATGATTGCACTATATTTGTGCGTTTTGTTTCTGTTTTCCTTGGGTGTTTCGCAGAGTGTGTAAGTGTATTCAAAACGGAATTATATTTATCGCATTTCATCGTTGTGTTCGTAAGAAACGACAGCAGGACATTACACGGATCGTTGCCAGCAGTTTGACACGATATTTTATGCACTAATTGTCAAGTTGTTAACGAGCCATTAAGTTTAATGTTTTATAAAAAAAAACAGCGTAGAAATACAACTGTGTGTCGTTTTGGAATATATTTTACGAGAGAAAATATTAAATAACGATTACTTTTTATTATTTCGATGGCACAGGGAAGAAGGAGTGTATTCCTTCTGTGTGTGTGTGAGAGAGGAGTCAATTAGCCTTAATGGCCACTCGGAATGAAGGAACAGCCATTAGATTAAGTTTTTTACATTAATTTATACAGCAAAAGGTTGTTTTCATAAATTTAGCACACGTTTTCGAAGTGAGTTTCGGGGTTAAGTAGTAATTGCGCATCAATATCTGTAAAGTCCTTAAATTGTTTGCTTTTTTCTTTGAAGGTTATGATGCCATGTCCCTGCGGGGAGGATATGACGGAAAGTATTTATTATTTTTCGTTTTGAAGATACATTTATGGCTGCTGGCCTGTATTCAAAGATCGTCCTGGGGGGGTGGGGGTTGAATGTGCGACATTAGGGCACGAAAATTCCTCGTTAAAATATCTCGCTTTGAAGTCGAATTCTTTGTTTTATTTGTTGTGCAGCTGGAGATATAGAATTTGTACGCATTTTTGTTTTTTTATTTAAAAAAAGAAATTTAACGACCACCTCCTCCACCAAAGGAGATAAATATGTGACTTGGATATCCAATAACCTTGTTCTTGTCCGTGAACTCATATACTTGTACATATGTCTTTACAACGGGCCTTTTGTACATACTTAAGTGTAGAACCCTATCTAGTCTGTCCAAAGGCCACTACACCTGTGGGGTGTTCAAAGCCATTTTTTCTCATCAGAATCAGCGATAGACCTGAAAATAACTCAAATCAAGGCAACTCCTCAAAGAGAGGATAATAGACCAGAACTCATTTCGAAACCTCACCTGGAAAGAACCCCTGAAAAGGCTAAAGGGAAAAATGGGGATTAAAATCAAAAAACAATTTTACTGGGGTTACCTCACCTCATATCATAATAACCTACCCACCGTTCGTATGATGGGAAAAGGCTATCCTCCCGCTCCGCCCTACAAAAGGTGCAGACTGGTTTGGTTAGGTATTACGGATGAAATGCCTTCTGGACACCTCTACGCATAAGTGCTATGAAGACTGCTGCGGTAAGTGCCATCAACTTCCATACCACCAAGCTAGCTGGATGCCTTTCGGACTTCCAATCAATCAATCTCTATCGCCTCTTCATAGTTGTCATTCCGATGTATTGGAATAATCCTGACGTCCCTTAACTGATTTCTCATGCTCATTGGTACACTGATATTACTTAAACGTCGAAATGGGTTCAATTGCAAACTGTCTGCTTCGTTAGGACACTTTACCTTTAGCTTTTAAGCTTTCGCTATCGACCT
The DNA here is from genome assembly GCA_963583995.1 of Xylota segnis. Classification (NCBI taxonomy): domain Eukaryota; kingdom Metazoa; phylum Arthropoda; class Insecta; order Diptera; family Syrphidae; genus Xylota; species Xylota segnis. The sequence continues at coordinate 45,712,406 of OY757237.1, forward strand.
CTGTGCCAAAGAGTGTATTAGAAGAAACCTCCGAAGAACACATATAAATATCCTATCGGATAGCCAAGCAGTTCCAAAAGCTCTCATGTCCTTCGACTTTCAGTCTAAGTTGGTCTGGAACTGTCCTCAAATCCTCCTACAGCTAGCTGCACATACAAATATTAATCTTATATGGGTCCCTGGACAGATCCGGTGCCCAATCGCATATATCAGATTGTCAGCCAGATAAAGTTAATACTTTCCTACTGAAATTGACTCACTGGCTTAAGAGATCCTAAAAAATCCATTAACTCCTCAAAAAAAAATAATCAAAAATTCTCATCAAAGTCTAGCAATGACCAAATATCCTGACGGACCTCCTATCTGGTCATTGCTCTCTCAACCATCTCTCAATCGGATACTGAAACCGCCAAACATATTCTGTGTGAATGTCCCACGATTGCTCGGACTAGGCTCAAACACTTCCACAAAGGCTTTACCTCCGATATCACCTCCTCCTTAGTGCAAACAATCCTAAGCTGCATTATTGAACTTGATGTCAGTTAGAAAGCAAATCCACTCAACATCTGGAAGGGGATAGTACAAAAGTTCTCCATAAGGTCGCGGTGCTTCTTGCAGCTATCTTGAGCCCATCACCCCAATTATCCTTTTAAAAAAGAAGTCTAAAACAATTCCTTGACGCTTTTCCTTGAATCAGTCGATAAATGTCATCAGGTTGACATAAGGGACGACACCTTGGGTATGAAGCTCTTTAGAGAGACGACATGTGTTGGACTCCTGCCGTTCCTTGCACTGTTAGATTTATTTAGATCCACAGTTTTGGTTTCGTTGACCCATAATAGTAGCTTAAGCAGGGTGTCTAAATTTATGACTTGACCATAAGTTCTCCACGCTCATCCGGATCATCAGAATCTTGTCGGAAAAATAGGTTGTTTTAGCGATCGAACACTGTACTTCGCTTTTAAATTGAATAACGCATCTAATCGTAGAGCCTTCTCCAAGTTGTCCATGCAACCGAGATGTACTCCAACATCCACGCATCCATCCACTCTTTGTGCGACACCTTTCAGGGCCAGCATACATGAGTATAATAGATACCTATATATCTGCCACAGTTAAGGAGACACAGGACAACGAGTGTAGTACTTATCAACAGGCTATGCATGGGTACCCTAGTCGGATTACGGATGTATCACTATGCGTGAGGTAGGCACGCCTTAAGGCCTTGCAATTCCGTCCAACCTGCCGTGTCTGTATGGATGAAGTGGAGGAAGAGGAGGAAGAATCACCATTCCACATCCTCTACAACTCCTCTGATTTATCAAGAAAGATTCTGAGGGAATACTTCTTCGAGGTCCTTGCAGTCCTTTGGGATCCAGGGCCTAGCTTCTCACAAGCATTCGTACCGTGAAATGGAAGGGACCTACTGTTGAATGCTGTGTCCGAAGGGCTATTTGTTATTTGAGAAACTTTCTCATGACAAGTTATACTTTCGGATGTTTGTCAGACGCTCGCGAGAGCTGGGCCCTGAAAGAACCTTTAGGTGTTTGGGCTGGAATTCGAACCTCGAACTCCTTCCTCCGTAGTTCAACGCACCAATCACTTGCGCCACGGGGCCCAGCTAATACTTACTGAATTTATTTCCTTCTGCCAAAATTTGATGCAATTTGATGGAATTGTTTGTCATAAATTCAGAATTCTGGTTCACATTCCAACTGGTTTCGCCCTCTACAAAGTAGAGATGATTACTAAAGTGAGTGGAACAGCGGAGCAAAGTGGAGCAGCGGAGCAGAGTGGTGTAGTAATTTGAATTCTTTCTCCAAATCAGTTTTTTTTTCGAGCAATTTGTGAAGTAGTTTCTTGCAAGAAAGTGGACTCTCAGTCCGAAATAAGGGCAGTCCTAAAATTTGAGTTCATTTCCTACTCAATGTGGATAAAGGCCGACTTGCTGTGCCCCGCACTGATCGATTTTGGTACTGACGTAATCCAAACAATACAGAGGAGCAAAAAAGCACAAGGATCACTACTATCCTTTTGTCTTACTCATCTCAAATTACTACAAAAACGCAAACAAACAAAACGCATTACTCTCCTCACAAAGAATAGAAAAGTTTCATTTCACTACGGTCTACAGGAGACCTGAACCATTGCACATAAAATGAAAACCACCATCATACTCGTACATCCTTTAGTATTACAGTCGGCATTCATTAAGTTGAATAACTAAGGCAGGTCCTTGCACATCAATCCATACCGAAGTTTTGCCAAAAATAACCCAACAACAAAGCACAAAACAGGCATCATTTGTACCCAACATGATTCGCTGGAAGAGAGAAAACTTTCTGAGGTATTTAATGTCCTCGATACATCAACTCGATTATAAGGATACAGCTCGCATATGTTTGCATCAATAGCTGCCACGTTCCCAGAAAAACTGGGAAAATAAATGGCAGATGAGTTTTTTTCCAGATTTTTTTGCGTTTTTTGCTTTTTGTTTCTGTTTACCCTTTTCCTCAAACGTTTCCCTTTCCCGGGGGAGAGAGGGAGACTCCATGCTCAGTCAGTTTAAAAACGGTTGAGTCCTAATGGACTACTGAAATGTATGCCATTTGTAAACGTTCTAGATGGCTCAGCGGAAAGTTTATGATTCCTTTTTTTTTATTTTTTTTGTATTCTTGTTATGTGTCCGTTGTTGGTGATTCTATCAATTTTGTTAATCAGAAAAGTTTTGCCAGCTCATGCATCTTTTAGTAGATGAGATCCTTGATAAATTGACTTAGTTCAATCCTTTGGGGGGAGACTGTATTTTTTTTTGGTGCGGATTAGTTGTGGACAAGTGCATGTAGGATTTTGGTAACAAATCGAAGTGCTAATGGGGAAAGGATAGATTTTGATTTATGGCGGAGTACGAAATCCATTGGACAAGTAGACATAGATACATATGTACCTTGCTACCCTTCGAGAGGAGGCGCACATGGTGACTGGCAAACACATACGGGTATGACGATGGGATGTGTACTAGACCTCAGGAAGATCTTTTATGTCCTTTACGGTATAGAGATCTTTTTTTATTGAACTCTACAGCTGCTTCAGCTATGAAGAGGAACACCGCCACCACTGAAGGAATGACCCAATAATTTGCTAAATATTCCTGCCGAACTATCGTTTGATGTTTCCCTCTTTCTTGAGATGATGCTCCTCGATTTCTTATTGTACTTGTTCTGGTGTACTGCAGTCTTTTTCTTGACCAATAAACAAACTCTAAACTGAAGGACCAAGGTGGAAAGCCACTTAACTATAATTGAGCTCTTTGAAGAGCTTCGGTATTCAAGACCATGTCGGGAGATACTCGATTGCAGTTTATTCATGTGAGAATGATCTGGAATGTGTCCATCAATCATGTATATGTCAGTCATCAGGACCCATCGTCTAGTGGATGAAAATGAAAGAGGAAAGCAACTCGAGAAGTTTTAAAGGTTATCCTGCATCTCCTTAATGTGACCCCCAGCTGTACTAGTAGCTACACTTCACATGCTTTCTGCAAATATATCCGGAAAAGGATGATGAATCCTCTTAGTGCGCTCCAACTAATATAGACCAGGCAAGTGTACTTAACAGCCATAGCACGGTTCCTAGCAATTCGGACAAAACCAGGATTATTAGTAGAAGTGCTTCGCCATCTGAAGTGATTCCGACGGAGTTTGTGCAAGAAGTCTTCACAGATAGAACCGGCGAAGCGTTTGGTATAGTTGCGTGAGTTTTCTTTAACGTGCAGGACATTTGAAGGGCCTCTACTGTGTGCTTTAGGTAGAGATTACAGTATCCTTGGCCAGGGTTTCACTTAATATAGTAGAAACAGCAACCAAAATAGGAATACTATCAAATTTGGTTAAGCAAAGTCGCGGATATCTTAAGGTGATACCTGTCAGTAGCAGGTATCCATGTACTCGGTTCCAGATCAGAGCTATGGTTCGGGCAGTCACAACTTGAATGAGTTGACTAAAGAGGCTCCTAAAGGTAAACTTCCTGGTAATATGTATGGATAGTCGACCCTATGAAATCGTTACACCAGGTTCCACCTATACAGGAGGTAAAATAGCATCAGTACATGCCACCCATCTAAACAGATCTGGTGTTGGAGATTTGGGAGAGGAAGTGTTTGGTAGACATAGATGTCAGTAGGTTGGGTGTTCCCTTCAGTGATTTCTATATAGACTTCGCAGTTACTAGCACTCAGCGCCTTTTTCGCAGAGAAGTGCCTCCGATTTCTAGACGTCACCAAGCCCAGTCTGTAATCATGTTTGTTCAGGTTGATTTGTCCAGTGTATAGACCGAATTCTGTAGACCGGTCACATCATTCTTCTGTCGAGATCGTATGCCCTTAGTGTATCAGGAACAAGATCGTTTTTCAAGGCTTCGCCTTCTTTGCCCTTCCCATCTGATTTCCTGATGTTTTGCTATTCCTACTGTTGTTAGCCAGAGGTTGTCTTTAAATATTTCTGCCTGAAGCACGCTTTCGAACTGGTCTTGACGGGTAGCTTACCTAAGAGGTAAAGTCCGACCCATCAATGTAGGATAGGCCTGACGATGCATGTGTAAATCCTGTAGACCCACTTCGGTGTCAAACCCCACGTCATACGAATAAGGGTAGCTTACGGCGTTAATATCATCGCGAAATCCCAATATTCCAGCTTATCCGAGAAAAGATAGTCTCTCAGAGCATGGTTTGAGTTGGCATAGTACCTATCAGTGCTTCCCCTCCATCGTCGACATGGAGTGAATGTCCTTCTCAACCACGTTAAATGTAGTTCTATTCGAGGAATCCTTCTTAAACCCTTTTGGTTTGGACAATATCTGGTGTCTTGAATCCCTACCTCCAGAACTATTGCAGAACTATTCATCCTTTTGGAAGAATCACAACTCTATCCACCTGGCTTCTCCATATGGAGGTGATGTTGTGATGATAGTCGTACCACAAACTTTTCAAACAACTTCTGGGCATCTTGTCATGCACATCCTTACTAGTTTCAGTAAAAAGTTTGTCCTTGTCCTTGAGATTTCTCCCTTGTTAACATTTTGAAGTTTGCTGGAGCCTCGGAACAGGTTGTACAACATCAGACTTTGATTTCTAATTCCACTAGTAAACCTGTGGATTGTGATTCGTGAACCTCTTCCTTATCATATAGGTGTCTGCATCTCTAAAGAACCAACTTCGCTTTTGCCTGAAGGATTTTCGTAGTAACGCTGTGAATGACTCTAGGAAGGCTAGGCTTGCTTGATTTTCAGACTACTCTGGCAATGATCACTGACTTCCTTCGATATGAATCACTTATCTCTCTCTATGTTTTGAGGTTCTACCTCTGAGTAAATGGAAATACTCGGCTAGAAAGCCTCTATCTGTTTGCATAGCAATTGCATTCCAATCCATAAGTCCAGCATCCCTACCTTCACCATTCACTAGAAACTCTCAATACTCGTCTTTTCCAAATTTGCGTACCGACAAAAGCTGAAACTAAATTTTAAAGGTCACATGTCCATGGACCAGATTAGGGTAATATGCTAGCCATTGATTCCCAAATTCCTAGAACCACCCAACCTTTGTGATTTTTAATACCAAAACTGTCACAAGCATTTCGTATTTTACTTAGAAACCATCAATCGGTTGAATACTCAATGAAAGTTGCTGTCGAAAACATGGCAAAGTCCAGAAAGTTTTGTCCAACTTTTGCCCCGGCCATCGTACCATCGATGACTTAAGGAAACTTATATTTAGTCCACTTTACCTGCTCCTACATCATTCGTTGTAGACTATGGTAGGAGTAGATACCAAAATAACAATACTTCTAACCTTGACTTGTTGACAAGATGCGAAAGTTACGTATGCGTCCAAACCAGAAAAGGTCAATAAAACAGTTGAAAACATTCCATGAATACTTTGACTCCAAAGCGGTGTCATCTTTAATCGAATTATTTTGTTGACAAAGGTGAGAGGGTACGTTGAAGTGCAAATGTGTCCAGTCAAGCTAAGTGGAGTGATATCTGGCAAGAGGGGGTGGTCGTCGAATAAGCTGAAACTCGTTTCAAGTTGAACATGAAACAGCCCAAAGCTGACACAGTATCTGTTCAAAAACTGCTTGGCTGATTCAATTCCTTGGAACAAGTCCTTTTCAGTTATAAGACTTGAAGTCCGGCTTAAAGTGACTTGTACGTAGTCCGCAATGTGGAGTAGTACACTGAATTGGCAGTGTACTTCCATGTACATCTTTTGAAATTCATTATAGGCTTAGGTTCTCTGCTGGCCCTAATTCATGCCTCTTGCTTCAGTGTGCATGGTGGGATGAACACCGAGGTGTCTACCTGTTATGATCTAGATTGAGAGCCCCTTCTGCCTTCTCATTTCCTGGTATTCCTTCGTGTGTCCAGAGACCCAGCAGAGGGCAACCTTGTGCACTTCACAAGCTTGGATTTTATTTCAATAGCAGTAATCGTTTTTATCGCCGCCTGGCTGTCGATGAAGAAGGTGATAGCTTTCTGTGGTATTACCTTCATCGCAGTCTCACGGGCAGCTATTGTCACTGCTAAGACCTCCGCTTGGAAAACACTGCTATGGTTCGGAAGGCGTACTGATCTAGATATGCCCAGCGTTTCAGAAAATATGCAGGACCCTACGCCTACATCTATCTTAGATCCATCTGTGATCCATCTGTGATCCATTCTTCCCTGCTTGGGAACGAGCTTGTAAATGGTCTATTGAAATCTAGGTACGGTGTGAGATAGTCCGTGGTATGAACCTTTCCTAGATATTTCTCCACCATCATGGAATGACCGGTTACATTGTGTCTCCAACTATCTGATGTTAGGGCACTCATTGCTGCCCAGGTTTGAACGGAAATGTCCAGCGGTAGCAGATTGAGGATAGCCTCTAATCCTGCAGTAGGTATTGTTCTCATGGCACTTGCGGTGCCAATGCAGGCCAATCCTCTTAAGGGCCGCGAAGTTGATGGACTTGTTGACGTACTGCCACCATACAAGACCATTATAGATATAGCAAGCAAATCCATAGAGCTGACATTGCTGTGCTCCTAGTCCCAGCGTTGGACTATGAACCAAGGAGTTCCATGTTCAATTCTAGACAACACCTCAGAATTATTTGTTGTGTCTCACTTCTTTGTCAGGTCGGCATCGGCATCGGCTCTTAGAGACTTTAGCTTCTGCAATTGACTCTAGGCTCAGATTAAAGCACCAGCAGTCTAAATATCGCTCTATCCGATCCATCTGGTAGCCCATGGCGTTGACTACCTAAACTGTTTTATCCACATTCGAGATGATTCTACAGTTTCCGTTCAGAATATTGTAGCTTTCCCTGTCTGCCTTGATTGGAAGTTTATTCTGACAACCGGTTGGTTATCCATCAAACGACGTTGTTCACATGGAGATGTGGGCAGGAATTGTTCCTTGATAGAGTGTCTCATCTGAGCGGCCTTTTCTGAGTTTTCCAGGTCTTTGTTCCACAAAAAATCAAGCCCTGTTACTGGATGTTCCATGTAACAAATTACAGTACCTGTGACTGGACAAAATACCTGTTCCAGAAATATCGACTCCCACTGCGGATACCATGAAGTGAATGGTGGTTTGGTCTATTTTTCTAATATGTCGCATTGTAAAGGCTCAACAATATGCCATGAAAGGTGAATTTTCCAAAGGAAAATGCTAAATTTTTCAGATGCAGAACCACCTCTTGACATCCTTATTGCTCCCGGGTTTGTCGACAATCCACGATAAAGTACAAAAACTATTTCGCAACATCGCTGAATCACTGCTAAGTTTGAAGGAGAAGCGTAATTTTTCAAAAACTGAACAAGAACAAATGCTGTGCATTCCCCCGCATCGAAAACAAAACCCTATTCAGGGAAATTTTTCAAAAGAACGACACATATGTGTTTTCCTCTCTACTGGATGGCGGTACCCCCGTTTTTCAATGCAATCTCCGCTCCGTGGTAACCTTCCATGCCACACACATTCCGACTGTCTTGCAAATTGAATTTATGCCAACGTATTTGTAAAACATACCCAGGTTATGTGCGGTGCAATAGAGACGGGTCTGCATGATATCATAACCGAATGCCATGCAAATGAAACCGCCGTACCTGCAATCATTCAGGCGCTGTATGACATCATGAATGATGAGCATGCACTGGGTTCTATATGTCAGACTGACAGATATCACTTATTTGTGTGTGTCATTGTTTCCGCACCTGCAAATGTTTCCAGGATAAGTGAAAGGAAAAAAAAAACAACACAATACAGAGGAATAGGTCGCTGTTGTAACCAACTACCTATGAGCTGCAAATTGCGGATAGCACTCGCACTTGAATTTTGATGGTACCTGCAAATTAATAAATAGTCATGAATTGTGCCTTCACCTGAGCTGGCTCGAGTTCAACTATGTTTTTTTTTGTTCACTTGTTTGCCTTGGTCCTGATGATTTGGAATTGGCATGTCCTTTGCTATTGGCTTGTCATGGTATTTATGTCAACAAGGAGAAAATATGTATGAAAATCTAAGCGAACGTGTGTCTGTGATTGCGATATTACGTTGAATGTTCGTTTAGTGTCAGTTCGGAGAAAACTGTCACTTTGGTTTGATATTGACGGCTCGTCGAAGTTAATGTCAACGCAATGTTGGCACACGCAGTGAACAATAAAAGTCATCAACAGATGACAGTTAAATATCATTGCATGTACAGGATGCGGCATTTAAATTGAGTCTCTGGAACACATCGTAACCAACGCATATATCACGTGGACTCTGGGTGCGAAGGGTGTTTCATTTTAGAGGCTAGAATGCGAGCAAAACATTCTGTCAATTCCTGTCAAGGGTTGGTTTGTTAAATAGTAATGGTTTGAGGCCAAGTCGTTTAGTGGCAAGGACGTCAGATTAGGATATCTGAAATTCTGCAATTTGCAGTAGATATATAAATAGGGTGTGTTCCACAAAGTTCTATACTTTGACAACAAAACAAATTTATGAACGCATCCTGACATTCAGGGAAGTAGAAGTGGAAAACAGTTGCAATACAACCATTGAACACCATCTGTCAAAAGGTTGGATTTCAGTCGAAATAAAAGGCGGTGTTAATCACCAAAGTGGAAAATACCGTGAGTGACATAAATAAAATAAACCCAGAAACGTTGCAGATTGTACTAGACACCTGTATATTGTATTATGGAGAGGAAGAGCTGACAAACCAGTCAAGAAAGTTGTGGAGCTTCCACAAAGTGCATCACTAATCTGCATGACAACTTGGCAAATGGTTTTTAAGGTCGTGTGGTCTGTATTAGAACTAAGGACACTGTGAATACTGCAGTGACCTTTGGGGTGTAGGAGAAAATTTCCAAAATATTCGACACAATGTGGACTGAGAGATTCCTATATCCTGTGAGCGGCGTGAAATCAGCCGGTGCGTTGTTTCACTGAGGCAGGAAAATTTAATAGCAAATATCTTAACTCGAATTCATTCACTATAGTACGCACAATCTGTCTGGTGAAACCATTATTACGACCGAAAATTTGTGTGAATGCTCTAAAAGTTACGCCCATGGACTCAAAATTTTGGTAGTAATTTTTAATGATTTCCAAACATTGCTCATTTATGAGTTTCATTTTAATAAAAATTTTTGACTTGAATAACGTTTTGACATTGATATATCATAAAAAAAGTTTAAGTGTTCGTTTGCAATTTTAAATAGAAAATTGTTATGTCCCTATTGAAAAATCCTTTCTAGCTGATATCATCGCTTCTTAGAGATACAGTGGCTTCCCATTAAAAGAAGATTGCAGCATCATTAACTTTCTAAAAAGGTTAAAATCTAATCAAATGTCTGGATACGGTTATTCCACCAAACATAGATGGTTTAGTGCATACCGAAGTTTCTCGACATTTGCCAATATATTGCTTATACGAGGAGTCCACCCATTGAATCCCATGAATCTCTATGTCAGAAATATGAAAACGAGCAACAAGGGAGGTCCTGTAATGGATGCGAATTGAGAAATTGAGCTCAAAATGTTTGTTCAGTGCTGCTAAAGTAAAGACAAGCTTTAGTGACAAAAAAAAAAAGAAATCCTTACAGCAGAGCCCTTAATTACTAGCACCTCATTGCGGCAAGAAAATTTTTTTAACTCTCTTTTTTTTCTTCAAAACCACAAGCTAAGTCTTTGTCTGGATTGGTATTCCAGGCTGGCGTACACCTAGTATGAATAAGCCGAGCTTATTATTCCCTTTCCACACTTTTGTCGGATCTAGTGACTAAAAGTATTATGAGATCATATTGGGTAACCATGGGAAAGAAAACCCATCAACCTAAGACAGCATGGCCTACCATCATAGCTTTACAACACAGGACTATGTGTCAGATTCAGCTTAGTCTAAATAGTCCTCTTCTGACTTAATACAGCTATTTGCAAGGTCTAAAAGTATGTCGAATGAGTATTTTAGATAGTCGGCCGGGATGTCCTTTGACGAGCCTTCTACATCGCCAAATGCCGAATACTCCCAAAAAGGGTGCCAAATCGAAGGAAACATGGGGAGTGGTTGATAGTCATATGCCTCACTGGAACTACAATTTTTTAAAATGTCCTGTTTACATCATAACACACCGTGCATATCAATGTATCTTTGACATTCCACATACAGTAGGTGTAAGTGTCCTTTGGCATAAAAATTACATTGTACTTCCCACCATATCGCAAGGACACTTCATCTCTCTAAAGGTCACAAGTATACACTTTCCAAGACATTGTACTGCTGCCTGCGGCATCCAATTAATTCCCCCCCTCTCCCAGATAAAATACCATATTTATCAGTTAAAAATATAAAAACTCGTATAAATAATATTTGCGTTAAGTGTCTTGCAAAATTGAAGCACACAGTATAAATTTTAGTATTGAACTTAAATCAAGGTAATCCAATTTAACATCCCTTTCGTTCTAAAGTATTTTTTCTTAATTTTTTTTTACGACGTTGGCAATAAAACTGGCCTTCGGAGCCTCGACAGCAATCACCCTTTTCGGCGTCGATAAAATTTTAATTCGAAAATACTTTGTTCTAATGACAAAGTTAAAACATTTTAATGGGTAGTCTGTTTTGGTTTTCATTTCTTTGGGGAAATACTGTAAGGCGTTGGCAGGCGATTTTAATTACCCATTTCGATATGGATGTCGTATAAGTGGACAAAGTATCTAAAGCGAAGTATATTTTATTGGAGTAGTAAATGGTGGCAGACGTGAAGGATTTGTGTGAAAGCAGGCGGACGGGCTTGTTCGTTGTGGAGAATTATTGGGATTAAGCCTTGCCGGACTTATTTATGGCCGGACTATTAGAAGAAGGTGGTATTCCTATAACCAGAGTGTATACACTGTTAGGCAAAATTGTCCTGTTGAGTCCTTGTACTTGCTTGGTTACGTATCGGGTTGCCAAACCGCGAAGTGTCTCTGCCTTACTTAGACTCGAGCCCTGCGTTCGTCAGACCAAGCATCCCCTCATTCACTTGAGATTTGATGGTCTCGAACTTGAGGGCTAGTTTTCGAGAATCGTCTTGGTGTCTATCCAGAGACAAGGGTAGGTGTCAATGAACAAGCAGTCCATTCTATCGATGTGCTCCCCAAAGAGTCTTAGCTTTCTGAACTATGTACATCCACAGCTTGCTACAATATTTTAGATTTCGACTCAAAGTCCTCCAGTTTTGCAAGAATGACACCGATATATTCAATCTTACTTTAACAAACTAAAGATAGGTCGTAAACTGACCAGACTTCTCTTGGTGGAAGGCTCTAGAACACAGAACAGGGTAGTACAGTCCTTCTCTACCGGATCGATCTAAAATTTTGAGCAAGGACCTTGGATAATGCCATAAATGGTTTCCTGCGGTAACTCCAGACTATTAACCACAGAAGGGGAGAAAGGACTACTTTTTTGAGATAACCGTTCACTGGGGTCACTCTCGACACTCATCCAGAGGCGAAAGTAGGACTTTCAAGCATGTTCTTGTGCATAGGTTGGTCGAATCTTCGAAATTCTGCAGCTACCTCGGAAAGAAAATTCCCTTCTATTTTCTTTACAAGATAGTGGAGAACATCTTTGGTGGATTTACCCTTTCCACATGCCAACTGACTCGAATGAGTCTCCCCGTAGTTTTGTGAACAAATGATGTTAGACTTACAGGTCTGTAAGATCTAGGCAGATCACTTGGCCTATTACTTGGTCTGGGGTAGAATGAGATCGACTACCTTCTGCAGCAGCACTAAAAAAAGAACATCTACGTCTCAGCAAATTCAGACATCTAACCTTTGGGAAAATATTTTTCGACTAAGTCTACGAACTAGCTAACATATTCCCAAAAACCACCTTAAAATTTATAATGAAAACGGGTTGGTTCAGGAGGGCCGCTCCATCCATGATCTAACGAGCTACAATTTCTGTTTTCTTATATTTTTTTTAAGGTCTGGAGTACACAATGGATCCATCTAGATCCAAGTGAGTCCATTCTCTCCGCATGGTTTTGCAGTCAACTTACATAACCTAATCTCCGCCGGGGACCATTAAATGGTTCGAACGAGCCTACAGGCCACTTAATCTTATCCAGACTGATAATTTTTCCGGATAAACTATATTACGTCACTAACAATGCAAATCCTGTGGTGAGATGCGTTCATGTACACATGTGGAATGCACGAATAAACAAACCTGAATTAACGTTGTAAGTGTGTTCCTATGGTTTGATGTATAGTTGCCATCGGTCTGTTCTTGGTATACCTACATCTTTCACGAGTTCCATATGAATTCCAGCCAATACTGGGTCTCAGAAATGTATTCGCAGCATTTCCTTCTTGTATCACGTTAAGATCGTAGCCCAGGGTACTCACCCAGTATAGTGGACAGCATATTACATGCGACTTTTACCAGGGATATTCCTCGATAGTAGACGCAAGACACGGGATTGCCTATTTTGTAGATGAGGCTTATAGAGCTGACAGACCAATCCTTGGACATAGTTTTGTCACTCTGCTTTACTAACAATGTAATGCATACTCCTAATCAGGACATCGCTTCTATATTTGAAAAGTTCTTAAACAAGTATGGCCACCCCCTCCAAAGTGAGGGGAAGAACTGCTTCATCAAGTCAACTTTGAGATATCCTCTGCCGCTGTCATTCGTTTTGTTTGATTCAGTAGCTGTTGAGAGGGTTCTTACAATTGTCAGCTCCCCTGTGACTAGGTTTACTATGCAAGATTCTTGTAAGAATTCTAGATTGGTAGGTAGACAGAACAGCATGGCCACATATGTAACCCACAACGGGGATCACTGGTGGATTTATTGTGAGCCCCCTGTCGTGGATTTACCTAGAAAATAAATACAAAGGTTGGTCAGTCTTTATTCCACTGGGGTGGGCCGTCATGAGGCTGTGGCCGGTGATGATCCCCTTGAAGAGGACTAAATTGGGTCTGTTAAGCGTCAGGATCTGTCTGGTTTTGGCGACATCATACTTTGATATTCTGGAGACACAAGAAGATGGGAGTGTGCTCCATCTCTCGTTAGCCAGTCTCGCGAAGGTTCTCTCTTTGTAGCGTTTAACAAGAGCTAGGGTCATTTTCAGGTCCTATTCGTCCATCAGTTCGTTCCTTTGAATGCTGCTGTCTTCTGGGACCCAAAGGAGCGAAAGATTATGCTTTCCCGTGATTGCTGTGAGTCCTTCACGACTCGATCAGTTTTGTCTTGACGACTATGGCTGAGATAGCCGGCTTGACTGTCGAAATAGATGTCGAAAGTATTCCAGATAAGATTTTTGTCACTAGATTCCTCGAAATCCTCGAGCTGGGAGGCTCTTATGTTTTTTTTTCCCTCAGTTTCATGGGTATTTTTGTACTCTTCCCGCGCTGCTCTTATTTCTGCAATGACTGTAGATATGGATCCTGCATCATCCTGCATACCTTTTATTTGTACCTTCCTTGGTGATGGTGGACAATGGAGCTCCTGGTCGTTGGCGTTTATGATGGTGATTTGAGTACAGTGTCTGCCTAAACCAAGTCTCTGACCAACATCATTTCACTTTCTTGGATTCGATACTAAAACTCAATGCGAAAACTTTTGGATATTGGAAAGGTTTCATTTGAAATCCTATATATCTAGGCCCACCCTTGCATAAAAGGCTCTCCATACACACTTATCGCCTCATATATCTGCGAACTACTTTCAAACCTTGTAACTTGATAGTCTAATGAGCTTCCTCAATTAAAATTACGTATCTCACTCCCTGGCCTTTTGGGGAACTTCTGTCTAACTTCGTATTTCTTGGGATAACAGCAATTACATTATATCATTCCAATGGCTCAACTTAGTTCCATGGCAACTTTTGTAAATGTATTTAGTTTTTTTTTTTTCTAATTAAAGTTTTTCGTTCGAATAACAAAATACCGACACAGTGAGGTTCCAGAGAGAAGAAACCAAATAACAGCAACCACACCGACTACAGAGTAACTAATTGCAGGATGTTTCGACTTTGTGATTCCTGAAATAATTACACAAGCTGAATCGGAATCGGAATCGGAGTTTTGCGATAAAATAAACTTTAGTTGATGTTCTACGAGTGTGTGTAGCTAAAAACTGGATATGTTCCTCTTTTGTAAACATAATAGTCATAGTAAACGAACCTTCAAAAAGGATGTTTGTTTTGGAAGAGTTTTTCCCAAATTTTGTTACAAATGAATATATTTACCGGAAACATGCTTATTCATCCAACTCTTGAGCAAATAAACCTTATCCCAGGACATCCTGCCCCTACTTTAAGGCAACTTCTGGCCATGAAACCAGGTTTAGGTTCAAAGTGGCCGCCAGCTATCAACAGAACTAATCGAATCAAAGGTTTGAAAGAGTTATGCTTATGGTTAATGGTGGTACGAAGCCTTTAAAGATCTTCGGTAACTGACTGCCTGAACTGAAGTTCACACTAAATTTTCCAAATAGGTAGTCATACTTCTTTCCAGTTAGACTGTTGCAGTTAGACTGTACTGCAGTTTCCAGTATAGACTGTTGCAGTTAGACTGTACTGCAGTTTCCAGTATAGACTGTTGCAGTACACATCCAGGGAAATGAGACTGACCCGCCTGATCTCCAATTGTCGCTGTTGGTGTTGTTCGTAGTGACATAATACCGATACAAGCTGCCCCTTGTAAGGTTTGCCAGCTGATATTACTTCCTAGCCATAAGTAGGAAAGGGTCTTGCAATCACCGTTAACAGTCAGTATATCACGCCTGCTTTGAAGAATTACTGAATCGATGTTGTCCTTCCAATTTGATTTGGAATCCAAAATTATGACCATATATCGGACCGATACCTCACTAAAGGGGATCGATCTTTTCGAAGAATACGAACCTAGATTGCGACGGGTTGACTCCCACTCCCAGTAATCTACGAGTTGTAATGCCAGATTTAGCCTTTCGCGTAGGACTGGAAGGAACTTAACACACGCTGAAGCCATTTTCTTTCAATCTAGCTAAAATCTCATCATAGTTCTCTGGATAAGACCCTGAACTGTAATGTTAGAACCCTAAACGTGAACTGTGATCTGTAAGATCTTTTGTAATACCTCATACAATACCTGACTAAAACTTGTATTGGGACTTTTGATAGACCTGTAGGTCCCTGGGACTGACTGAATTTCTAATGAACCGACCTTCAGGACCTTCATTTGTGATTCAATTATTGTCAGGCACTTTGTGCATCACCAGGAGATGCAAAACAATTATCCTGTGTACAAGTAGGTTCTACTATTTGAGAGAAGAAGGTGTCCTTAAGTCGATGACAGTAACGAAATGTACGATGGATTTTAAGATGAAAAGTCTTCCCTAACTATTGTGCTGAAACTAAGCATTAAAAGATGTCTTCAATGAAAGTTCCTACCCAGTATCGGGTATCAGAAATACTGAATCCTTTTTCTTGGATATAGACACCATGAGGTGAAAATGAATGTGAATTACATGTCCTTTCTAACACACCATTCGTAAGGATAAATCTGGTCAAAAGTGCCAAAGAAAAATGCACCCACCATGAAGACCACTCCCAACTGCGCTGCACCAGTCACAAGTACCGAACAAGAGTCCTTGATGATTTGAGTTTCGGTAATCATAAACCATAAACGAAGCATGCGTGGGCTTTCTTTTCAACCGCCTCCGTGGCTGCTGAAAAGCCCTGAAATCCTTAATGAAAGGAGCTGTGTGCACGCCTGGCTTGCCTGTGAATATTTTTTCCAAGGGACTCGCTCTACCCCTACATACTCCTTACACACACATCTCATGCGTGACTGGCGCTTAGTCACAGGAGTAGTTTGTGAATTTCTTCCTTCACAATTTGCTTCTGTGTGTGTTTTTTTTTTTTTTTTGTATCCGGAAATCTTTTATAACTCCCATCTGAGTCGTTAAAGAACACTTCGCGTCGTTGGTATTCGCTTCTCGTCACTGCGACGTCAAACCACGTTCCTGCGAAGCACAAAAACTTTAAGTTTAATATCTACGAGTATCTGGGGTATTTATAACTCCCAATCAGGCAAAAGTACCCCATGGACTGGGGCAGGAAAGTGTCATTTTCTTCCTGAAAATAAATGAATCACCACTAAAGCAAAATACTAGACAGATCACGTCCACCCATAAACACTGTCGTTGCTAAGACAGTGACGGCTTACTAACCAAAAAGGTGTGTAGGGCGATGGGGTGTTTTTAGGGCGGGCTTTCTTTAGTGGTTACTGGAATTTTGTATACATTTATGTTAAATAGGAATTACTGTAATTATTTGGGACCCGCGTTGTGAGTTTTATTGTTTGAGTTGACCTAATGGATGAATTCAGCGCGGTTTGATTGTGGGATTAGGATTATGTCTTTACATCACGCATAAACAATCATGACTTATGGCTATCACTAGTCCTTATTACAAAGACGCCATTATTCGTAGACGTGCCGGGAGAGTTGTGATATGTTAATCCATTAACTTGACTTAAATATGATAAATTTTGCTTTGAAAATAGAAGTAGCAGTCCACGATAGACAGTTTAGTGGATTTGTGGAAGTTTATAGAGTTTCTCAACAAATTAAAATACAGACTTTTAATATTTACAAGGTAAAGAGACTAACTTCAATTAAAAAACATTTCATTGACGTTTAGTTCTGTCACTTCGCATTCGTTAAATGTCAAACAATGGGTGCGTTCAACCCTAAAAGATTCTGTATAGGTTTTCAAACGTCAAACCTGAATAATATTTCCAGTGACTTCGCCATGTGTCGTAATTGACATTGAAATTACTTCCTGCTTCCAGTTCATATACAAGATTCAGTTGTCGGAATTATTTTGACATATAGACTGTAGCTCCCACTTGTCCACATAATATCTTGTTATGGCTTCTAGAAAAAGAAAAGAAGTAAAAAGTAAAAGAAGCGTTTAGTGGGCCAAGTAGTGTCCAATCACGAATAAAATCTTGTTCCATCCTGTCTTAATGTACAAACTGATTATGTATTCCAAGTCTAGTGTCTATTAGGGAGTGTCTTCTGAGAGTTTGTACCCTGTGGACCATACCTATAATGGTTGTTACAGGATCGATTTACATATGGCAATCCGCTTACATGGCTCCGTGAACCATATAGTTTCGAAGATGTTGGTTCCTCCATATGTACTTCATGCAAAAACGTACTGAAACCTGATGCATAATTAGTAAAAATGATCAGAATTAATCAGGCTGGGTTCAATCCTGATGTTTCTTGAGAAAGCACATTTCTGACGAGTTGGATCGAGAGACGCATATGTCACTGCGGTGCCCCACATTGCTTTTAAGTTGGATCGAGGGCCTTTTTCCATCTTTGACCGTGATACTCCGGATTGATTTTTAAATGCCTAATAGCGGCCAACTAAGTATACCAAAGTCTAAATCATCCGATTTGTGTTTTTTGCTTGAGGTTTGTTTGTTGAATTAAGCTTATTTGACCGAAAAAGCTAAGGAAGAGGAGTTATGAGAAGATATTGCATTTGGCGTGGACCAATCGACTTTGGCCATCTTTCACTGTGGCCCCACGACCATTGCTTATGAGTTGGATCGAGAAACTTTGGCCATCTTTCCCTGTGCATTTAAGTGTATTTAGTCCGACGAGGACTAGTTGTTTTAAGTCCACCAGTTGTCCTGAAATTTTCCTGCTCTGCCACCTCCATCATCCAGCAAGAGTGCTTAGCAGTTACGCAAAAAAAAGATTTGGTAGCTTCTTAACTATCCAAAAAGATGGACACTAGATCAAGATTTTTCTAAGTCGGAATAATTCTGATTATGCCCGGAACACGGTACAAAAATTTGGAAAACTATGAGAGAGTCTATAGTTAAGTCTATTAGAGGAATTACAACCTATATGTCCTTATAGCACATTGACTTGATTCAAATAAAATAAAATTTTGAAAAAAATGTTACGTATACGCCCACTGATTTTATGTCGAATCCTAAAAAATCCAAAAGTTTAAGAAAAAGCCACTGCGTAATCCACTGGTTTGGTCTTAAGACCGATACTTACATACGGTGTACCTGTCTGGTGGACGGTCTTGGATGAGGTCTTCGATAAAGCCGCGGATATTTGAGCAAGTAACAACGCACAGTGAGTCTCTGCACAGACGGGGCTCTACGTACAACTCCCTCCGCGGGACTTCGATCCACATGTTACTCTTAGAGATATTGACATAGCAAGTAACTGGCAGCTAGTGAGGCTATTCGCATCGAAGCTACCCTGAAGTGGTAAAAAAAAATACTCAATCCACTCTATTCTGAACAAACTCATGTCAGAAACCTCGAACTACATCACCCTGTGTCCCAACTTTCATAAGAATTGTACTGTCACCATCCCCTCCAGATCACTCTGGAAAGAGGTTGCACCTTTAGAAAAAAACAAGGACAGCTTGGGGATGGTTTATCCTCTGGGATCCACTTGTATAGCTATAAAACAAATTTGGACAAAAGTGGATTTAAAACGGTCAAAGTTGGCCTTTTCTACTACTCACTCACTAAATAAATGGTCCTGCGGCCTTAGGCACTGTAGCGTTCCACCTCCGTCGTGTCCAGAACACTGAATTGTCCATATTTGTTCCAGAGATTCGAACCTGGTACTTACTGATGACACTCTTGTCTACGTTTCCTGCTTGAAGCCAGCTCCTTATTGTTAAGTCCATTGGCGAGAGTCTTTCTGCTCCTTGCACTTGAAGACTTTGTAGATCTTCGTCCTTCAATTCCTGATAATTTTTTCATTCTCCTGTCTGGATGGTCATATCATGCATTGTGCATCGTCATACATGAAGCGATGGTTGGGAACTTTTTTTTTTGTGGATTGCAGTAATGGATCCACTTTTTGGTTGCAATACCAGTAGATTCGTTTTCCAATTATATTTCTGAAATACGGGTTGGAAATGCACACGACGCACGTAACTTGAGCCTTTGGCTGTGTGTTTTAATTAATCCAGTTGCTAATGGTATTTTATAATTTGGAGCTGCAGCATTGCAGCTTATCAGTTTCATTGAATTTTGAGAATACCCGTGGCCTGGCTGCGTAATTGAAAATTGTTATTTGATATTGATATGAAGTGCATCAACGCCCACCGACAGGAACGGCGAGGAAGGCAAAATTATATAAGTCGTTGTCTCATGTCAATTCACTTCAGAACAGACATGCAACAGATTTCGGCAAGGACTTGCTCTGTTTTTCAATTCAGTGCTGGAGCTGCTAGCACAGAGAGCTGGTATCAACGTGGAAGGTATTATCATCCATGACATTAAGGCTAGGACGAAACACCACTATTGCAACCTATAACTTCGGTTAAGGAGTTCACCCAGCTCGAAGTAAATGTTAATTTTACGAACCACAACTTGGTGGATTTTCGACGAGGAAGCAGTTAACAAAGTTACTTCTACTTCGTATTAAGGAATCAACTGGCTTCAGAACTCCTAACACGAAGGACAAAAATGAAACTCCTGCAGCCTTACTGTAAGGCATCGAGTTCCATATGGCGGAACAGAGACTGAGGAATGGAGAAAAGGACTCAAACGCGTTCCCTGTGATGCTAAATAGGCCTGAATTTCGTCAGAAAAGTCGTAGTGTCTTAAGCATACATATGTATGTGTAGACATTGGAAGGCTTCGCAATCTTTTTGTTTTGACAAACCGTTTAGGTCATAAAACTTGTCAATGTGTCATGGTATTCGGGTTTTGACGATGTGCCACCATCTGCTGCGATCTTAGAAAAGGCGTTTCTTTTTTTTTGTGGTTTTCCACAGTTGACCCCAAAATTAATTTATTTTTAAAGAAGAGCCATTAAATGCCAAGAAGGAAACTGACAAAAATTCCAGTTCCTTGGGACACATTTAAACAGGTCCACATGGATCTAGTGGGACCTCGAGCTTCTTCGAATAGTTACACATACATTCTAACGTTAGTGGACTGTTCCACCAGGTGGACTGAACCACATCCTCTAAAGTAAATAGGTGCCCTTGTTGACAAAAACGAAAAAAGCGGTTCAGGCTATCATTGCGCCCAATTCTAAGACTTTAAGACCATAACTCCAGCCTTTGATGGCTGAACTAAGCTTCCCCGATACGTATATTAGTTTCGGGAGTTTGTTGTTCAGCTCGATATTTCTGAGAAGTTTTGCCAAAGAAGTAGCTCCCAAGAATTTATTTCCTTTTGTTGGCTAGTGCTGGGCAATCACATAGCAAATGACGAATGGGTTCCACTTATTTCCTCTTCATCGCAGCAGTTCCTACAGAAGTCGTTATGTCTACGACGCCAACAGCTGTTCCAATAGCTCTAGGACTCAGTCTCATGAGATGTGGAGATCCCTTTTTGTTGCAGACTGGCCAAAACGATTTGGCAGTATCGCTTGAATGTTTTATATACCATCGCCTGTTAGTTTCCTCGATTCAGTGTCAATGTTCCTGTTCAGGGTGCTAAGCGGTGTGCTCAGATGTGACTAATTCTACTCTGACTAATTCATCAGGCCTGGGTAACATGAGACTCTTTAGAAGGTCACCCTATTGCCCACTGAGATATCGTACAGTTTTTTTATGGACATTTTTATGAACTTGGTCCTAACCGAAGCTGAGTGTAAGGGTTGGGTCATATTGGGCCCAAAGTAGCCTCGAAATATGATTGGAGGAGAGTGCGGTCCTCCTGGCGTTGACCATGTTACGGAAGTCCGTTGACCAGTTTTGAATTGGTTGTAATGGAAGCGATGACTTTGATGGATACCTGGATGTCGATGTATAGTATGCCAATATCCTTATTACTTTCCAAAGTGGATCAGCTCCTGCAGGGGTCGATAATACCATGGAAAACGCTCTCGCGATTGGGGAGTTATATGGACCCGGGAGTCTGTGGTTCCTCTGAGAAGACGCCTTAGATTGTGTCATCCCACCGTTCGTTCAGTTCTCCCTGAAGCGAAACTTAGACTTGTGTATGGGGTTGAAGTCTCAAAAAGTGGGGAGGTAGCCGAAAGTGATGGCGCTCTGTCCCGCATAGTAGCCTCTGCACAACCTGGTTTGTCGTAAGGGAAGGGGGCTTTTTGTCACTATGTGTTTTGTGAAAGCATCCAGTGGGCATAGTCCTCAACATGGTTTCAAGTGCGGCAGTGAGAGTAGTCTTGATTGCGCTAGCCATTGGACTTTCGTTTGTAGCTTTTATCGTAATGAAGAAGTGGCCTAATTATGGCAGTACACATCCAGTGGATAGTGGCAAGTTTGAGGTTCCAATTTCTACCGAAAATTCTGCTGCCTTCTTCGTGCGTTTCATTATATAAGAGCCGCTGAAGTTGCCTGCTGAATTTTACACATACGTCAGAGGGGAATGACTAAGGGATCCACCCAGAAGGGCTGGTGAAGTGTTCAAGAGAAAAAACTAATCGATTCTACCAAACTTCCCCCAAAGCCAGTGCGTTCATCCTTTGCTCGCATTACAAGGACGTGCTTGTTGCCATTCTAAAAACTTTATACCTGATGCGAGCTGCTCCACCTGACGTGGAACTTAGTACGAACAGATGGCTAAATATTGTACTACTTTCCAAAAAAGAACAACAGTCATGGAACTACTCTCAATTTTTTTCTTTTACTCTTCATCAGTTGGTTTCACAAAATTAACCCTGACGCCTCAAGGAACACCCTCCACGCACACGTAACCTAAAAAGGGGGGGGAAAAAAAAACTTTATTACGAAACAACATTTGCGGTGAAACTCTTTATTCAAATTGAATTTAATAAGGATAAAATAATATTTACCTTACTGCACAGGAGCACAGAACGCACATGTGCACCTTAATCATACAGGCACTCGTATGGGTGTCCTTATGTCCTGGCGGCACACCACTTTCGAACGAGAAACTTCTACGTCTACGTAATTACTGCACTGATTTAAAATAGTAAAAGTATTTTACAATTAGGGAAGTTTTTTCCTGCGCTCTGCAGCCCCAGCAACACACCACAGTTGGTGGGATTCTTTTGGCCAACTTACTTAAACCTAATTACATTAATAAGGACACAGTTAACGTTCATGTGTTAAGCAGTAATTAACCTTGTGACCTGAGAAAATGAAAATTTATAGGACGTGTCTTTTGTGTGGCATTGGGATTGTGTTTTGTTTTGTATTTTTATTTTTAGAAATTCAATTACCGGCAACATGGACATGAGTCTCTTTCCACAGTTGGGGATAAAATTAGATTTAGGGAAATGAAAAATATCCTTCGTCCATTATTGAACAATGCAGGATAATTTATTTCGGTTCTCAGTTGGAATTGAAAATCTAAAATAAATGCGAGTTACATGTTGCTTTGGTGATATCCTGTCGGCTTTTGTGTGAACAGTCTTGAGAAGATTCATTTTGAGGACTATCCCCATTAGCTGGTCTCACTTTGTTTTGGATTTAACAAAAGTTAGAGTCAATCTGGATTCCTAAGTCGTCAGTTCTTTTCTTTCCCTGAATGCCGGTGAGTCCTGAAACCTAAAAAATGTCGTGTAACGTCGTTATTTACAGTGAGTTCTTCATGACATCGTTTCACAAGTTTGACTTCATAACAGCCTGACTGTCGATGGTCGGATCATCTTTCTTGAGTGTACAGCGCCATCTCTTATATCAATGTGTAAACATTGAATAACTTTGACATTTATCAACCGATTGACAAACATGAAGCAACCATGAAGTAGACATGTTTGTGAATGGACAGATTTATTGAAGATAGTGCCTTCCGTGTTGACACCTGCCCTGCGCACTATCTGTTCCAGCACTAGATTGAAGAAGTCACACGACAGCGCATCTCCTTGCCGAAATCCGGTGCAAGTTTGGAATAGTTCAGAGGAGCTGTTACCAAATTGCACATTGCACCGCGTGTTTTCCAGTGTCACGCGGCACAGCTGGATCAATTTTGCCGGGATCCCGAGCTCAAGACGATAAATGCTGTCGTATGCGGCTTTAAAGTCGATGAAGATGTGGTGGGTCTCGACTTGAAATTCGTTGGTCTTTTCCAAGATTTGCCTTAGCGTGAAAACTTGGTCGATCGTCGATCTGCCGGGCCGGAAGCCACGCTGGTACGTGCTGATTAGTGTGTTGCAGAAAGGTTTCAGACATTCACACAGTACATTGGATAGCATCTTATACGCGACATTAAGCAGGGATATGCCTCGGTAGTTTTTGCAAGACATAGGATCGCCTTTCTTGATACTGGCTTAATATCACTCACAATCCTCCTGGTTTGGATGAGACCATACCTTGCAGTAGACTATAGGAAAGAAAATTACAAGTTGACTTAGGTTACTTACTTATGTAGGTCGCTCCAACCCAGCCAACAAGCCTCTCCACTAAGCTCGCTCCTTAGCTAACTGACACCAGTTACCCACTCCATGTCAGTTAAGATTCTCTTCGAAGTCCTCCTTTACTACGTTGTTCTTGTTAGACGTTAGCCATCTACATATGTACAGGCTGACCAAACAATCCCATGTTTGCAGACATATCCTCTGCTGGAACATAATGATGTTGCTGTCATACTGATAGTCGCTGTCGTACGTCCTTTCAAAAGTTTTAATACACACAAATGAATAAAAGTGAGCTAATGAGTCGCTGTCTATAGTCGTAGTCGTATGGCAGCATCATTGAGGACGAATTTTTTAGAGAGGGCATACGAGATCGATACTAGACCTCAAGTGACAGCTGTTACCACTGACAGGGACAGATCCGAATCTGTAGCTGGCATTACGATATTTTTTAGCGAGGCTAACACTGGTCCCTGATCCTGATTCGAATTAAAACGTACCGTATATTTGGAAAACGATGACAGAGACTATCAAAGGAACCACGACAACCTACCAAATCGTTAGTAGGTTGGGCTTGTAGGTGTCCACTCAGTTGACATTGATATTCGTGTTTCGCTCTATTCAGTGTCCTTACAGCAAGTAGTACACATTGGTTTGACTTGATTCAAACAAAACAAAATTCTTAAAAAAAATATTACGTATACGCCCACGAAAAATTGTGTAATGATCTTCATCTGATATTGATAAGAGTCCAGGGTACAGCGTTAAAAAAGGAAAAGGAGGATGGCAGTTCAAAAAAGGATCTAAATACTGAATTGCGTTCATTTGATTTCTGCCAGAGCTATAGGGCGGGATAAGGAAGCCTTTAAAAGGTATACTCTCAGATAGTTCATAGCACAGATAGTATGTACCTGAGATCAATGACAGTAATGGTGTCTCCTTACGCTTTTCGAAAGAAGAAGCCGCCACGCCATAAACCACACCCAACAGGCAATCTTTGTCGATGCAGTGATGCTTTGTCGAACACTTGTGGATTGTGTTTGCTGAAATAACTGCAATCCTGCTTCTTGACGTAACCTCTGAGCCAGAAATGGGCCTCGTCCGAGATGATTTTTTAGCCAAAATCCGGATCGCCGGGCAACATTTCCAGCGCACGATTAGCGAGATCACAGCATTGTGCAGCTTCAACTCTTGCGTCAGCACAATCTTATACGTGTGTTGGCCCAACCGCAAAATAAGCCAAGTTAACCCTCTGGCGATGCCCAATTCAGCCGATCGGCGTCGAATCGACATTTCTTGGTCTTCCTTTCAAGCCATGATAAAGAGCGACTGAACTGGAATTTCAAAAATAAATTTCGAAATATTTCCGAAAGTTCGACAAGCGTGAAACGAAGCACGATGGATTGGCAAACCTTACTGAATATGTTGACAGACAGATGTCAATTGTACCTTTGACAGGTGCTGAAATATAACAATTGAAAAAAGTATCATTGCTATCTGGTCACCCAGTGTGTCATTACTAACACCCCATTGAAGATGGCTTTTGTAATTCTCAACGAGAGTAGAACAGTCATCCCAATGAATTTTGTCTACCGAAACTCATTTCTTCACAGGAAATAGCTTCAAAATAAATTCAAACTTTCACCTTTGTCGCATGCCTGTGTAATTGCCAAACTAAGTCAAGCACATCCTTATTTAAATGGCTTTGCATATCCTTTTTACGTTCTTATACCGATGGACGTTTCTTTGATGTCTATTTCGAGCTCATACTCATAATTGCTGAACTTATTTTATTGTCGAATGAAATGGAAAAATAATTTTTCATCGGAAATGGATTTTCTGGTCAACTAATCCTTATTGGTATACCTACACACAGTCTCAATCGTAGGAATTTCTTTGTCCGCTTAGGATGAATTACGAATGTATGGACGAACTGGGCTAGGAAGAAAATTTATGAATAAATTACTTCTTGGAACATCATTTGTCATTTGTGCTTCCAAGGAGCTGACTCGTATTCTGTGGGTGTAGTGAAAAGTTTCCCTCGTCCTATTAATTACGTTGTTATCCTTGCAAGCTGCATTTTGAAATGGATTGGCATAAGTCATTTCAGTTTCTTGGAATTTGATTAAAGGCATACTCTACACAGTGTGTAGATGATTGGCAGGCAGGTCCATATCCTTGTTGGCTGGTAGAAATGGCTACGTTTCGGATATTGGCAGATGGACTAGGGCGACCAGGGTGAGAGATAGAAAAGAAGCATTTTTTCGTGATATTCCAGGATATATTGTGTCCATCAGCACTTACAGGTAAAGAAGTCGCATCTGCTAGTATTCTATCCACCTTGGCTTATTAAAGAAAGCCGTCAAAAGAGCTCAATGCTTCCAGAGTATGTAACTAAACAAAGTTGTGATATATGGCTCTACTAAGTTATCTCCATTTATCTATCTTCAAACGATAAGCAACAGCCAGGTTATAAGACCAGTTATCCAAAAAGAAAGACTGATTATGGATTTGCCACCCAATAGTCAGGTTTATGGTCTAAAGAGGCTTTTAATGAAAACAGAGTGTATGCGATCTTTTCGTTTACTCAGAGCTAGACCACTATACCCTAACGTGTCTGGGTCTATAGATGGCGATGCTCAAGTACCTATTTTTGACTGGAACTGTAGGGCAACAGGATCACAGTTGCTTGGTCTGAAATTTCGTTTTAAGCTGCGTACCATGGCATTACGATATTGTGGAGAACGGAAGAGCTGGTGAAGTTAGAGATGTAAAAGCATCAATCTGTGTGGCTAAGAGGATTGTCCTTGAGGGACTCATGTATATGGCTGAGCTAAACTGGTTCAACTTAGGTGGACATAGGGTGTCTAAGGTCTTGTGACCTACATATGTTAAATCTTTCAAAATCTGGGAACATTTGAAAACCAAGCAGCTCGCGATAAGAATAACAGTAGAGATTCTCTCTAACCTTCTGAGGAGACACTTCATGAAGATGAGATGGTTCAGCTGAAGGTTTGTTACTGCAATGGTTCTCTAGGGATCGAAAGGAACCCACTATGCAGTCAAGCTCTTCATGATAATCTACATTGCCTTCCCCCCCAAGAACATGGATGTGGTGCGATGCATTGTCTAAAGAAATTTCTACAGAATTTAACTTTTTCCCATTTTTACATTTCAGAGTTTCACAGAGTGGGTGTGACTGTTTCAAAATGCATATGTAGCCCAGAAATTGCCAAAAAGTTTGAAGCACATTCCCCCGTCTTAGTCGTAAACAGACAAAGAGTAACTGGTTCTAGCAATGGCAAAGGCAATAGCTAACTACTTCTGTCTTTCTTCGTTTCCATCTTAAAGAAATAAGTGAAGCAATTCGCACTTTAATCCGACGGAAATGCACTCAAAAATCTTGTCCAGGAGCAACACATCTACTGAAGTAAATCCTGGAGCAACATTGCATGAAAGCAAGGAGATAATTGCTGCCAACAGAGTTCCTGTTTTTATATAAATTATAAGTACGCTTAAGCACTAGCCTCACAATATTTGGACAGAGTGCGTCTGTTTCCAAAAGATTTGACTGTTAAGAACAATATTTCGAGAACAGGCTTTTGCTAGCATTTCGGAATGTAACTCCAGTTAAGATCGTGTCTGTCTAGCAAATATTATAAAAATAGTCGAATGAATCTCATTAAGACCTACCAATCAACATGTCGATGATGGCCAAGATCCCAAGGGGAACCTACATACCTCCTGGATGAGCTCACTGATAAGTGATAGACTGAGAACTGTCTCACCTAATCTAAGGAAAGATTCGATTGGAGTCTTTGTAATTCAAACCCTCATCAGGTAGAAACCATGCTCTTACCGTGCTATCGGAGTTATTACCATGTCCCGCAGACTTTAGGATGAGGAGACACGGTAATCCTAAGTACTCTCAGGACTATCGGCAAAAAAAAAAAAAAAACTTTGGTATGCAGAAGACCACTCACAAAGGAAAAACCTTGGTAAAGGAGGTACTTTCCAGTTCAAGGATTTATACTAGAAGGATAGTCTCAGAGCTCAAAGAAGTACTTGCAGCTTAGAACCCCTCTTTTGGCAAACTTTTTAAAAGATTAATCGGCTCGTTCAAAGGACTGCTAAGCGAAACGGCGCACCATACTATGTGAAAAGAAGTCCAGTTGAAATAATGCCTTAGAAACGAAATGCCGTAGACTCCGAGGAGGTTCACAACTAAAGCGAAAAAGAACAGATTATTAAAATGAATTGACATGTCGAGGCTATCACCTACAAGGCCAAAAAATCTGCCATGATTTCCATGACGTGGACTGACTTGAACGACGTTAAGCTAAGCTCAAGTCCATTCCAGCTGGAGTACACGCCTTAGTGAGAAGCTTCTTTAATCTTGGTGGGGCCGAAAGCCTCCATTTATTTCGGCTTAATACAAGCTAGAACTAAGACCTACGACTAACTTAAAACTCAAGGTGGTAGAATAGAGGTATCCCGTAACCACTTTAACTTTAAACGCATACCCTTTCCCACTGTCAAGTCGCTTACAGGATCCCCTACTCGCTCATTATTTCATATCAATGCAAGCTTAGCCCAGGTGACAGAAGAGTGGAAACAAAACTCTGGCTCCTCTCCTATCTAAACCATAGAACGACGAAGTAAACCACGATCTCACTTGGTGTGTCAAACCGGAGACAACTATCTATCAATCGAATTCGTTGGAGGGGCTTATTTTGCTACAACCAGCTCCACTCAGACACCAGTTAGTAATCAAACGCTGTCAATCGACTCCATGACAGCTCATCCATCACTCATTCATTTGACAAGTGTCAAACGTTTAGCGTTTACAATTCTGTCTAATCACAGCTCACGACTGTCCAAAAGTCATTCTTGTTTATGGTCCCATTCCTCTGGCCATTTGTTTTCCACAAACAGAGCACAACAGCAGATTAAGGACTTGCATTGCGAAAACATATTTTTGTCGGTTAGCCTCTCCTTCTGCAAGGACAATCCGTGTGTTTGTTTGCCCCACTCTGTAGCTATCTGCTGCTCTAATGGGATTTAGTGAGATAATCCGGGCATGTTGTTCATGTTTATCTAATTAAATTTCAATTTTATGGGTCAGAGTTGTCAGCCTTCGTGACACCCTGTGTGATACTGCTGAAACCAGTGAATAGTAAGGACATTCATAAATATGCTGAATTTCCATGGAAATGAAAATATTGTTCGTCGCCTCAAGGTGTGGTCGAATGCACAAAAAGCGGATTCCATTTAACTTACGTGGCGATGCCCATGCCGATTCCAGAAAGGACAATCCAACGGCACTCACATGTTCATTACTGGCTTAGTGCCTAGGCTCTGTTCCAAATTGTCGTGGGGAGGTATTTAAAGTGTTACTTGTTCCTCTTTCTGCTTGAATCGTTATCCTTGAGTATTCCTTATTTATAGTTCCTTTCTGTTCTTTTTTTTTTTTTGTTTGTTTGAGTCTTGTAATTATATCAAGGACTCGGGAGAGAGATATGATTAATTAGCATACTCTTACCCAGGGTAGGAGAAGAATTACCTTGAAGGATGACAAACGGCGGGTGTGTTGGGTGGTACTGTGTGATTTTAAAGTTAGCTACGTGCGTTATCTGCAATAAATCACCACCAACGTCAAGGATGCGTGACTGCGCATGTGATTTGTAAAGCCCTCCGCAAAACCCGTAGGGAGGGCAATTTTAGAATATATAATAAATGTGTCTAATTTAAATTTAGATTAATTTAATGAAATACTTTATAAACGTGTTATCATGTGTGTTTTGGTTTCGTTTCAGACATTTCGACATGGGTTTCCACACTCGCCTACGGCCCTAGCATTCGATCCAGTACAAAAATTGTTGGTGATTGGAGACAAATCTGGCTCACTGAGGATGTATCCTTTTCAAAAAAAAAAAATTAAATAAATAATTAAGGTGGTATAGTGTGGGTGTGTGTTGTGGAAGAAGGTAATATGTCAGAATTTATGTACATATTTTTAAGCAGGATTACTATAGTATGTTTGCTAATTTAAGCTCGTGTTAAGATGGGACAGAGTGATACTAAGACTTAGATGTTGTAAGGCGTATCCTGTCCCTGGAGGGGTACTAGTTCGGTGCAGAACAAACACGAGGATGAGGAGGAACAGGAACCAATTGCGCAGTGGTACCATGTTATGGGTCTTTTTTTTTAGTCTCAATAGCACTTTCAGCCTGTGCCATGGCTTGTTTAGTTTCTATCTGCAGATCAGGTTGGGCTTGATGGGAAATACTCGTTGAGACCGGTGATTCCTTGGGAATTGAGGGGCTTGCATCGAAAATCTTTGAAAGACGAAACCGAATTTATACTCAGTAACAGAGTTGGATTCCCATTCACTAAAACCACATACTCGTGGCACTGCTGTCTATAGTAACGCATTCAGATGGCGGCCTGTTGCGCAGCATTTTGACTTCGTTTCGACCTTGGTCGCTCCTTTATACTTGCCACTAACTATGTGTGTCTTTCCATCTCTCATCATCTGCCTCGTGATATGTTCTGGGATTAGGCCCTCAGCCAGTTTGTTGACCTATAGGTGGAGTTCTTCATATTATCGTGAACAATAGAACATGATGTGCTCTGCATTCTCTGCTTTCCTGAACGCTGCGCATGTGGTGACGATAGACTTTCAAACATTCAAAGCCGGTAAGGATCTGGGTCTAGAAGAATCTCAGTACCCCCAGTTTTCTGTTGAACCAAGCCTCTACATATATTGGTATCAATCTCTGCGTCCACCTGCGTTTATCACCGTTTCTCTTGACAATCTTCCAAACTTCTCCCTGGTGGTACTTTCGACTTATCGCGGTTGATGCCATTGTCCTGTTTGCACAATATTTCTGTTGAGCTTTTGTAGTAAGAAGCTCTTTTAGTAGGGAGTTATTCAACGTCGATTCCTGTAAGCTGTGTCCGCCTTGTTTCTGTACGATACTGATGCTGCAGTGATTAATACCAAGGTACTTCTACTCCTATTGTTTCCATGACTTGTTTGCGACTAGAGAGTACTATTTCAGTGTTTTCCTCGTGGGTTCTAGCTATTCCGATCGCTTATTGCATTCGTAGCTACACTCAGTAGTGGACTTAGTACGAAGCCTTGGGGAACACCGCCTGTGATGTTATACTTCCCCATACCCATAGTGAAGTATGCATTGCTAAAGAGTTTGTGGTTACTTTTGCGAGACAGAGTCGGATCTTTTCTCATCTTATGGCTCAGTCATAGCTCATCCTGCCATACGTAGGCTGGAGTAAAAGTGTAAAGGTCCCTACCATTTCTGATTAAGCCAGATTTTCGGACTGGGTTGCGTTGGTTAAATCAAGTCAACTTTTTAGTACATGGCTTCGGACTGCGGATTCACTAGGATTTGTTTTTAGCTGGCCTGGTTGGTATACAGAGTCAAGAAAAGATTCCTTCACCAAAGGTTATCTTCGAATATTTTTGTTACATAGGCTTGTCCTTCAATGTCAGTTCAGTAGGTTAGATGCACTGCGTTACTCAAAAGTTAGGATCGAGTGAATACCTTCGAAGAACTTCAATTAAGGCTACGTCAATTCTTGTCAGGAAAATACCCTCTTTCCTGTCCATTCTACTTATGTGGATAATGCCAAACTTTCCCTTTCTCTGTGTGACTTTCCATTTCCTTCGTCGGATGGGGATGCCAAAAATTTCCTGACCCATTCTCACACAAATTATGTTCGTTATCTTGAGACCCAATTTGACTAGAAAATCCCTTAGATGCTGGGATGATTTCCAACCAAGGAAGACTCCTGTTTGTGAATAACATTGATAGCCAGTTTGCAATGTACTCCCAGTAACAGAGTTGGATTTTGAAGTGAATTTTCACTATTTCAACACACTGTCTGAGTATGAATCAATCCATACGCAATAACCTCCTAGGTTTTGCTTACCAAAGTCATCACGATGATAGATAAAGCCTGACAGCTCAACAATGGTCCTGAATTTAAAATAACACCTCTTGTTGGCTTGCCACTGCTAGTTCGTCTATTATTCAAGAACTACCAGAACCCACTGAACCAGTTTAAGTATCTGTTGGATCATACAAAACATTGGTTTATGCGGACATTTACTTCCAAATTTTATTGAAAGGAAACCATCTAATTAATGCTTCCATCGTATCGCTTACTTACGACGGATAAAACCCAAAAATGATTTCCATATTGAATCGTTAAATGCTGAGCTTAATTGTGCGGAAAGGATCTTGACGTCGTTTGCACTTGCATCCTATGTGTGTACGTACACCCAGTGGTCTTGTGGTCATGTTTTTTCGTAAATTTTGGGATATTCCCAGCTACTGCCATGCTGCATCTTTTTTTACAACATCACGTTTTTATTTTCGGGTCATAAACGGGTGATCCCAGTTCGGCACGTCCTTTGTGGTTTAATCCGTGCAGCGATTAGCTACAGTGGAGTTTTATGACACAATTGCATCGTTTTCTAAACCATTAAAATTAAAAGCTTTCCATGCACAATCCTTGGCGCGTTAGTTGTGCTCGGTTTGCAGCTCCTAAAATATTTTGTCCTTCATCTGGAGGATTTTTAGTACATAGTAGGAGAGAATTCACTTTGGCTTTCATATGAATGTCTCGTGGTTCTGAGAAAATAAAACACGGAATGGAATAAAGGACAATTTAAAGAAGTTACCTGATTTGAGTAGGTAGTCATGCACAAGGAGTTACTTACATTTTAGGGGAAATTAAATTTATCCTTCATAACGTCAAGCGAGTATTGACTACATGTTGGCTCTGTCTGTGCTTCACAATTGGATATCCCAAGTGGGTTTAGGAGGACAGGAAGGATGGACCCAAATTAAACAGTTGCAGTCCGAAGGACTTCCCCTCTCAACTAGGAAAGATTGAATTGGGTTACCTGATTCAGATACCAAGTCCTGTCGGAAGGTTTATGGACTAAGGACACTGAACAGTCCTTCGAATTACTGAAGATCTACAATACGATTTTTGGATAGGAATGAGGACTCAAAGCCGTCACCATTTAGTAAATGTTTTGCCACTGTTAGACTAGTTCTAACTTATAGTTGGATAATCTGGGGGACTTCTGGGAGATTCCATACAAAAGTTCTCCCATTAGTGCATTACAGTATTCCATTCAAAGTTAAGGAATCGTTGATTTAGTTCCGAGATAAAGAAAGAAAGAACTATTGTGAGAGGATGCCCGATAAACACAATAATTCTGTTGCTACAATCAAGTAAGACTCTAGACTCTCTTTAGTAAGGTAAATGAGAGACGGGACGGACTACCGAGGAAATGTGATTCTTCATTGAAGCTCCCAAATGCAACTGAGGTAGAGGTAGTACCTGCCATCTAATAAGAGCAAAATAGAGTCATCCTCTCCAGAAGTATGGCAGACTGTGGTGCCAGATACTTAGCAAAAGCAAAGTGCGTATAGTCTTTTCTGTTGAGAGACAACTAAGTTGGGTTAGGTTGTCTTGTGAAGAGCCAAATGAATCTCAGGAGAATGAGCCCTAGTTCTCATATTCGTGAGGATTAGACAGTCGGTAGCTTTGGCAGAATGATTGGAATGATTGGAGGCAACTTGAAAGTCAATGGGACTGACCTTATCTAGTGATGTAGTCCTCCTTTTGTCTTAAAATGCAGCAACTTTTGGCTTTTCCGGTGACTCTGTTTTCAAAAAATTATTTTATGGATCTGAGAGGAATTTTCAGAAGAGTTTATAAAATGTACTTTAACGACTCTTTCCTTCTGAGTCCATCTACTGTTTTGTTACCTAAAATATCTACAAGTCCTGATACCTACCTTAAGGTCATTATCTTCTAGACCAACGTCCATGTTGAAACCAATCGAGACTGTCAGATCTTCCTTCACCCAATCAACTCTGTCAAGAAGTCTGATAGTAAACTCCCTGAAACATAGCTAGAACGTTGCCTCGCATCCACTCAAGAATCAAATCTCTGAATCTACAGCATTGAGGTTCGATGCTCAGACAACGCCTAAAAAGTTTTTTCTCGAACCCAACTTCTGACAAACATTCGAGAGTATAACTCTCTTGAAGAAGCTTCTCATGTACAACACTAATAGTTGTTAGAAGTTAGGTCCTGTTTTTTTCTGTGCCACTGAAAGCATATAGTAGAAATCCAGCCAGTACTTTGGCTTGAATGTTAGTGCCATTGTGTCACGGAATCCAGGTTTTCGATACAGGTCGTCCTCTGGATTTTGATGAGACTTTTCAAATGCGTTCCACTATGGTTTACATAGATCTCCGCTGGCCTGTAGCTCTATGTTTCTCTGAGCGCTTTCCTGGAATCAGTGATTATTTCCTCCAATTTGTTTGGAATCCAAGATTCAAGCCCACGTGAAGCAGACTTCTAACAATCAACTTGGTTCACATTTTTGAAAGCTACTTATGATGAAGAGGGACTTCCACCCTTGATATGATTCCAATTCTCCGTACATACCATACGCATATGTGAATAGAATCCCACTGATTCTTGCCAGTATGAAGCCCAATCATAAGACTTAACTGAGGTCTGTGGATCTATGCAAGCTCAGGTTTCGATGTGAATATAAGTAAAGCCGACTTTAAATCCGCACATTAAATCCGGTGTCAGTGGGTCAGAAGCCATGTAAGACAAGTGTCCGACGAAGTCACCAAAACTCGAGACAGGACAACAGCAAAAGCAGCCAGCCCCGCAATACATTCATCAAAGGAAAGTGAATCTATATCCTAGTACACGTCTAGCGTCAAAGCCCCAAGTACCAGTTTGAAGCCTCTTACAGCAAGGTTAGGTACCCTCTGTGGACACTTGAAACTTCCCAATTATGACACAATATGTTAACATGGCCAACGCAGTATACCATCTACTCCTAGCTTTCCAACTTAGATCAAGTTCATTATGTGTATTTAAGAGAGCCAAGCTGTGACTTATTGGTTCTCTGGTCATCTGAAAAATAAGTTTCCAGGAGGAGGCTGAAAGTCTCGGTTTTCATCTCACTGATGATGACTGGTTCAACCTACTCGTTTCACCATGGAAATAGTTACAAACGCCCTTCTAAATTTGAGTAAGATTATGTGAGTTCAAAACCTCTGTTGACCAGGATCCTTAGTTTTGACGGATCTACATAGCTCTTCACTCAGTCGTTTCCAGTTCTTTTTCCATGGATTCCTTCGTAATTGATTGGAAAAGGCATAGCCAAGGCACAACTTATTTAGGCTCTGAAGGCTCAGGTTATTTAAACTCGCCCTGGACAAAAAAATGTCCCTAACTTCACAGCTCCTTGTGTTGCACTATTCAAAATAAAACTCATTTAGCCATCCTTTGACTGACAGCAGGAATTTCAATTATATTTATGTGATTTATTGAGAAGAAGGAGGAAAAAATTATTTTTCCAATTTGTAACTTTTACCCACATCCGTCAAAGTAACTCTGTCTTTGGTTTCTTGGCTCAAGTCTCACGCTGCGTGCCCGGCCTGGCGGCCCCCACCTCCTTAGACAAATGTATATTAAATAAATTGACAGTGTTTTATGCGGGAACCGACATGAATATGTGCACATCAAGTGCCTATCACAGAACCGTTTTATAGGGTTCCGGCTTTGATATATTTTCGACATTCGACTAAAAATGAAAATCAGTTTTTCTCCTCCCGGATTTTCCTTTTGACACGACGACGCACGGTGGTAAAAAGGAAAAAAGAAAGAAAAACAAGAAGAAAACCTTTTGCTGTTTTGTTGATGAAATGAATACGCCCAACTTAAAACATAATTTTTGCGGATGAAAGAGCATTTTTCTCTGTCAAGATGTCAAAGAAGAAATTGCTTTTTTGTCAAACACATCCTTTGCAAGGCAACGCGCTTCTCCCAAAGGGACCCGAACCGGGCGATGGTAATGTTACAGAGATTAGGATTTTATTCTTATGCCATACGTACTGTGTGTGTGTATGTATTCGTTTCGTCCTTAACGCCGCCCCGGGTCGTCTCGATGAGATTTGGTCGGCGATGTATAGAATTCATTTGTAATATCTTGTGGTGTTATGACAGATAAACATTAAGGGAGGATAGTGTGTATCTGTCGGTTGGAATCTGACGGTTTTGGGTTCGTAAATGTTTGAGAATAATGAAAACGTTTTTCTTAGAAAATAGCATGTTAGGTGCAAATAGGGAAAAGGACGACTCACATGTGTGTGCAAGTGTGGAAATAAAGAATCCTCATTAAAATCATAATTTGACAGATTTAGACATGAATGCGGGAAGTTCATAACATTTAGAGTGGCATGTCCAAGGACTTTCTTCTATTTTTTTTTATTTTGAAAGCAATTTATGGAATTTATGTTCCAATGGCTGAACTCGTGTGCAATATTCACTGCAAATAGATTCAATTTTTGACCCTCTGTGTCAGTGTGCCTTACAGCGTGTCATCTGAAATTGATTTTTTTAAATGAATGGATGGATCCATGCCAGAAATTCTGAAGATACGAGTATAATCAGGGTTGGAGTATATCTTGAAGAGAGAATTACTTACCCGTAGTGCCTTTGAAGTGGTCGTTGCCTAGAGGTGTCATTTGAGGACCATTATTTGATGCCTTTCCATGGTCAGTTTGACATCGAAATTTCGCCACAAACCCTTTAAATATTGTCCGTCTGACTGCTATTTTCTTTCTACTTTTTTATCCATTTGAATGTCACCACAACTTTTAGTAGAGTTTCGGGCCTTTAAGTGGCAAAAGATTGCCCGTACACGACTCCACAATGGCAGCTAGGAGAAGTGGGGGAGTTTGTTAATTTTTTTACATAAGGACCACTGCACTCAATTTTAGGTGCCGAACTACAATAATGCCCATCAGTCTCCTTATGCCTAAAATTACTATACTTTGGACTTCTGCAACATGGCCAATGAAAGGTGGAATACACGGTCCTTGTACCTCGTTTAGAGATTACTTTGGGCCCAGTGCATCAAAAAAAGCACAAATGGAACAGATCTGACCCAAAATCCAATGGCGGCTGACCTGAGAAGCGTGGGAATCAACTTCACAGACCTATGCTGAGACTCAGGTGACATATCCAAGCCTCCAAAGAATTAGAAAACCCTCGGGAAAAAGTATCTCAGCAAACTATCTGTCCTACTTATTCTCGTGGACTAATGCTTGTTCTCTCTTTTTCTGGTATCCCATTGGAAGATTGTTCCAATAATGTACTCTTCAGAACCACAAACCAATTTTCTAATTTTAGTTTATTTCTGCGAGGTAGAATTGTGGAGACTTTTTGTGTGACTCGTTTACAAGGAGTTAAGAGTTTAGCATATGAGCAGGATATGAGTTTTGTTTGTTGATATCGTACCACAAGGTTAGGACTCACACTTTTCTACAGACTAGTCCCCGTCAGTTCACGTACATGATATGACTGATCAGCTTTACCTATGTATGTTCCGTCCCTCATCCTATAACGTTCGAGGATTCATCTTACTTATCATCAGTCGTGAAACTGGACCTTAGAATACCTCCTCTATTCTGAAGAATTTCAGAATTAGTAGCTGTGGACGTATTCCTATCTGATAACTAGTACTTGGCTAGATATTTCATTTTCTTGTGATTCAATGGCTCACAGGATTTCAGAATATCTTCTACGAGTGTCTGCAAGGGCACTCATCCGATAAATGTATGTATGTATGTATGTATGCACCTAGTTTCCACAGGTTTTCCTTGAGTATACAATGACCCATTAGACAACCTTTAAGGATGCGTACTAGGATATGCTCAGATGCTGAACCAAATGAACCAAAAGAAGGCAAAGGTAAGTATTTACTTGCACTGAACAAACGTACCTTAGTGAGCAAACTATTGGCCTGTGGTACAGCATCAAGTATCAAACATGTACGAGGCCTGACACAACTTTTGCAGTAGGGACAGTTTTAGAGATCTTGGCATGGTCCACAATCATTAAAATCCAGGCGGCTACACAATCTACTCTCCGATTGTTCTCATAGAACTGTGACTTCAAAAAATCCCGAAGAAAAATTCTGGAGCGGCCAATGAAGGCGATTATGTCAACTAGTCCAAATCCTTAAAACGAAATATTAGGCAATCCGGAAACCCATCGTTCAAAATGTCCTTGTCATAGCTCTGTACCACTTACAAGTCACAGTAACCGTGTTACCCAAGGCATCATGGCGGCCGGCGGTATTCTTGTCGGAATGAGTACTACGAGCCCTTCTGGGGCCTCTTCTATAACGTGCTGTCACAGTCTCTTTACGGCGAGTGGCTAGTATGGTTATGAATCTGAGCAATTGGCATAGGAAATAGATGTCGAAATCAATGCGGTATCATTCCGTAAACAAATAGTCAGATAGATTATTCCGCGATCTTGAGGAGCAAAGCGTTGCATAGCTTGTCGACGTGTATTCTGCATTTATTTACTGCCAACCAAACTAGTCGTTAAAGGATCGATAACCTGCCCTTTGAAGACTAGAAGTGTTTAAGTAGGGATTCGTCGAGAAAAATCCTACAACAGTGGCTGTAGCAAAACAGCAAACGACAGCGATTCTCGATTTCATTCGGATTTGAGTCACTGAAAGTGTATAATGTCAAAACGCAGTTGTCATCGATGACATCACAAAGCTGACGATATGTCAAAGTCAAGCAAAAATCAAAAACCTCGAACTTAGTACCTTTAAAACTGATTGATGCACCAAGCACCCAGAAATGGTAGCAGGCAGCCTTCTTCCAACATTTTGCTGTGAAATTTCTCACTTCTCTGAGTGAGTTGTTAGGCCACACCCACATGACCAACACTTTTGTTAACTTACTTCCTGAAAGTGACGAGTATTCTCGACTTCAGCTGACAGCTTCCTTCTCCCTGCCTGTTTTTGTCGAAAGCATCCATGAACCAAGTACTCAGAAACTTCAGTAGGTACTTCTCCTCATACAAATATATTCAAAGAAATATATTCCCAGGCCACGCCCCTTGAGGACTACCATATTCAGTACCCGTTACTCGGTATTTTTATTTACATCAACTCGATTCTAGAGATGTGCAAGCAAAATGAGCATTTTTTTTAACGAGTGAGCTGTTTTTGTTTTTGTGGAATACAAATACACAAGGAGATGAAACCTCTGGCAAGGAGGTCTAAAGACTGTCAGGGAGTTCATAAACTCAAAGCGGAATATAATTCCACCTGTAACTGAAAAAAACCATGCCAATCCAACCATGAAGCTGGTAAGAACATGTCTTATTTAGTTGACAGCATTTGTCAGAACTACCAACCGTCAAACAGACTCTCACTTCTCATATTGTGCGCGATTGGAGAAGACTTGGAGTTCAATACACATTATGAAGACGAGAACACGTTCAGTTAGCACTCA
Organism: Xylota segnis; assembly: GCA_963583995.1. Lineage (NCBI taxonomy): Eukaryota > Metazoa > Arthropoda > Insecta > Diptera > Syrphidae > Xylota > Xylota segnis. Next base: position 45,751,664 of record OY757237.1, read on the forward strand.
CCAAACAAGTCTAACGAAATTTGTTCACAAACTTGTGTACACCAGCTGCAGTATTTTGAACAAAATTGCAACACGGATTCCACTTTAGAAGTAACTTTGCACTTTTTTCTAAATTTACCGTGAAATACTGAGTTTCTGTCAATTTTTTGGACAGATACGGGCTGTCAGTGTCAAAACAAAACATGTGATTCCAACGGGAACCAATAGAAGAGCTGTTTCGACAACTTGATGTTCGTACTTTATTTTCAAAAGCTGTTCGTTTTTTGATAACTATGAACTGGTACAGTGCCAAGCGCTGCAAAAATATTGAAAATACTAAAAAAAATTGTAGCCCACAGAACTAGATACCCACCATCTCGCTATTTCCTCCAACCACACATTTCGAGCCACCTGTTCTGATTCTGTGCATTCTAAGCACAAACTAGCTTAGCTGCTGCCTCGAAATGGAGATTGGAAACAGAAAATTTTTCAACCAAAAATTGTAAGAAAAAAAGGGCCATGTATAGCCCACAGATCTAGATACCCACCATCTCGCTATTTCCTCGAACCAGACATTTCGAGCCAGCTGTTCTGTTTCTGTGCATTCTAAGCACAAACTAGTTTAGCTGCTTCCTCGAAATGGAGATTGGGAACAGAAAATTATTCAACCAAAACTGTATGAAGAAAAGGGCCATGTGTAGCCCACAGAACTAGATACCCACCATCTCGCTATATCCTCCAACCACACATTTCGAGCCACCTGTTCTGATTCTGTGCATTCTAAGCACAAACTAGCTTAGCTGCTGCCTCGAAATGGAGATTGGAAACAGAAAATTTTTCAACCAAAAATTGTAAGAAAAAAAGGGCCATGTATAGCCCACAGAACTAGATACCCACCATCTCGCTATTTCCTCCAATCAGATATTTCGAGCCAGCTGTTCTGTTTCTGTGCATTCGAAGCACAAATTAGCTTACTGCTGCCTCGAAATGGAGATTGGAAACAGAAAATTTTTCAACCAAAAATTGAATGAAAAAAGGGCCATGTATAGCCCACAGAACTAGATACCCACCATCTCGCTATTTCCTCCAATCAGATATTTCGAGTCAGCTGTTCTGTTTCTGTGCATTCGAAGCACAAACTAGCTTAGCTGCTGCCTCGAAATGGAGATTGGAAACAGAAAATTTTTCAACCAAAAATTGAATGAAAAAAGGGCCATGTATAGCCCACAGAACTAGATACCCACCATCTCGCTATTTCCTCCAATCAGATATTTCGAGCCAGCTGTTCTGATTCTGTGCATTCTAAGCACAAACTAGCTTAGCTGCTGCCTCGAAATGGAGATTGGAAACAGAAAGTTTTTCAACCAAAAATTGAATGAAAAAAAGGGCCATGCATAGCCCAAAGAACTAGACACCCACCATCTCGCTATTTCCTCCAATCAGATATTTCGAGCCACCTGTTCTGTTTCTGTGTATTCAAAATTTTTGTTTCAATATTTTTCAACCAAAAATTGTATGAAAAAAAGGGCCATGTATAGCCCACAGAACTAGATACCCACCATCTCGCTATTTCCTCCAACCACACATTTTGAGCCTACTGTTCTGTTTCTGTGCATTCTAAGCACAAACTAGCGTAGCTGCTTAATCGAAATGGGGATTGGGAACAGAAAATTTTTCAACCAAAAATTGTATGAAAAAAAGGGCCATGTATAGCCCACAGAACTAGATACCGACCATCTCGCTACTTCCTCCAACCACACATTTTGAGCCTACTGTTCTGTTTCTGTGCATTCTAAGCACAAACTAGCGTAGCTGCTTAATCGAAATGGGGATTGGGAACAGAAAATTTTTCAACCAAAAATTGTGTGAAAAAAAGGGCCATGTATAGCCCACAGAACTAGATACCCATCATCTCGCCATTTCCCCCAAGCACACATTTCGGGCCAGCTGTTCTGTTTCTGTGCATTCTAAGCACAAACTAGCGTAGCTGCTTAATCGAAATGGGGATTGGGAACAGAAAATTTTTCAACCAAAAATTGTATGAAAAAACGGGCCATGTATAGCCCACAGAACTAGATACCCACCATCTCGCTATTTCATCCAATCAGATATTTCGAGCCAGCTGTTCTGTTTCTGCGCATTCTAAGCACAAACTAGCTTAGCTGCTTCCTCGAAATGGAGATTGGAAACAGAAAATTTTTCAACCAAAAATTGTAAGAATAAAAGGGCCATGTATAGCCCACAGAACTAGATACCCACCATTTCGCTATTTCCTCCAATCAGATATTTCGAGCCACCTGTTCTGTTTCTGTGCATTCTAAGCACAAACTAGCGTAGCTGCTGCCTTGGAATGGAGATTGGGAACAGAAAATTTTTCAACCAATAATTGTAAGAAAAAAAGGGCCGTGTATAGCCCACAGAACTAGATACCCATCATCTCGCCATTTCCCCCAAGCACACATTTCGGGCCAGCTGTTCTGTTTCTGTGCATTCTAAGCACAAACTAGCGTAGCTGCTTAATCGAAATGGGGATTGGGAACAGAAAATTTTTCAACCAAAAATTGTATGAAAAAACGGGCCATGTATAGCCCACAGAACTAGATACCCACCATCTCGCTATTTCATCCAATCAGATATTTCGAGCCACCTGTTCTGTTTCTGTGCATTCTAAGCACAAACTAGCTTAGCTGCTTCCTCGAAATGGAGATTGGAAACAGAAAATTTTTCAACCAAAAATTGTATGAAAAAAAGGGCCATGTATAGCCCACAGAACTAGATACCCACCATCTCGCTATTTCATCCAATCAGATATTTCGAGCCACCTGTTCTGTTTCTGTGCATTCTAAGCACAAACTAGTTTAGCTGCTTCCTCGAAATGGAGATTGGGAACAGAAAATTATTCAACCAAAACTGTATGAAGAAAAGGGCCATGTGTAGCCCACAGAACTAGATACCCACCATCTCGCTACTTCCTCCAACCACACATTTTGAGCCTGCTGTTCTGTTTCTGTGCATTCTAAGCACAAACTAGCTTAGCTGCTTCCTCGAAACGGAGATTGGGAACAGAAAATTTTTCAACCAAAAATTGAATGAAAAAAAAGGGCCATGTATAGCCCACAGAACTAGATACCCACCATCTCGCTACTTCCTCCAACCACACATTTTGAGCCTGCTGTTCTGTTTCTGTGCATTTTTAGCACAAACTAGCTTAGCTGCTTCCTCGAAACGGAGATTGGGAACAGAAAATTATTCAACCAAAACTGTATGAAGAAAAGGGCCATGTGTAGCCCACAGAACTAGATACCCACCATCTCGCTACTTCCTCCAACCACACATTTTGAGCCTGCTGTTCTGTTTCTGTGCATTCTAAGCACAAACTAGCTTAGCTGCTTCCTCGAAACGGAGATTGGGAACAGAAAATTTTTCAACCAAAAATTGAATGAAAAAAAAGGGCCATGTATAGCCCACAGAACTAGATACCCACCATCTCGCTATTTCATCCAATCAGATATTTCGAGCCACCTGTTCTGATTCTGTGCATTCTAAGCACAAACTAGCTTAGCTGCTGCCTCGAAATGGAGATTGGAAACAGAAAATTTTTCAACCAAAAATTGTAAGAAAAAAAGGGCCATGTATAGCCCACAGAACTAGATACCCACCATCTCGCTATTTCATCCAATCAGATATTTCGAGCCACCTGTTCTGTTTCTGTGCATTCTAAGCACAAACTAGCTTAGCTGCTTCCTCGAAATGGAGATTGGAAACAGAAAATTTTTCAACCAAAAATTGTATGAAAAAAAGGGCCATGTATAGCCCACAGAACTAGATACCCACCATCTCGCTATTTCATCCAATCAGATATTTCGAGCCACCTGTTCTGATTCTGTGCATTCTAAGCACAAACTAGCTTAGCTGCTGCCTCGAAATGGAGATTGGAAACAGAAAATTTTTCAACCAAAAATTGTAAGAAAAAAAGGGCCATGTATAGCCCACAGAACTAGATACCCACCATCTCGCTATTTCATCCAATCAGATATTTCGAGCCACCTGTTCTGTTTCTGTGCATTCTAAGCACAAACTAGCTTAGCTGCTTCCTCGAAATGGAGATTGGGAACAGAAAATTTTTCAACCAAAAATTGAATGAAAAAAAAGGGCCATGTATAGCCCACTGAACTAGATACCCACCATCTCGCTATTTCATCCAATCAGATATTTCGAGCCACCTGTTCTGATTCTGTGCATTCTAAGCACAAACTAGCTTAGCTGCTGCCTCGAAATGGAGATTGGAAACAGAAAATTTTTCAACCAAAAATTGTAAGAAAAAAAGGGCCATGTATAGCCCACAGATCTAGATACCCACCATCTCGCTATTTCCTCGAACCAGACATTTCGAGCCAGCTGTTCTGTTTCTGTGCATTCTAAGCACAAACTAGTTTAGCTGCTTCCTCGAAATGGAGATTGGGAACAGAAAATTATTCAACCAAAACTGTATGAAGAAAAGGGCCATGTGTAGCCCACAGAACTAGATACCCACCATCTCGCTATATCCTCCAACCACACATTTCGAGCCACCTGTTCTGATTCTGTGCATTCTAAGCACAAACTAGCTTAGCTGCTGCCTTGGAATGGAGATTGGGAACAGAAAATTTTTCAACCAATAATTGTAAGAAAAAAAGGGCCATGTATAGCCCACAGAACTAGATACCCACAATCTCGCCATTTCCTTCAACCACACATTTCGAGCCACCTGTTCTGTTTCTGTGCATTCTAAGCACAAAGTAGCTTAGCTGCTGCCTCGAAATGGAGATTGGAAACAGAAAATTTTTCAACCAAAAATTGTATGAAAAAAAGGGCCATGTATAGCCCACAGAACTAGATACCCACCATCTCGCTTCTTCCTCCAATCACACATTTTGAGCCTGCTGTTCTGTTTCTGTGCATTCTAAGCACAAGCTAGCTTAGCTGCTGCCTCGAAATGGAGATTGGAAACAGAAAATTTTTCAACCAAAAATTGTATGAAAAAAAGGGCCATGTATAGCCCACAGAACTAGATACCCACCATCTCGCTTCTTCCTCCAGTCACACATTTTGAGCCTGCTGTTCTGTTTCTGTGCATTCTAAGCACAAGCTAGCTTAGCTGCTGCCTCGAAATGGAGATTGGAAACAGAAAATTTTTCAACCAAAAATTGTGTGAAAAAAAGGGCCATGTATTGCCCACAGAACTAGATACTCACCATTTCGCCATTTCCTCCAACCACACATTTCGACCCATCTGTTCTGTTTCCGTACATTCTAAGCACAAACTAGCTTAGCTGCTTCCTCGAAATGGAGATTGGGAACAGAAAATTTTTCAACCAAATATTGTATGAAAAAAAGGGCCATGTATAGCCCACAGAACTAGATACCCACCATCTCGCTACTTCCTTCAACCACACATTTCGAGCCAGCTGTTCTGTTTCTGTGCATTCTAAGCACAAACTAGCTTAGCTGCTGCCTCGAAATGTAGATTGGAAACAGAAAATTTTTCAACCAAAAATTGTATGAAAAAAAAGGGCCATGTATAGCCCACAGAACTAGATACCCACCATTTCGCTATTTCCTCCAACCACACATTTCGAGCCAGCTGTTCTGTTTCTGTGCATTCTAAGCACAAACTAGCGTAGCTGCTTCCTCGAAATGGAGATTGGGAACAGAAAATTATTTATCCCAAAATTGTATGAAAAAAAGGGCCATGTATATCCCTCAGAACTAGATACCCACCATCTCGCTATTTCCTTCAACCACACATTTCAAGCCACCTGTTCTGTTTCTGTGCATTCTAAGCATAAGCTAGCTTAGAACAGAAGATGGAGATTGGGAACAGAAAATTTTTCAACCAAAAATTGTATGAAAAAAAGGGCCATGTATAGCCCACAGAACTAGATACCCACCATCTCGCTATTTCCTCCAATCAGATATTTCGAGCCAGCTGTTCTGTTTCTGTGCATTCTAAGCATAAGCTAGCTTAGCTGCTGCCTCGAAATGGAGATTGGGAACAGAAAATTTTTCAACCAAAAATTGTATGAAAAAAAGGGCCATGTACAGCCCACAGAACTAGATACCCACCATCTCGCTATTTCCTCCAATCAGATATTTCGAGCCAGCTGTTCTGTTTCTGTGCATTCTAAGCACAAACTAGCTTGGCTGCTGCCTCGAAATGGAGATTGGGAACAGAAAATTTTTCAACAAAAAATTGTATGAAAAAAAGGTCCATGTATAGCCCACAGAACTAGATACCCACCATTTCGCTATTTCCTCCAACCACACATTTCGAGCCAGCTGTTCTGTTTCTGTGCATTCTAAGCACATACTAGCTTAGCTGCTTCCTCGAAATGGAGATTGGAAACAGAAAATTTTTCAACCAAAAATTGTATGAAAAAAGGGGCCATGTATAGCCCACAGAACTAGATAATCACCATCTCGCTACTTCCTTCAACCACACATTTCGAGCCAGCTGTTCTGTTTCTGTGCATTCTAAGCACAAACTAGCTTGGCTGCTGCCTCGAAATGGAGATTGGGAACAGAAAATTTTTCAACAAAAAATTGTATGAAAAAAGGGGCCATGTATAGCACACAGAACTAGATACCCACCATCTCGCTATTTCCTCCAACCACACATTTCGAGCCAGCTGTTCTGTTTCTGTGCATTCCAAGCACAGACTAGCTTAGCTGCTTCCTCGAAATGGAGATTGGAAACAGAAAATTTTTCAACCAAAAATTGTATGAAAAAAGGGGCCATGTATAGCCCACAGAACTAGATACCCACCATCTCGCTATTTCCTCCAATCAGATATTTCGAGCCAGCTGTTCTGTTTCTGTGCATTCTAAGCACAAGCTAGCTTAGCTGCTGCCTCGAAATGGAGATTGGAAACAGAAAATTTTTCAACCAAAAATTGTATGAAAAAAGGGGCCATGTATAGCCCACAGAACTAGATACCCACCATCTCGCTATTTCCTCCAATCAGATATTTCGAGCCAGCTGTTCTGTTTCTGTGCATTCTAAGCACAAACTAGCTTGGCTGCTGCCTCGAAATGGAGATTGGGAACAGAAAATTTTTCAACAAAAAATTGTATGAAAAAAAGGGCCATGTACAGCCCACAGAACTAGATACCCACCATTTCGCTATTTCCTCCAACCACACATTTCGAGCCAGCTGTTCTGTTTCTGTGCATTCTAAGCACATACTAGCTTAGCTGCTTCCTCGAAATGGAGATTGGAAACAGAAAATTTTTCAACCAAAAATTGTATGAAAAAAGGGGCCATGTATAGCCCACAGAACTAGATAATCACCATCTCGCTACTTCCTTCAACCACACATTTCGAGCCAGCTGTTCTGTTTCTGTGCATTCTAAGCACAAACTAGCTTGGCTGCTGCCTCGAAATGGAGATTGGGAACAGAAAATTTTTCAACAAAAAATTGTATGAAAAAAGGGGCCATGTATAGCACACAGAACTAGATACCCACCATCTCGCTATTTCCTCCAACCACACATTTCGAGCCAGCTGTTCTGTTTCTGTGCATTCCAAGCACAGACTAGCTTAGCTGCTTCCTCGAAATGGAGATTGGAAACAGAAAATTTTTCAACCAAAAATTGTATGAAAAAAGGGGCCATGTATAGCCCACAGAACTAGATACCCACCATCTCGCTATTTCCTCCAATCAGATATTTCGAGCCAGCTGTTCTGTTTCTGTGCATTCTAAGCACAAGCTAGCTTAGCTGCTGCCTCGAAATGGAGATTGGAAACAGAAAATTTTTCAACCAAAAATTGTATGAAAAAAGGGGCCATGTATAGCCCACAGAACTAGATACCCACCATCTCGCTATTTCCTCCAATCAGATATTTCGAGCCAGCTGTTCTGTTTCTGTGCATTCTAAGCACAAGCTAGCTTAGCTGCTGCCTCGAAATGGAGACTGGAAACAGAAAATTTTTCAACCAAAAATTGTATGAAAAAAGGGGCCATGTATAGCCCACAGAACTAGATACCCACCATCTCGCTATTTCCTCCAATCAGATATTTCGAGCCAGCTGTTCTGTTTCTGTGCATTCTAAGCACAAACTGGCTTAGCTGCTTCCTCGAAATGGAGATTGGGAACAGAAAATTTTTCAACAAAAAATTGTATGAAAAAAGGGGCCATGTATAGCCCACAGAACTAGATACCCACCATTTCGCTATTTCCTCCAACCACACATTTCGAGCCAGCTGTTCTGTTTCTGTGCATTCTAAGCACAAACTAGCTTAGCTGCTGCCTCGAAATGTAGATTGGAAACAGAAAATTTTTCAACAAAAAATTGTATGAAAAAAAAGGGCCATGTATAGCCCACAGAACTAGATACCCACCATTTCGCTATTTCCTTCAACCACACATTTCAAGCCAGCTGTTCTGTTTCTGTGCATTCTAAGCATAAGCTAGCTTAGCTGCTGCCTCGAAATGGAGATTGGGAACAGAAAATTTTTCAACAAAAAATTGTATGAAAAAAGGGGCCATGTATAGCCCACAGAACTAGATACCCACCATTTCGCTATTTCCTCCAACCACACATTTCGAGCCAGCTGTTCTGTTTCCGTGCATTCTAAGCACAAACTAGCTTAGCTGCTTCCTCGAAATGGAGATTGGGAACAGAAAATTTTTCAACCAAAAATTGTATGAAAAAAGGGGCCATGTATAGCCCACAGAACTAGATAATCACCATCTCGCTACTTCCTTCAACCACACATTTCGAGCCAGCTGTTCTGTTTCTGTGCATTCTAAGCACAAACTAGCTTGGCTGCTGCCTCGAAATGGAGATTGGGAACAGAAAATTTTTCAACAAAAAATTGTATGAAAAAAAGGGCCATGTACAGCCCACAGAACTAGATACCCACCATTTCGCTATTTCCTCCAACCACACATTTCGAGCCAGCTGTTCTGTTTCTGTGCATTCTAAGCACATACTAGCTTAGCTGCTTCCTCGAAATGGAGATTGGAAACAGAAAATTTTTCAACCAAAAATTGTATGAAAAAAGGGGCCATGTATAGCCCACAGAACTAGATAATCACCATCTCGCTACTTCCTTCAACCACACATTTCGAGCCAGCTGTTCTGTTTCTGTGCATTCTAAGCACAAACTAGCTTGGCTGCTGCCTCGAAATGGAGATTGGGAACAGAAAATTTTTCAACAAAAAATTGTATGAAAAAAAGGGCCATGTACAGCCCACAGAACTAGATACCCACCATTTCGCTATTTCCTCCAACCACACATTTCGAGCCAGCTGTTCTGTTTCTGTGCATTCTAAGCACATACTAGCTTAGCTGCTTCCTCGAAATGGAGATTGGAAACAGAAAATTTTTCAACCAAAAATTGTATGAAAAAAGGGGCCATGTATAGCCCACAGAACTAGATACCCACCATCTCGCTATTTCCTCCAATCAGATATTTCGAGCCAGCTGTTCTGTTTCTGTGCATTCTAAGCACAAGCTAGCTTAGCTGCTGCCTCGAAATGGAGATTGGAAACAGAAAATTTTTCAACCAAAAATTGTATGAAAAAAGGGGCCATGTATAGCCCACAGAACTAGATACCCACCATCTCGCTATTTCCTCCAATCAGATATTTCGAGCCAGCTGTTCTGTTTCTGTGCATTCTAAGCACAAGCTAGCTTAGCTGCTGCCTCGAAATGGAGATTGGAAACAGAAAAGTTTTCAACCAAAAATTGTATGAAAAAAAGGGCCATGTATAGCCCACAGAACTAGATACCCTCCATCTCGCTACTTCCTCCAACCACACATTTTGAGCCTGCTGTTCTGTTTCTGTGCATTCTAAGCACAAGCTAGCTTAGCTGCTGCCTCGAAATGGAGACTGGAAACAGAAAATTTTTCAACCAAAAATTGTATGAAAAAAGGGGCCATGTATAGCCCACAGAACTAGATACCCACCATCTCGCTATTTCCTCCAATCAGATATTTCGAGCCAGCTGTTCTGTTTCTGTGCATTCTAAGCACAAAGTAGCCCACAGAACTAGATACCCACCTCCTCGCTATTTCCTCCAATTTCGTCCTTTTTTATTAGTAGAACTGGAGTACAGACAAAAAGTGCGTACTTGCCAAAAGGAAGCGACGATCCAGAAAAGTGAAATTTCGCAGATTCTTTCACTTCAATGTCCATTTCGACCACATCCTGATTCTGCCTAAAGTCATCTCAATCATCGACTAGAGTTCTGTGCTTCTTCCGGAATACAAAGCAATTTGTCAGAATTTTGGATGAAGAACACTTTTTCAAACCCACACGAGCGTTTCAAACACCCAAACACTCCTTCGCATACTAACCTCAACATTATCAATAATAGTACTGCCATACGCTTCAGTAAACACAAAAGAACAAAAAAAAACTGACTATCCTCCCCCCAGGCATCGCATCCAAATGAAAGATACTAATCCCAGCCATGACATCATCTTAACATGTCTGCCCTATTAATCGTAGTAAAATTTGTAAATACCCAGATACATAGTATCTGCAATTAATTTCGGAAACTGTCTTCATCTATCTATTTGCCCATAAATTTTCGCCTACCACTGTGCCTAGGGGTTGGGGGGGGAGGGAGAAACGACCATGGTACCATGGAAAGCCCTAAAGAAATCATTTACTCCATTCACAGTGTGGAATATTTCTTGTAAGGATGCTCCTCCCTACACACACCTACCACGAGTAGTATGCTAAACGTAATAGATTAACCGGATATCAATCCATTTATGCTTGATCTGCGCAACCTTCCAGATTAAATTCGCCTCACACCATTCAGACAGGGAGTCAGAGTCAGTATTTCCTCGGAACCAGTGGTGGTCCTGTTGAAACTGCTCGGAAAATGAGCCATTGATAATGCATCCGGAATGTGAATACACATGAACAAACATACTGATAAGTAATAAACCAGACAGAGGACGACCAGAGGGTTGCACGTGCTCCTGTGGCCATCCTGCCCCTTCAGCAGTTTTATGAAACATTCAGCAGAATTATGACATCTTTTTTTTTGGTCCTCCTTTTTTGCTGATAGTTATTGGAACTCTATGTTGGGGGGGAGATAGAATGGCAATGGCACTACGGTCACACTAATATCGTTAGATGATTACTTTGACAAAAGCTGAAGTAACCCACAAATGGGTGTTAGAAGAGACATTTCCTTTTATAGTCGTCCTTGTGACCGGGATTAACAGTGGTAATAGCCGAGGGTGTTGTAAATACTTGGCGACATCTGCTTAGATTGCAAAAGGTGGGACTTAAAGCCAATCCAATCCAATTCAATCCACAAAGAGACAATTTAAATCAACATCATTACGCTTAAAGGCTATGTGGCTAATTATCCTGCGAAAGAGTAAATAGAAATATTATATTTGTTCCACGTATTCCGTTAATCATCGTTTGATGTTCATCATCAAAGCCAATTTGATTCGTGGTTATGGAGAGGAAAAAAAAAAATGTGAAATCCTTTTTGAATTCATTAGTAATTGGCGGCTTGAGTACTACCCACGGTGTGGGTACACACATTTGTATAAGGAAGGCCGACGCCGACACAGTTTGCCATGGCAATTAAATTAAATTGCATTCTGACAAAAATTTAAATTGGTTTTCGATTCGCACAGTTTTGGTAGTTCACAGCTCCCTGAACTGAAAGAATCTTCCAGCGAAATTGGTTTCTTTTTTTTTCATAAAAAAACAGAGCTTACCATGAAAAATCAATATTTGCCATCGTACATCCATAAATGCCATACCACTGACCATTTTGTCGTTTCGTTTTCTTTTCGAAATAAATTCGAAAGGACTTCAGAGATACGAGAGTCCAAGAGTTATTTTCAATCAGGCCAACAGCGTTTTTTCTTTTCGATTCAAGATAGTAGTTACAGTGATGTTCAATCATGTACGGTGGTCCTTTATCAATTCAGAAGGAGGATGTCCTCGGACTATTTCCCGGAACTCAAAGATACAAATCTTTGCTTTATATTTGTGTATGTATAGCAAATTTTGAAAAACGTGCCAGCAATATCTATTGTTGAGGACTCTGTTGTCTCCTTTTTCAGTTAGGCTGTCCGCCTATCCGATTTGAAACACTTTTGTGAGTGAAATATGCAAATCCCCCTCTGTAAGGTCACGAAGGCACCCACCAAAAGCGAACTTTTTTGGAAGATGCACTGCACACACTAATCGGATCCCGGTCATAACATAAACAATTCTGAACAGTTTCCATTTATTTAATTCCACGCTTCAGATACTTAAATTTTCAAAAACCAACAAAAAAAAACCTTATGCGTGACGAGGTTATGAATTTTAATTTTCTGCTTAGTTGCATCAAAAATTGTTTATTTTTTTTATTTTTTTAATTTTCTTTGTTTTAAGTTTCATGAAAATTTAATTTATTTAACTTTTTTAATAATTTATGGCTTTAATTGGAATAAAACAGTGGCGAATAAACTTGCATTTCCTGGCCATAAATAAACAATGAAAATAATCGCGGTAAATACTGTGTAGATATCTGTTTGATATGCAGATACATTTCGGGGATATGTTTTTGTTTAATCATTGCACTCCTTTGCGATGTGCGTGGTTTATGAGGCTTGTGCACATTATGGACAGGCCAACACCTGGGATCCACTGCCGGATGGGAAGGAGGTAAATCAACTGGACAGTGGTAGCTGGTGAGTTTTATCAGCAGATAGCAGGGCTTTCCGAATTAATCCACACATTGCATTGAATTTCATTTCCGCGTCGCTCAGTTGATTGTTAGAAACAGATTAACCGGGCTTACATGGAGCCTATTAAAATGGACGAACGGATGTGAATTAGGATTGATTCCATTAGTTGCGATTAGCCTTCTGCAAATAATATGACGGTTTGATTAAAAAACTGTGTAGACTAGTGAAATCCAGTGCATACTAAAGCGGCCTACATTATACATTTAAGGGTGGTTATGAGCCAACAAGTTTGCCAAAACTAGGCCGACCTATTGGTATCACTTAATCCATTTTTCCAATTTTTTGTTGCTATCCAGACTGGAAAATAGAATCCTCTCGAGGCTGAGAGCAATACAGGAATATCCTGCTTACATATGCATTTGTATGGAGATCTATTCTGCTCTTTTCTGGTTTTGACTAAGATCTCAAAATCAAGTCCGTCGTTCATGCATAGAAGGATTACTTGAAACGAGTAAGAAAAGTGATCAGACAGCGCAGTAGGTTAGTGGGTAGGAAGGGAGTGATGTATCGCCATGGCTTCTGTAAAGATCGTCACTGTTTAGTCGCATTTTTCCTTCACAGACCGCCAAAAGTTTGTGGAGGACAGTAATCTCCATGAAGAGCACTAGGTTCTTTCTATTAAGTGCTGGTATCTTGTTGGTCTTCGATTTCTCGTGGTTTGTCCAAGGTTTTCTCAAGGCAAAACTGTTGCAATTGCTAACATTTCCGCTTAAAAAACCCTGTCGCGACTGGTGGGAGTATGTATAAAAGAGCAGGAATTTTCCCTTTCAGATGAGTATCCATCCAAAGATTGGATTACTGTTTTCTTTTGAGTAAATGTCTCATGGGATCAGTGTCAGTATGGTTTTAAGGACAGCCGACATGAGGACGCAGTGGATGACGGCTTTGGGTTGCCATTTTTACTACCTACTAAGTAGGTGAACTCTTTAACCACCTTAAAGTTGCAGTTGCCAACAGTCACGAAGGAAATCGAAAACTATTCGAGCTTAGCGCAAATGATTCTGCTCCTGTCCAATGCCACTCCAGCAGTTCTGACGGATTCCAAAGTCCTTCAATCTAGATTCTCTTTAAAATGCTCCTTATACATACAGTCCATGGTCTTAGGGATAAACGAGTCCCTGAAAACGTCCTTATTTTAAGAATGATATCACCTCCAAGCAAATATAAAGAATATTTATGCTCCCAGGAGAGGGTTGACTTATTGCTTTCGATCCAATGGAGTTATTAAACATAGCAAACAGCTTCAAAAGCAGTATGGGCGTCCTTAACATTCAAACCATGTAGCAGAAGAATAGACCAATTAAAACATACATTATTATTGATTTCTCTTAAGGTCACAGCTGAAGCTGGCGTGTCATCCCACGAAGCTAGAATTTACGACCATTCATTGTTTCTACACCCAAAGTGTGTTCCACCATAACTCGTCATTTCTTTCCATTATCTGGAGTTCCTCATCGGTAATCACGCTGGTAGTTAATATTTTTCTTCTTTCCATTAACATTTATGACGACGTAATGGCTATTTAAATTTAAGAGCCAAGCTTTTCATTTCACTCAGGCAGTTTTTATGCGGCAAGCATATTACATAATTTTTTAGAGGATTTCCAAGTAAACTTCTTATTGCGATTTTTTAATGAGTTTTTTTCCAAACGTGAAAGTGAAATGTAGGAGCACTGTGCAAACTTGTAGATTCAATTCCAGGAAAATTGGTTGTATCCTGATGGGCTAACATCGGTTACTTTACTTCGCAATCCAAGCAGCTTAGCCAGAGTAGGGCTCTAAGTCGGAAGGTTATATGAATTGTATTCTCAGAAAGTAAGGGCGTGTTCACCACGAAACAAATGGGGATATTTTCAAGCGTCCTGTCGTAGGCTTTGACATGAAATACAAATACTTGCCTTTCAGCTTCTTCGAGCGTTTCAATGAAAAATGCATGACAATTGTGTAAGCTACCAATTTTTGTCTGACAATCATGGCTGTCAAACCAGCCATCTGACAGTGAATTCTCAGAAATTGGGACAGAATCTAAAAACCATTTGTCATTGTCAGTTCATTCGCAGAGAACTAGGACAATCGTCTGCACATACTCGTAGCTTAATGAAATTGATGAAATTTTTGGCGACCTTTCAAAGCTATGAAGGACCATGACTTTCAAGGATAGACATGTGAAATGTTCGAGATGGCCAATTGTCGACAAAACACTGCCTGTAGTGGAATAGACCTAACGTCAAAACAAAACATGCGAGCGATTCCTGTCCATCAACGTCTATCCAAAATTTTACCAGAGAATCATTCGTTCTTTTACAGAGAAGAAATGCCAATCCACGAACTCGTATCAGATGTCATCACAACATGATGTCAAAATCATACAAAAATTGTAAACACAAATGTGTACTCGGTTGACATACAGTCAACTTTAAAAACAGCTCCATAATGACAGCAGGCGTGGGACAAAATGCAGTAGTGGAGCATGGAGCTGGATGTTGTCCATAAGGCAACAGGGTAACCAGATTTCCTATGTCAATGGCAAGGATATTTACCAATGTTACGTCAGAACATTTCGATGTCATGTACACATCTCGTCAGAAGTGTTACTACTGTTGCCTTTGCTAAAAGGTTTGTACGACCTGAAAAGCGCGCATCCCTTCGTCTTTCTCAAAAAGTAGAAGAAGCATTGAAATTGTGAAATGTGGTTTCAACAAGATGGTGCCACACGCCACACAGCTGGTCAAACAATTGACATAATGAAGGGGAAGTTCAGTAATCGTGTAGTCTGGGAAATGGTTTGGTTAAATGGTCACCATGATCATAAAATTCAACGATTTTAGATTTATATCTATGGCGTCACGTTAAGTCATTGGTTTCTGCCGATAAGTCAACAATCAGAAAATTGCAAACTTTCTAGCTGATACGTGTGGAAAGATGGTGAAAAATTGACTCCAAATAGTAGACCGCTGTAAAAGTAGTGACGGTTATTACATAAATGAGATCGGATTCTGCTATTAAATCTAGATAACATGTGTACTGTACTTGAAATAAATTTCAACCCGATATCTTCATTAGTCTGTGTTTTATTCAAATTTAAAATTGTTACATCCGTATTGAAAAATCCTTCGAAAAACTTTAAGTCTTAAAAGTAAGTGAGTCGAGCGTTGTTGTTCCTTCACACTTTGTGGTTTTACTTCGACTTTTCGAGGATGGTGACGATTTAAATTCCCTCCCCCCACACCTGTCTAAAATCGTCCTGATTACTTTTTTTTTATATCTAATACTTAAGTTTGGACTCGCCAAGTAAATACTCCCGAACCGTAAGAGTTGGCACTAATCCAACTTTGAATGGAGCCCAGGTCTACAGCTTTCCTGTACTCATAAACTATTTCTCGTTTCTTTTTTTCTACTTAATTTTAATATATTTATTTTCATTATCCTTCCTCGTTCGAGTGTGAAGGGACAGAGAGGGAAAAAGAGGAAAGCAACAGATAAGCCCGTACCATGTAGTGTCTATTGTAAACTGTATCTATTCGTGTTTGCAAATACCAACTCTAACCGCACACGTAAGCTATATGTACGAAAATAGAAAAAAAAAGTAGCTTAATACGTCCCAAAGGATTATGGAGAGAGAGGCAGAGAGTACAGAATCACTCGGATGTGTATAACAAAGGGATTATACACGGCCCGAGGACAACGTGATTCTCATCTTTGAAAGACACCTTCCCTCCAGCCTACTACAGTGTGGACTCGGATGTAACAACTCTACCATCCGGTCATTTAATATTTTATTAGAGCCACTGAAATCAGTGGCAACAACAGGATGGATAATTGTGCCGAAGCAACAGGACATAATAGGCTTAATTCTCCAAAGTCCTTGGGTACACTTGCACACGTGTGTGCGCCAGTTGGTGTTATTTGAAAATCCGTTCTGATATTTTGCTAAATTACCTCGAGCCGCACCCTCCCAGTACTTGAAAAACTTTGCCAATGCATTAGAAACTACTTCTTTTGGAAAACCCTACTTACCACTTCTCACAGCAACGATCCACCTACGTTTTGCGCATATGCATTGCCATCCGGGGATGGCTGTGATTCCATTTGGAAATCGTTTGGTAGAATCCTGGCATAGAAATCATCATCTGGTGATGGTTCTGCGGCCGGTGCTTGACTGTACATGTCAACCCTTTTTCTTTGTCGTTTGCTTGGATGGCTTTTGATTCGGGCTTACTGTGGGGGGGTTTACCACCCAACCGATGGTTATGAGATTTGGTAATTTTGTGGTCCGTCCATTAATTGAGTTCTATTTCGGTAAATTATTCCCAAAGGGAATTTTTGATTGAATCTCAAAGGAACCGGTTACTGTGCAGGATATGCAGAGAGAGTGGAGCTATAAGCTGGGTTGTGGATTTCCATTGAAAGCCACACAGTGTGACTATATGTGTGAATATGTGGTCATATCAGAATTTTCACATCGTTGAGCAAGACACCGCATTGAAGCAGACCCAATTAAATCCCTGCCATACCCAGGATAAAGGCCGAGAGGAGAGGAAATTGGTTAAGTTTTGGGTGGGTATTTAGCCCAACCGTTCTTAGTGGTAGAATTAGTTCTTTTCGACGAAGGTATGGGTGTTTGTTTGAAAACCTTTCACGTTTGCTATGTTTCAACGACGAATTCTGCGATGGTTTTGAAAGTGCTGCAGGACGATTCTGACTAATCTGCGTGACTAAACTCGTATTCTTTATAAAACAGGATCCTTATGAACTGAACTGAACTGATAGAACACCTACGACGATGATATTCCGTGATAATGGAGACTCTGCACAATACCTATAGACTTCCACTTGTGCCTTTCAACCAAAGACCCGTTGAAGCATATGACTCAAACCTGGTTTTTGAAGTAGGAAGTCCCAGCAAACTATGCCCCTAGCAAGATGTACATAGGTGGTTGTCTATTGATGAATACAGCCTCTATATCTGGACAGTGTTTCCATCATTTAGGTGTGAAATCCTTTCAACAATATGAGAATGCACAGCATCCTATCTAGACTGTTGTTCGAATATCCTGACACATTCGAACACGAGAGACTTTGCTTTTAAACAAAGTGTTCACTAGTAGGTGGTGGTTCACTCATCCTCAGAAACTAGAGAAATGTACAATGAAAGGAAACAATCCCATATACATGACAATACATGACCTTTTTCTCCAAAATTCTGCTCTATCTGCATAACTTTCAAAACTTTGTTGAATTAAAGATCTATGTCCTAAAGAAGATGTCCTCAGACTCACATGTACAGTCGACGATCTTTCTTTTCCTAACTTTCTGTTCTTTTTCTTTCAACCAAACTTACTTGTACCCACTCCAGAGGATATATGATATCGTTTATCCTTCCACGAGTCATATTTGAACTGAAACGGATGCCAAAAGGTGAACGTTGTGTCTAACGTTATAGTCGGATACATCGATGCTTCTTTCGAAGCAATTTTCTTGGACTCTAATGATCAGTGAGGATCTGGTTTCTATTCAAAACGTGTGGTATTGTATCCAAAAGTAAACCCATCTGATAGCTTTCTTAAGCCGACTATGGGCATTTTTGATATCCCGCTTGTATTTTAAGCCTCGTATCAGGATTGAACCTTGAATGGAACCACTGGTGACTTACTTGCTACTTTTCTTGTTACAAAGTCCTTCGTCGTATCAAAGACCTCTTATTGAGTTATTCACTTCAGAGCCACCATCAGAATTGACGGTCTGGTAACAGAGCCCAATAGTGTATTTCTGATACCACCCCTCATGTGACCTGGACGTTAATATTGCTTGGTGAGGAGAATCTAGAGATCAGTGATGGACTTTTCCCACCAATTAAACTAAAGAAGGATTTGCATACGGTTCGCAGTGATTAAGTTTTTCTTTTTCGGTAGCATATTGCAACTATGACAGTCTGCTCCTACTGGTCAGTAACCCGTGGTTATTATGATTATTCTGGCAATATTTTGGGCATTCTGCTTAATAGAGAGGTTGCTTCAATATTTTCATTGACAGGCCAGATCTTTCTGGATATAATGTAGTTCATCAATCCAGAGCTCTGGTCTTTCTAAAATGTTTGAAGTTTGTCGTCATTGCTCTGAGCAGGGTGTAAACTAGTTCCGCAAATGAACAGTGGAGGGCTGAATCCCGCCTGAGCAGTTTAGCACCATATTCCTCCCCATCAACGTTGTTGTGATTCTGGCTTTTCAGCGAGCCTGTCTTTGATAACAGCTTGACTATGAATGCCTTGGCAGTACATTTGTTTTTGACTTGATTAGGTACGATGCCTGCTTGTTTATAATATGTAGATCAGCGTGTGAAAGGTATAACAAGACTGTAAGACACGAGCCGAACTGCTGCCTCGCGCTGTCCAAAAAAAATACAAATTTTCACAGGAAATTTTTTTAAAAAAATTAATTACGCATACGCCACCGATAGTGACGTCCTGAATCTACCTCCTCGTGGCTCAAGCTTTATTTACCCGTTGTCTATATTTAACTTCCAGTTTTGTTTAAGAAATATGCTATGCGTAAAAAGGAAGCTCCTTGAAGGAGGATTTCATGAAAACCTGATTCCATGGATCGTCTATTGAGGTATGCATACTGAGTTCTAAGGGAACCTCAATACGAAGAAGGTCGGAGTAATTGGTTTACCTACCCACCTTTAGAATGAAGATATATCTTATTCGTCTCTATGAGTAGGATACGTGATCAATTCAAATAAGTAGTCGATAGCAAGTTTGCTTTTCATCAATAAATCCAATCTTATTCTAACTTCAATGGCTAAAGAGCCATTAGTTTGAGGCATTTGAAGTTACTAGATGTGATTGCTTCCCATTTCATTAGGAAGAGTTGCAGAGCCTCTTTTGAGTTCACTTTTCGTGTGTTCACGAAAATCGGGGAATCTTTTCAAAGTCTATTTCAGTCAATATTTCGTACGGAAAAAGATTCTCAAATTTGTATGTACTTCCAGCTTTATGAGCTTCGTTGCCGTTGTCCATTGAAGAACTCCTGTGCAGGTACCTATTGCTACGGGCAAACTGTACTGAAATATTCAACAGCGCATTTAGTATATGAGTTCCAGGATCTTCTGAAACTGTGTCAGCGTGGTGAACTTTTTGTCAATTTCTTCAAAATCATTGAGCTCTGATAAGCCAGAACCAACACTGGCGAAAAGTGCATCGCTTTTGAAGCTCTTATTCAAGTTGAGACCCAAAGACTGAACATTTTTCAAACCACCATCAGTAACGACGACTTTTTTCACGGAATCGAAGGCATAAGTACTAATGATCGTTCGGTTATGACCCACGGTCAGCTTCATTTTTAATTTTGAGTAGTTCTGAACAGGATTTCGCCAGAGAACTCCAGTCTTCGAGTGTGATTATCTCAGACGTGATATTATGTATCGAGATGTATGTAGTTCATTTTAAGTTAAGCAGAAGCGGGGTAAGAGCTGACTCTTGTGGTAGGCCATACAAATATTCAATGGTCTGCTTTCACTTTTCTTTACGAGTTTTTTCCAATTCCTTAGATGCTATGAGATGAAATTTTTTGGAAGTGCTATTTAGCTGACAAAAAATTGTCCATGATTTTTGGTTGCTTATGAAACCGCTCATATACCCCATATAAACTTTGGACTTTACAAAGCACAAAGGAAAGAGATATGGACCGATGATTCCACCAGCGTTGTTTTCTTTAGATGTAATGGCAGCTCTTCAATCTCTTTAGCTCGAATACGGCTATTTTGCTTAATAACGCTCCCTTTAAGCCAGAAATGTGCCTCATCGCTGAAGAACATTTCTGTCGAAAGCAGTGGAATTTCTTCAAGGTTTTCAAGAGCCTTCGGTAGCTCAGGCTGGCCAAATTCTTCCATGAGTTGAATTTTATATTCGTTTAAACCAAGATCCTTACTCATAACATTGAGAACGGCACCGAATCGATTCATTTCTGTCATGACCTATACCCTCAGCTATTGCTCCAATATTTTCTTCACTACGTCCTAAATGTAGTCCATTTGGTAGCGTATTGTTTAATAATGAAAATTAATTTTCAAACTTTTCGACGGTATAGCGAATCGTGCATTGACCATAAATTGTTCCAAGTGCACGAAATACATTCCTCGTAGAACACTGATTTTCGTAATCCAATTCAATAATTTGTAGACACTGTGTCAGGCTAAGTCTTTCCACTGTAAAATGTCAAACAATGCTGAACAGCCTAACACGACTCAAGGGGTAATCTGTCAAACAAATCCACATACACAAAAGTAGCTCTAAATAAGTGACACTTCACAAGCATCCATTTCCTGTACTGAACGCACTCATCAGGTTTCTGTACCAACTAAGGATTCAATAGGGCGTGTCACTATGCCCAAAGTAAGAGAGATATACATATGTGTGTACACTCGACTTCCAACTTTTAAGCACCTTTTAGAATTTTGGTACAAAAATTTTCCAAAAAGTCAATAAAAAAAGGCTTATGGCAATGCTAGTGAATGCACGAACCATTCTCCATTTGAACCCGAAGTATCTTGTCTTAGAATCGAGGGGTTTCTGATGAAACTATTTAGAGTGGATGGGCAGCTATGTCCATATTTTACTGAACTCCTTCTAGTAGATACAAGTACAAGACCTGCTTGTCTGTTCAATTTCTTTGCAAACCTGCTGCTGGCATTTCAGTTACATTTTCTCCCATCTTTCATATTAACTTGTCCAAGAATTACCACAGTTGGCAGTGACATCTCCACCATCTCCACTTACAGCTTTTGCACTGGAAAATCGCTCATCTTCTGACAAAAGGAAGAAAAGTTTTTCGGTATTCCTCCTTTTAATTAGCAAATGTCTGCAAGGGATCTAAATTAATTTCCTTACATTTGTCTGTGTGTGTGAGTTAAACAAAACCCGCAGTTCAATTTATTATCGTTCGTTGTTTTGTACATGATTTCTGTTTCAATGCAAGTCCCCCGGTTGTATGTATGTCAACAAGGACCACAATAATCGTTGATTCCTTCTTTTTCTTTTTTTTAATTGGCTTAAACCCAGAGGGGGCGCTCTAAGCATGGAGTAGCGGAGACCGCAAGTGATTTTGAATATATTTTTTTTTTTTTTTTAACAAATCAACAAAGAAAATAATTGCATTATGGCGCGCGCACTCTTTGCATCCGTTTCCGCCCAGAAGTCGTAATTACCGTGAATGAAGAAAGGAAGCCAGTTAACAATATCCGGCAACTTTCCTTTGCCACAACTCGACGAAAATTAATTTTCCATTTAAAGCGCTTACAGTGAAAACTTATAACAATTTCTGTTTTTAATAACCATTTTACGGGCAGGGACTTGTTGAAGAATGACAATCGAAAAGCTAAGAGCTTGTGTGTTCCTCCTCCTACCAACCATCGACGGTGGGTGGTGCAATTTTAAATCCTCTTCTGATAGATTACCATTACCCATAGATACAGCGCTATAAAGGCAAACATGCTAAGCCTCAAAAGATTACATCCTCATAAACTCAAGTACAGAACAAAAGTAAGGAGAAAAAAAAAAAGATATCATCTTATAATGGCTTCATTTCCGGTGGCGCAATATCAAGAAATGAATACCCCTCCTCGGCTAAAAGTATGTAGCGTCACGTTAGGCGCGCTCGCATTAATGTAATGTAATTTCCATGTCGATTAAGAATCTGGAAGGGAAACATGTTTTCATTATGGTAAGGACAATAGAAATGTGTCACTGATGTAATTAATTTCCACAACACACAATAAATATACATTTCCACATATCCTCATGCAGACACACATTTATAGATACAGAACAACAGGAAGATAATTTTCCTTAACTCTAGATATTTGCATGAAATTTTTGTCTTCGAACAGACTTGGACGTCCTGGCGTTGATACACATGTAAGGCATGAAGGCGACTCAGCTTGTGCTGTCATCCACATTGAGTTTTTGGTTAACGAGGGTGCTATAGTAACTGCCACAGCAGATGATACACTACATTTATGGAATATACGCCAAAAATGTCCACAAGTAGTACAAAGTTTAAAATTTCAAAGAGAGAGGTACGTTGTCCTGGCGACAAATGGTAAAGTAAAACCATGTATGTACGTAGATTAACCGGAAATTGCATTTTCGGTTCTCTGACGTTTATGGATTATTTTATACATTTCGTGTTGGAATTCATTTAGTGATTGCATTATGACACAGCAGGTGGATCTTTTGTGTTTCTTTTGCAGGATAACATGTCTTCATTTGCCGGTTGGTAGCAAGTGGCTGTATGTTGGCACAGAGAAGGGAAATATTCATGTTGTACATATTGAGTCATTCGCACTAAGTGGATATATTATTAACTGGAATAAAGCGATTGAAGTGTAAGTATAGAACTTTATTTTCTCCATTTTCTATACATATGTCGTAGTTTTAAGATACAGTTGATTGGACAAAGATACACGTATATCGTGTCCTTGCAAAATTCTACATTTTCTCATGCGAACCCATTGCAGGAGTTTCCTAACAAAAATCCCTTTGAGAAAGGACAGTATTTACTATTCATACACAGCTCCTTTGGAAATCGAACCGTTTTTTCCTGAATGGTACTCTATTTCAAAATAACTCATCTTATACCCTTAAGAGATACTTTTCTTTAGTCTTGTTAAAGTAAGGAGAAAAACCTGAGGATGCAGGACAAACATTATTTGCTCCACATACGCAATGTTGAAATAAACCATAACCCGATGTTTCCAGAAGAACGTAGAGAAACTATAGAAACCGTGAGATAGAAGCTACTCTGGATCACAGCTTAGGAAATGGTATATTCCCCTGAACTGGCTTTAAATAAATAAATACGTGGCGCAACAGGTCGATGGGACCCAGGGCCTAGCTTCTCACAACTATTCGTGTTGTGCGTGTTATATTCTTTACACGAATGGAAAAGGCCTACTGTTTAATGCTGTGTCCGAAGGGCAATTTGTTATTTGAGAAGCTTTCTCAGGACAATTGTACTCTCGGATGTTTGTCAGACGCTCGCGTGAGGTGGGGCCGTAAAAAACTTTTAGGTGTTCCAACTGGGACTCGAAGTTTGAACCCCTTGCTCCATAGTCCAACGCACTAACCACTGAGCCACGGCGCCCACTGGCTGACTATAGACTAAATTGACTGTGAGTACACCAGTTTTTTGGTAGGAGAACTAAGCCGATTGGTGTCAAAAGGAGGCACTTTTCACTTTTTATCCTCTGTCCTCTACAGACCGATACTTGCTCGTACTCTGCTTGGAGAACTCCTCGGCCATACAATACCTTGGAATGTCACAGTGTCCCGGCACCGAAATGTAGTGAATGTCAAAGGTTAAAAGGTTCAATTGTTCATAGTTCAGCAATGAAGAACCCACGAATGATTATAAGAAGCTAGGTCCTGGGTCCCATAGACCTGTTGCGCCAAATGTTTTTTTCTTTTTCAACAGAATCTCTAGCCCAAAAGGGGCTAGGGTCAATAGGTCAATAGGGCTTCCGCATCAGTGCTAATTATTAATTTGGAACACTAACTTCATCTGGTCCACTGGGAAACCGTTCCGGGATTAAGACAATCCAAATGATTAATCATGCCCTATACCTAAAGGGAAACCACTATTCGAAAGAAGGATTGTATGAGGAAGTTCGATGAGCATTCTCGTAGGACCTCTGGCCTGAGGTGCCACCTTAACAAACTTAATTTGTGTTCAGATCAGATGAGGAATGTATGTTTGTAGGTTTTGCTCGGAAGATGACGCAAGTGAATGCCCAGCATTAAATTGCTTAATATATATTTTTTTACTAGGAAATATGCTCATAAATGAAAAGTTCTGTGATTAAGGGCGTACTTTCCCTCATCAGAGAGGTGACACGCCTCTTAGACTAAACAGGCGCTGATGATACAACAGATCTTCTAAGGTTGCAGTGTCACTCATTTGGCTAGGATCTACACAGACGATCACGACAGATGCTAGCATAAGCCTAAGGGATAGCTTTCTCACAGTAGTAGTGGGCATTTATAAAATGTGCACCGTGTCATCACAGAAACTAGGGACTCAAAAATCCATTATCAACTCAAGAAATTCGATGCAAGAAATGACCCAGCAGCCATCCATTCTTTAAAGATGAATAGGAAACTTATGGAAGGATGCTAAGACCTTTTAACCCCTGATGCCTCAGAGATCTCTACAAAAGAGTCTCCAAGATCTATGGCAAGTCTTTCTTAGACTGGTAGATCTTAGATCTTTAAGGGGACAGAGTTCAAGATTGAGAGTCGCGAGACCATTAGGCCTGACTGAACACCCGATGGTAGTCACTCGGAAGAGCTCTAATCTCCTAACTCCACCAGAAAGCGATGGGTTTACCTCTAAGCTTGATGATAAAGGACACCTGTCATATGCTATACATGGATATTATTGGAGGAGTCACGGGATCCGCCAAGTTTAGAGTAATTAGAGTCACTGCACTTGGACTAATCGGTCTTCCTGACATTCCTGAAGAGTGATTGGTTGTAGAGGAGTACCTCAGACCCTAATGACTATTTGACATGCATTGTCGGTGAAAGCCACGCGTTTCTTACTCCTCCTACTATTTACTAGTTCAGATCAAGTTAACGTGTTGAATGTTTTTATTATAGTTTATGCCATTTCTGACTCCTTAGCCTTGCATGATATCAAAATATCCCTATAGCCTGGTATCTACAAAAGATTAATCTTGAATCACTCTGTCATTTCCCAGAGAAAGGACTAGGAACATAGAGCTGTCTTGAAAGTGAGCGTACATTACTCCAATGACTGCCGACTGCATGTAAATATTCTAAAATTCTTTACAGACATCCAGCATGACCATGATTTCTGCCTGAAATACATACATTACAGTTCCTAGGAAGATGGTTTCAAGGTGTACTCGAACTATCTGTAAAGACTTGAACATCCCTTCTGCACTTCGGAGACATAAATGTAAATTTTTTGCACTTTCGATGGAAGGTTGCAGCATTCGATTTTATTAAGGACAGCCTTTACAATAGCAGAGACCTGGATAGTCTTTTAGAATAGTAAAGTCTAGTCTAGTCGTCTTATAGTATAAACCCCAGCAACCCCAAACTGGTGTCTATCTGTCCATCTAATCAGTCTTCCCCTAGTCAGTCTTCATGAATTAGAGTACATCGTCCTCGAGCATCCAGATGACACATGACCATACTTCCCTACTAAGGTGATGCTACAGATCACGGTGAACCTTAGCAACAAATAGTTGCCACATTAATGGACTTGCTCGTACATCTAACCTTAGCTTCTACAGCCCCCAGCAATCGTAAGTATTCTCGTCCTTCCTAACCATTTAGTGTAGTAGTTTGCACACTAAAACGAAAACCAACGCGTGTAACCTTTAGCAGGAGGACAAAGGAGGCTGACTCGTTTCGAAGCCCCTAACTTATTTAAGAGCACAGTTCAGTGGGTATCATGTCACATTTACGATTCCTCACAATCTTCAACTCAAACTATTCTAACCACCACCCTCTAGTGAACACACTATCATGGCCTGCAAAAGACCAACCTATCGAAAGAGTCCCGTACGCCTTGAATGTCTGATTAAACATTTACCAACCGAAATAACGCGACGCAGCCGTTATTTTTGTTTAGAAATCCCGTCCTGTCGCCACTACAATTTGAAAACGCTGTTCACCGTATAATTGCAGATGTTTATTAGCCAACCCATCAAAATGTAAAACGTGTCCCAGCATCATTTACCCTCATGTATTCGTTCCGACTACCGACTCACAGGCGAGGCGGTAATAAAGCCCCAAGAAAACCAAAACAAAAAAATCCCATTTTCATGTGAACATCACGGTATTTCTGTCACGTAACGACGCGCGCGTATACAAATGTTGGTAGACATTCGTAGGTAAATTACAGTATTGAAGAACTTTTTCCTCCTCGGGATCTGGAAATGCCAAGTGCCATTGCTGGCCTTTATGTAGTACGTAAGACTCCATAACAATTAGAATAACGTGTAAGCGAGAACAAACTCCCGACACATAGGACCGCACACATGCCAACGAGATAAATAACCATTTTCGAAAATTTATTCAACGCGCTGAGGCATAAATGGGTATTTATGAAGTATCTACGGTCAAACATGTGCCCTTTGAAAGGGTCAAATGTTCAGTTTCACACGAAACAGAGGGTTGGCCAGGAGGCTCTATGGTCAGGCGGCCACCAAACAACAGGACAAACGAAAACGAAAATAATAACAAAATCCCCGCTCCACTAATTCCTTGGAAAACGCCCAGATTCCATTATTTCAATACTCCGCCGTCGTCGCTTCCTGACGACACAACAGACAGGGAAAAGGTATATCGGACTACATGCAAACACGTACGAGTATATGGCCTGGTGGAGCACTCTCATCGAATGGCAATGGGCAGCATTCAGCAGTCAGTCGAGGACAAGTTATTGTCGAAAGCTTTTGACAGCCGCACTCGAAAATCACTTTGTGTTTCGTCGAATAAAGTGTAAATAAATAAAAAAAAAAAAAAAACCAGTGGAAGAACGACCAGGTGATGGGGTAAAAGTAATAAAAGAGTGCAAAATAGCTTCGTAGGTCCCAAGTGACACTCTCACTCTCTCTCGTTCTCTTGGCTAGGTCTCGGGGTGAGAGGAACTGGACAGTGTTGGCCATTTCATGCTGCCATTTCGGGTAGGAATTTCAATTAATTCCGCCTGTGTTCGCACGAAGAATTCCGATTAATTATGAATAAATCCTTGACAGGGTTGCAGGAGGATATTGTTCGGTGTGTCTCTCTCTCTCTCTCTCCCCGCTCTCTGTATAATCAATGAGGTTTTGAGTGGTAGTTTTGAAATAATTTCATAATGATGGACGGTAAATGACGGCCGCAATGAAACACCTGCTTTTGTTTTCGGAACATTTTTGATTAATTTCTGTTTGGAGATAGTTTTGTTCTACGGATTTGTTCAAAGGAAAGTTTTAAGGTTAAGAGAAGCTGTCGCGAATGAATGTAAATCTCTTTTGATGAAGGATTCAGTTTGAACGCCTTCTGTTGGGAAAATATCATTAATTTTGAAAGGGGAACCTAAATTCAAGGGAGTGGGAGCTACTTACTTCTTCCAGGGATATTTTTGGAACTGAAACGAATGTAACTGAAGCAAGAAACGTTTCTGTAGATTTGGGCGGGTTAGCTCTGGAAATATTCTCCGCTATAGATTGGAGAAGAAAGTGGAGTCGATTAGTCATTAGTCGCGAAGTGAGTACTGCTTCATGTCGATACATGAAATAAGTGACACGTGAATTGCACCATTTGGCTAAACAAACTGACGATTTTAGTAAAGCAAAGGAGACTCGTAACGTGTAGTAAGTAATGCTAGTTCGTCTAGGTTATCAAAGAAAGGAACTCCTAGACGAAGTAGTCTTTTGTTGTACAGAGCTGGAAAAGTACATACTAGGTGGAGAACGGTTTCTTTCTTCTCCTCATCCATACAGCTTCTGCAGAAGTTATGTGAAGAAATGGAACAAGAGCTTGCATGTGGCGGGGGGCATACTCATTTCCGCCATTTCGGCAGGATATACAAGATCCAGTGTACTGTTGCCCACCACCCACCATAAGTGAATGTTGAATTGCTCAGATATCTTCAAGAGAGACAGCTAACAGCTATAACGTGAACGAGCACGATTCCAAGGATTTGACTGCTGAATTATTTTAGACGTTAAAGCTTCGGGAAAGTATTGGAGTTCATTAGAATTACAGGACGTTTCTCAAGGTTGTGAACCCCACTCATCGATTACACCCCCATGACACACTACCCTTCACTTGCATCCCTCGTTTACCTTACTCCGCTATCAATCAGTTTCTCTAGAATGAAAGACAACGGTCCGTACGTGATAAGGCTACCCTCCGCCTACAAAACCTTTTGTCCTTTATGTGTTTCCAGCTGTCGAGATCCCAGTTACACCCAACCCGACCCAGAGGACAGGAGTATTGATAGTCAGTAGCCGTAATCTGTCGCTCGTCTGGCTTTAGCGTAATCGAAAAGACGGACAAGCTAGTGTCAGTGGATTCAAGAGTTCATGCCCTTTAATCTCGATAGGAGTTACAAATGTTGCAGCATTTTAGTTCGATGGGTGTCATACTTACTTACTTTCGAGCTTTAGGTGAGGCTACAGTCCGGCGTAGACCTGGATCTCAACAACAAGCACCTACCTCCAGTTACGCACACTAAGTTGATTGAGGTCCCTTTACACTGGATAGCTTGTCGCACGTCGCCCTTCTCGTCAAAGGTATCTGTGATGTCTTTCCTGACCTGCATTCTCCATCGTCATCCTACACAACCGGGCGGGTTTGGCAGGGATACCAAAATTCGACATAGCTTTACTCAGTCCTGTCATAGACGGCGTTAAAATCAATAAAACGGCGGTGGGTATCGATTTGAAATTCCTGAACTTTTTCCAAAGTCTGCCAAAGTGTAAAAATTTGGTCGATCCTGTTGGTTACACAGTATAGTATATAAAATCGTTGACGAGACTTCTTCGTCTATAGCTAGTGCAGTTTAGAGGATCTCCTTTCTTGCGGATCAAGCAAACAGATCTGATCTTCCCTTCATTGGGCAACATTTCCCTCGACCACATTTTGCAAATGAGCTGCTTTATGTTCCTTACCAAGTCATCTCCCGCTACTTTGAATAGCTCAACAGTCAAGCCATCATTCAGCAACTTCTTGGTTTTTAGCTTAGGTATCGATACCTTACTTTCATCTAGCTTGTACGGTAATGTTGGTTATCATCATCCAGATTGAATGGTTCACTCTGCCTAATAAAGCGTCGGCTTGGAGCAAACAAAATCTGTCCTAAAAGCCAGTTTCTGGATCTTTTCGGCAGGGGTACTAAATAGGAGTCATTTGGGAGATAGGATTCTATCTAGAATTCTTATTCTGACGTCGACAGTCAATCATATGTAGACGTTAGTAAGTAAATATAGACCTAGAGAATGTGTAGGCTAATGTGCAGAGACGTCTAGACATAATCGAAACCAGAAACAGTTAATAGACGAACTTTGTATCTTCATGGAGGACTGGAAGGTCTTTCAAGTTCCACTGTGCCCGTCCATCAAACTGCGAGTACTTTCCTTCCATCGTATAGAAATATAACTTCAAACGTTTTAAGTATCCAGATGGCATCATACCTGGTGCACTTTAACAATCTGAACATCTAATACTCTCTTGACGAGAACTGTAAGGATCTTTGTAATTCTTCCTGCTGGAAGCTTACTGATATCCACTTGTGCCAGAGCACTAGTCGGCAATGATTTTTCAAGATGCTCTGAGATGGACTACAAGAATAAATAGGATGCATGGATGAGTTGCAGAAGTTAGTTCAGGTTAATATCTTCTCGATCATTCACCTCCCAAGGAAATAGCTCCCAAGACCCTCTTCCTATTGGTCGCTAATGCGGAACAATCACATAGTAAGCAACAAATAGATTCTGTTTGCTCTTGTTCATGTAGTCTCTGCAGAAGTCGTTGTGGGGTAGTCCTAGTCCTGCTGCATGATTGCCTATCACATAGAATCTTTCCACTATAGCAACAGATGTCCGAATATACCTCTCGATCCCCTTTTACTAAAGACTGGCCATACAAATTTGACTGATTACAAGAGTAGCAGAACAGAATCTAACGCAAGATGCTGTTGGCAATTTCCAAAGCCAACTTTGAGTGTTGATACTCAAAGACCCCAAGTCAAATGTTTCTTTTCCTTCTCTCCAGGAAACTGTCTCCTGTCAATTTTTGCGAAACTTCCTTCTTAGAGATTCTGTTACTGTAGAGGTACGTGCCTCTTTTAGCATCTCATTCCAATTCCCTATCCCTCTTCTCATGGCCCTACCAAATTCCTCCTTATAATGGAAAACCGCGTAAATGAATTCTCCTACAACTGGAGTTTATGTAAGATAAATTGTCAAAATCATTTTAGCAAAAGTTTATGACCGAACCGTAAAAATGGTCATTACACCGAAAAGGTTTCGCCACCCATGCTCCATCAGCATATTAAAACACTAAAACTGCAAGTGCTTAAATAATTAGTCCTGTTAACGCATGTCTGTGTAATTTTGACTTTAAGAATCAATAAAACTCCAAAGCCCTGTGTACTAAAAATTAAGCAGAGAACCCATTAAGCCCAGTTTAAACTGTCGACCTCCGCTGTCATTTTTGGCGTTTACACCGTAAGTAGACTCACAACATTGTAGATGTCTATTGTGGAACTCGGTCTAAGTGGCAAATGATGAATTTTATGACTGCAAGTCTGCATTCCAACGATTATAACAATTTCATCATCATAAAGTCCTTTAAAGAACGTTGGGAACAATACCAATTAGTAACACGTTGACACGTCCTGAATCATGCTTGTCAACACTGAAATGTACAACGCCATTAGGAGGCAGCGACGAAATGATAAAAACCGACCTTTCTTTCCATAATTTTGTAAAATATATTCAGCGACGGCTTTTTCAATGATACTGGAAGGACATTCGTTGGCTATGTTGTGCAAATGTATCCTTTATCTTCCGCTGTTTCGAACTGAAAAGTTCCCGTCAAAATCCTCTTCTTCAAGATTTTGTTTTACTCAATTCCTTTTGATCGGATTGGTTTACTTTGATTGTTGTCTGACTGTTGGATTCATTGGAGTCCTGTATGGACATTGGCAGGCATTCAATCTATAAGTTTTCTGACAAGAAATTGCGACTACAGTCGATATGCAAACCTTCCAGTTGATCAGCTTAAGACGATTTCAGAAAGTGGTCCTTCTTTCCTTTTCGTTATTCCATGTTCTCTTAAAGAGCTTATATCAATATTCTGCCCAAGGACTCTGTACCTTCTGGAGATGCTTTTTTTTGCTTCATTGTTCTGTGACTTGGGTTTGCTTTTTCGATTGTCTATTTCGCCATTGACCATGACCAGTAAACCATGCTTAGTGTCATTCCACTGGCTTTCTACTCAACATGTTTGGCGATTAGAACACCACTGATGGCTAAGGAATAAGTATTCTGGTCAACAATTGATTGAGTCGACAATTGACTAACGAGGGACAACTGACATTCGTATCTGACTTTCGAAATGACATATGTACGTGTCTGGTTCTGTACCCCTTCTACCCATTTTACATTTTTTTTTTAAATTAAACCCCAGAGGCACTCAGACTCCCATTTGGTCCATTCTTCTTCCAGGCAATGGTTCAATGGTTCGAGGAACTTTAGGAATCCAGCTCAGTGATGCTTGACAAGGAACTGGATCCTAGGGACCGTTCTTGCAAAGCAAAGCAGTGGCAAAGTAGATGTTGGATTGACTCCACCTCAATCGTTGGACTCTACCCTCCATTTACCGTGTCCTATGATTTTTCCAGTTAGAATGCGAATAGAGCATCGATTTATTCCCAGAAGACTCTCTATCCTAGCAATCTCCATTTTTGAATCATCCCTGCAGTCTGTGATCCCTAGACCGTTGTCTATAGTACTGCACTCTCACTCCGCTCGACTTGGATAGGATTAGGATTTGGAATTCAATGTTAAATTCGTTATTGGGACAATATAGTCTGATGTCCCCCTTCTCTTCATTGTACTTACATTTTCACATACTCGTCGTAGTTCATCAGGCTGTATTTCGACAGTAACGCGTAGATTTTTGGCTCCCAAGTGCTCAATTGCAATAATGCCGTAAACGTATCTCTCAAACAAAGCCAACTTTATGGATATTGAAATCATTTTTCTGTATTTAATTTTCTTTTAAATTTCTCCGCCTCTATAAAAACAAAACATCCAATGAATAAAGCGCGACTGCAATCCCTGTCTTCCCCCAAAGGCCCTCTTACAGCCATAGAGACCATTCATTTCTCTCTTTGTCTTTCTTTCTTTCTTCAACATTTCTTCAACAATCTGGAGCCTAGAATGACATTAAGATATTTCACCTCAAATGAGAGGCACTTTGGCAATGTAAAGTCAACTATGTTTCTTCTCCTAGTGAATAGAACAAGTTTATCTTTCTGAGGAATAAACCGAGTAGATTCCATTAGTTCACTGATTGTTGGGAAGAATTAACCGTCAATTTATATAACTAAAATCCTTATGAATCTATTCATGTGACGGTAAGGAGCTAAAGCAGTAGAGGAACTCTTCCTTATGGCTTGTTTCTTGTTGTCATTTTCTGCATTTGAGAACGTGTTTTCGAACCAGTTTATCACGGGCCTACTTACATTGTTGAAAGCGTCCTAGGTATCGAGGAACTCTGCCATAGTGTATTCTTTCACATCCAGAGAATCCACAATTTCCTTGATCGCATTATGGACTGCCTTTCCCACCGATATATCCTTCAGCTAGGTGGGTTGCCCCTTGCATACGTCTTGGGTGTCGATCATTCGCCCAAAGTTTTTTTTGCAAAAACAAGGAGAGATTAATCTAGCGGTCGAGTGGTTGAACTTTCCTGCTTTAAGGACGAAAACCTCTCTCCAACTACTCGGTATGCACCCTGCACGCAAACAGCCAGAAAAGCTGTAAAGGAGGTAGGGTAGTACCGTGTTCAGAGAGTGTTGCATGATTCCTGGCTCAACGTAGCAGGATCTGAAATGTTTAAGCACATTTTCAGCGCATCGGACTTTGTCTTGTAGAAGACTTCCTATTCTGCGTGTTCTAAACGAACTCCTGTCCTACAGTTAGTGTCCGAATAGGTATTGCTTGTATAATGTTGAAGAATATTGGTTTCAGTAGAGCACACTCCATGGGTGCTTTTCCTATCCTAAGCTAAAGCATATGCTATGTGTTTTGATATCTCTTTCCATTGATTTTAACAACCATAGAGGTATCTACATACTTTGAAAACCTCAAAGGGTGCAGATGAACTGATGCCTAGATACACTTGTTACACGGATCTCGTAACAAGGACGGCCACAAATCCATAATAAAAGCCTGAAAGGATCAATCACTATGCACACCAAAATTAAAAACATAAAGTATCCTTCGTTACGCATAAAAAACCTCACAAAATCCTGTTTGAAATACAGTAGCACTCACATTGCTTTTAAGTGTAAAAATACGGCCAATATAAATAACTACAAAAATAAAGAGAAAATCCATTTCAGCCACACCACCGGCCGGATTAAATCAAATATTGACACAAACGCTGAGGTACGACTACATATACGTTGTTACTCGAAAATCGGATTCATGCAAATAAACGCAAAACATTTGGAGTTTCGGCAGAGCCATAAACCCCAACGTATGACTGAGGCATTGTAAATAATTGTATGTACCTGGGAAGCCACTGTTGTGTAAAAGGTTATTCCGATTTGTTTATAAGCCAAATAAAGGATTCGTTTGAACCCATGGAACGTTAACTGTTTGCCAATGGCTCACAACGCAAAAGTGCGGGTGAATCATATCTAATTTGTATGGTTTTCGTAATAGGTTTTTCGAAAATGCTTTATGTTTCCAACTATTGGTTGTATTTGGTAACAGACAAGGGGGGTTTTTGATAAATTATGGATTCATACACAAGGTTTGACATTTATTTTGTTAACGAGTGTGGGTCAGTCTTCGTCTCATGAGATCTGAATTGTTAAAGGGAAATGTGGGGCATGAACTTCAAACCTTTTACCACAAAAACCATATTATTGACCTTCACGGCCCCATGGCTAAGAAGTCAAATATTCTCCTTGTCTTCCAGTGCGAAGCACCTTGAACAGCCAACATTGAACAACAGGTAGAGAGAGCCTTCTGTGTCCTTCTATGCTCGTAGTAAAACTTTCGGTCTTAGGGATGTACACTGCGGTGGTCCTTCCTTTATCTTCCTATGGATCACTGTTCCCGTAGCCTCAGCTCTAAGAAAAGATTACAGCATTAAACTTACCAACAAAGTACGAAGAACTACGGCTCTAGGCGCAACAGAAAACATGCCCTGAAGAAGCTTTAAACGTAATACTGCACCTTTTAGCACTCGACCTTCATATTGTGGTCATAATGTAGGGCGATTAGAGATGCTGATGTAAAAAACCTTACTGTATCCTGTATCTGTTACCACGGGATCTGCTAGACAACCCAAGGTGCTACATAACTCGCAAAGGAGTAGACCAAATGAGTTAGACGCAAACATTTTTACCGACGATTCCATTCTAACAGGCTTACTCAATGGAGTAGCATCTTTCAGGCAGAAGTTCTCCCTATACGGGAAGATTCTCATATACCTTAACACCACAGCCATCCTCATTGACACCAGGTAGCTATCAAGACTATTTCTTCGGTCATTACATCTTCGAAACTAGTAGAATTGCCAGCTCGAGTTGGGAATCGCACAACTGGAGCATCAGACACACCTGGTTCATTGTAACACCAAACAGCAAAATCCGTGCACTAACCGAGGACACAGAAAGACCCAACGCAGGTCCAGGTCCAGAGGAATCATCCTATAAGCCTTTCTTAGCAATCTCACTACCCTCAACTTCAGTGTGACCTGGAACCCAAACAAGAGTCAAAGAGTTTAGCCTTGTGATCGAATTCAATGACTTTTTGCATTCTCGAACCTAGTTCGATTGGAGGATTAAGCACGCCCTTAAGCGCTGTCTGACTGTCATTGCAGATGCAATCACTCCAATTACGATAGCTGAGATCCGCACTACGAAAACAGAGATTTCCATTCCTAATGATTAGGAAAGTCTAGTATTGTCAGTTTCCACGAAGACACCTGCACTTGAATAGTTTTGGAGCCATCGGTGGAGATTCGACTACAGACCAATCCGAGCTGAGAGTATGGCTGAAGTCAATTCGACAGTTCCGGTATCAAACGTCATCCCCACGGAACTGGGGCCGTAGAATAATTGTCCTGCAAGATAGTCAAAACTCCAGTTTAGATGATACCAGAATTCACCCCATCTAAGAAGAGGTAAGGAAGAGCATCTAGGGCAGAGGCTATGCTCCCGTGCAGTTGAAACCGACTGTTCCTTGAAGTTTAATGCAGAAGGCAAGTCACATACTTTCGCGAAATACTCCTCCCCAAATAAACAACACCTTTACCGATGAAAGGAATTCATTTTATGGACCTAGAAGCTATGCCAAGGCTTTGATAGTCTTTGATGTAGAAGTCGAAGATCCATCCTAGATGTATGCTACCCTGGCATCGTATGACAACAACTCAGCTATCTAAGGATGGGAACCATTAAGATGCATGGCAATCAATGACACTTCAGTCTTTTTTCTGCTCTGCTTTGTTCAGGGTTTGACCAAGTCCCTAAAGGTTGCCTATACGATGAAGTCTTTCCGAGCTGCTAAACCAATTCCGATGGGATTCGTATTCGGTTGCAGCTTGTCCGGGAAAGTATTTTCCTTCACCAAACTATTTACCTTAGC
Organism: Xylota segnis; assembly: GCA_963583995.1. Classification (NCBI taxonomy): domain Eukaryota; kingdom Metazoa; phylum Arthropoda; class Insecta; order Diptera; family Syrphidae; genus Xylota; species Xylota segnis. The sequence continues at coordinate 45,787,818 of OY757237.1, forward strand.
AGCACTGAACAAACACTTTGAACTCAATTTCTCAATTTGTATACATTATAGGGCAGGACCTCCCTTCAGGATGGATTCCTTTCATTTACTTTGAGCTACTCAATGATAGATTTACATAAAACTACTCCAAGTCCTGACGATATTAACATTTCACATCAAACCTTCATTAATTTTCAATTAAGGTCCTTGTGCCACACAGTCAAGTACCTTCTACTATCATCCATGGAATCGATTGCAGTCCACCCAACTACCTTTCACCAAAATGAATGAAAATGGGTATCCTTTTTAGCATTCCAATTTAAATACTGCCACTAGTCCAAATATACGCGATGAAGGGCACAATTCATCGGAACTTGATTAAAAAAAAAAACCTGAATCGGATGAGTCAGCCTTTTTCCAAAAAAATAGAAAAAAAAAAACTGCAAAAGGATAGAAACCCCTTCGAAGTTAGTCAATCTATTGCTGAAATACCCACTACAGCTACGGCAGCGCCACTACATAGCTCCTATTAATAAACCCCCCGTTTATAGTGAGGTAAAGTCGTTCTGCAAAGGTCGAGTGGAATTGATTTTTATTTTTCAGGGTTAATACTTTGCAAATAATGTCGACCTATTTTTTACGGCCTCCATGGCCATAGATAATACTCGCACTGTGTGTGTCCCGTGCACCCGTGCACGTTACGGCGCTCTGTGTGTGTGTATGGGATGGAGCTGATTCTGAATGGCAGGCACTGGCTGTTGGCTGTTGGAGGTTCTCCTACCCTTGGTTTTGAGCCCACTCATCCGGCCTTACCCTTACAACGAGAGTGGGTGGGATGGGGCAAAATAATGGAGCATTGTTATGTTCCACAAAGAGATTTTAATTACCAGGCTTTTAACTCGATTTATTGTTGCGTTAAATGAGTGCAAATCACCACATCATACTTGGGCAGGCACTCCTCCCATTTCAGATAAATCTGTTGCGGCTATTGTGCTGTGCTTCCTAATCTCTGTTCTACAGAGGAGCATACATTAACTTTTGAAAAACGCAAGTTCTTTATGAGACGAGCTGGTTGGTTGGAGTTGGCTTTGGCTTGGGCTTTGGCGGGTGTTGATTGAAATGTATTGCATTCGTTACAGTCGGTCGGTGATTCAATGGAGATCCTTGTTCAACAAGTCTTCATTTGGTAAATGTGGATACTTATGATTCACAACCGATTTAACAATTGACTGTATCTTACGTGCATGGAACTATAGACTTGTACGACCACAAGATAAATTTGGGGCTTACTCTGCACACAGGACTTCCAAACAGGAACAGATAGGATGGATTTTCATTCAGTGACATAATTTGGGATGTATTGCGAATACATATGAAGGTTTAGTTAGGACACACTTAAAAAGATGGGAAGCGGTCTAGTGTGATGTCCTGAATTGTTTCACTTTGACTACCCAATCGTGACTTATGTAGCAGCAAAGACTGCTCATGATGTCCAAAAACGTCAGTTTCCTAAGGTTGTTCGAGAAAAGAGCTCCAGAGCGAGCAGGCTTCTTTGGGACTAGGCCCGACAGGTGTAAAGAAGATGAGGTTAAATCTCATCTTCTTTTCAACAGCTCCTGCAGACGTCCTTTGAACATAAACCCACAAAAAGATAGATACCTGTTACGTATGTACATAGGTAGCATACCAAACCGCGAACTGCTGTTTCAGGTTAACTCGGAACTTGTCCTGAGTGCATTCAGTGGTAACTTCAAAGTGACTTCATTGAATGCATACCAATCAAACAGATTCTTTTGAATTCAACACTCTTATTAGTGAAAATGACTTCTGCAACCAACCGCCCGACTTTCTATCACTTAAAACGTATCTCTAAGCGATATGTGGAGATATTTAAATAATCTCAACGCCAAGAGGACCAAAGGACCTAAATCAATCGCTGATAGCAAACAGAAGTGTGAAAGTAATAGTGAATTCTTTTTACATGTATCGCAAACGCAGCTAGATCCTTGCAATTCAAAGTAAGAAATAAAAGAAAGCAAACTGGTGACGACGATCAGATGATTAATACCCTCTGCGGCCTTTTAGAAGCTTTGTGTACTTATGCTGATGTACCAGACTCCAAAATGCTCCAAACATAGTTTACAATGCGATTGTCACAAGGAGCATCAAAGTAGGAGCACCCGAATAGTTCGATAAGCTGCTGAATCCGCCAAAAATTCTAAGCCAGAGGTAGTATATCCTACATTACGACAAAGTAGACTCTTTAATCCGCCCAGGGATATAATCAAAATTACGCATAGATGGTGTTCAAATAAGGCTCCAAGGAAAGATCGAATTTCTTAGGAATTCCTTCAAAGTGAATCTAATGCCTTCTTTTTGATTCTCACGGAAACATATGATTTATTGTTCAGTACTGCTGAGGTGCCATCAGCTTTCAAAAAAACATAATATTCCCGTGCTCGGTTAAATTATTGGAGGATATATGTACATAATTTAATTTTTTTTAATAGGATTTGGAGTTTTATCAGTAAATCAGTATCTTTTGGGATCCGTTTTAGTTTAATTCCAACAGAAGAGTGGGCAGTCTGCAGACTAGTTCATGGAAGAATTACTTTTATACAAATGACCGCACTTGCTCGCATTTGTTTGCCAAACTGTGAAGATGGAACGTAGGGAATAATGTGTCCAGTTGGATTGGCCGTCAGGAATCCACTGATGCAAATGCATACCGTTCTTTGCACACGACTAAGGTGGTTGTAGTGTTTGGCTTTATCCAGCGGTGTCCTATTTCTTTCTTAAATTGTTCCAAGATGTTAGGTTTTCAGCTTAAGTTACTGTCTAGAATAAGGCCTAAGTACTTCGGCGTATTTGTAAAACATCAGGGGGTACCTAAGCAACTCGTGCTATACCTCCTAAAGAAAATGTTTAGTCTGCCTGAAATACGCTTAATTACATGATGTGCCTGGCCACTGGGTGCCCATTGCTCGCTTTATATGTCCACGATTAGCTCAAACTTCTTTGCCGAATGGAGATAGTGTGAGGCATACAGTACACGAAGTACACTTAAGCAAAACAGGCTAAGAAATGCACTACAGGAACCTTTAGTTAAGATTGAAAGATCCATGGGGAAGTCATGTGAAGGCAAAGTCAAGTAGGATACATCTATAAAGATCTTAATCATGACCTTGGGCAGCAGAACTGTTTCATGATTTAGTTTAGAGGTAATCTTAAAACTGATGCCACATACAACGCTGCGGAATCATTGCCCAATGCTCAGACCAGACTCAATCAGAAGATCTTGAATTAAACACCCTCACGTCGGATGAAGTCCTCCTTCGACTATGACAACTAAGAACTTATAGCTCCGACGTCTGTTTCCTTTACTTCTTGACCTCTCCTCCTCATCGTGGCTTTTGGTTATTTATGTTTCATGATTATCGAAACCAAAGTGTCATAAATCACACGCACGTGTACCATACCATGCCCAGGCAATCATGAACCTGCCAGCAAAATGCCTTATTTAGTTGACAGAATTTGTCACAACTGCCAACCTTCAAATTACCTATACCGAGTTTATTTCCAATTCAAACTGATCCAAGGACTCCAGCTAGAAAAAGGAATTTAATACCAAAACCCCTCGCAAAATACAATTCGGGTAATTTTCTATGGAACTCGTAAAGAGGCCAATATTACGGTAGTACCAATTTTCGTCTCTTCTACTCGCATAATGATGATGTATTGGGGGTTTACCAAGGATGGCATTAGTATTTGGCCAAAAATTTTTATGTATGTGCAGGATTCGTGTCCAGGATCAAAGTTAATGAAAGAGCAAGCCGGTGTGCTATGTCACGTCGTCCATCGAAGAGCCATCATCTGTGTGTGCAATCAGACGCCTTAATCACTTCCACATAGCATAGGCTGGCACACTGGAAGCACGACAGAGGCGAAAGGCGGCGCATAGAGTGAAAGCCGACCCGAATGAGTATTGATGAAGGCTTGCGTTCTTTATCACCATCCCGGTGGTATACGATGTATATGCATGCATAGTCGGGCTACCAGAAGGCGTACATGAGGAGGGATTATAAATTCGCTTTATTCCTTTGAAATTGAATTCGGGTTTTGACAGGCGGATTAATACCTTTGATCGATTAAAGTCGTAAAGAAATTGTCGGTTGTGGATAAAAAATGAATGGGAAACCGTATATTCAATTTTGGTCTTGTACACCTACCTACTCGTCTTATTTTCGCATATTCTCGCTGTGCGATATGATTAAAAGGAAACCGTAAACACAACGGATTACATTGACGTACGTGGGTGTATCAAAATTGAAAGAAAAATTTACGCTTATCAAATCTGCAGGTAGGCAATTCGTTTGTTCCTGAGTGGGAAGATGCCGAGTGGTAGTTTTATTTGGGAAAAGTGATGTGAATACATTTTTCAATCAACGAAGGAGAGATGATGCATCACATTGGACTAGATATACTCATATCATGGGCCGCCCCTTACTATCAAAGAATTCCACATATCCTAAGGACTGTAGTCGAATTCGTACAGATGGCTCTAAAATCAGTCAGTAGTCCTGTGCTCAGACAGCAACATGAGCCACATAAAGTGTATTTTTTTAAGAGACTGAGATCTTTGAAAATGAAAATAAAATACCAAATTATTAAATTTATTTAAAAAGTCATTTTTATTTAAAAGTATATTTCATGGCATTAGTGTTTGATTATGATTTCGGGCAGATACCGGTTTTGACTGTTCCGAATAGACCGCAAACTGTTAGTCCAATGTTTTATAACTTTTTGGGCCATTTCTCGTCTTATGCTCGTAATAACTTGTTCAATGTTGGCTTCCAGATCTCCACTTGTTGCTGGTTTATTAGCATATTTAGGACTTAACACTTTTTTCACTAAAATAATCCAACGAAATTCTTTGAGCCATCATCTCGATACTTGCCCGAGATGTGTCAACGAAATGTCAACGTGTTGGAACCACATCTCGTCTGAAATGTGTTTGAGAAAAAAATTTCGTTGACCATGGTTCGGTAACGTTCTCCATTGACTGCAACAATTTCACCAACAGAATTTCTGACGAAATAAGGACGATATACCGTGGATGGTGTTCCAATTTTCTTTTCTTGGTTTGATGAATGCCAAGAGCCACAGTTTTGCATGTTCACAAGACGATTGAGCCAAAAATGAGTCCCATCACTTAAAAATGAGTGTCCGACGCATCCTTTGATTTTGGGACTTTAATTCCTGCCACAGTTGGATCTTAAATAGATGTAAACCAAGATCCATAATTTTCCAAGTGATGGACGGACAAAGACCTAATGACAGGCCAAACGACATCTTATCGATAGCTCTGGGTCTTTATTTACAATTTTACTCAAAGAGGCTACTGGTTCTTAGTTACGAATATTACGTTTCACCACTTCTCTTAAGAAACACGGAAATTAAGATTGCATCCTCAGGTCCTAGTTTTTCAAACAAAGATCGATAGTGTGAAGAACGATAACTTGAAGGACAGTTTGAAAAGATTAGAGAACCCGATTGAAACACAAGAATTGAAGGTTATGATCGGGAGTCACTTAAGACCGCATTAAAATGGAAAGGAAGGATTATCAGAGGAATGCTGTCTCTCCAGAAAACATGATGGCTCTGGATATCTTCAAAGCTGCGGACCTACTAGATTGGATCAATATCTGACACGAATGTCGCTATCTACATTGATCGCTATACAGCTCACAGCTCGGGGTTAATTTTCTTCCTCCAAAGCCCTTTAATGCAAAAGAGTCTACATCACCCATCTTCGTTAACATCCACACTTCTGTATTCCAGAGCAGAACTGTGATGATGAAGGACTTATACAGAGTTTGCTTAGTGTCCTTCTACAAGATCTAGTTACTCAATTGCCTTCTGATGGCAAAGAAATAGCGATTGGCAAATTGTTTGATTTCTAATGCGACGTTGTTTAGAATTTAGAGCGGACGCGAGGTAGGCAAAGGCCCTAACTACCTCCAAGTTATAGTCATCTATTATGGTTCACATCCTCTTAGGTTTAAGCCATTAGATTTTGTTCAATTCTCTTGATCTCCGCATGTATAGTACTCCATCATACATTATGTTCCCTAGAGCTGGGCCTGACTCTGATCCCTGTGGGGCTCGTCCTGTAATGTTAAATCTTTTATCATAGGGTTCTAGCTTCAAAACAAAGTTAAGTCCTTTAGAGAAAAAGTCTGTTGAGTCATCATCTACCTCTGTATCGCCTCTGCATCGGTCTGTGGTATTTATTCCCATTCGTACCAATAAAGATACTCAGCGGTGGTCTATTGAGTGATTGTCTTTTTAGTAAGACCAAGTAGTCTCAAAAAGCTGTACAAGGATAGTGGACTCGACCTTGCGTTGGCTATGTTGTAGGAGTCCAAAGTAATTCCTGATATGAATGCAGACTGATGATTGGTAGGCCACTTGAGCTCGAGGCTATTCTATGTAGCTAATCAGTCAGAAAAGCATGATGCTACTATCTTGAGCTGAGGGATTTGAGCTCCTCTTCACACCTCTTGACCTGTTTGAATTGGTTGTGATGGAATAGATGGCTTTAATGGGTCCTTGGTTGTGTATATTGATGCCTATATGATTGTTGCTATCCAGAGTGGATGAATCCGTGCAGGCTTCGGTGATATCATCTATTTCCCCCTTTAACACTCTTGCGTGCTTGAAAAGTTTAATGAACTGGACAACTGGTGATTCCTTTGAAAATATGCCTGAGGCAGTGCCTTTATCCAGTCCAGCAGTCCAGTCCAGCTTTCTTTGGAGGGAGGATATAGTTTCTTCGCCACTTTAAGGACTTCTGTACTTACGTCGGCTGTTATAGTAGTTATTGTACTGGTTTTGTGGACACTGGTATTTTTTGAGAATTGGCCACTAACTATGTCCTTCATTATGCTCGATCATTTCGGCAGAATCCGCTTTTTCATAACTATTTTCCAGGGGTTTAAGGTATTTTCATGGTTTTCTCCAACCTATTGAAAGGATTCGACTTTGCTATGCTAAACATTCGTTCCACCAATACACCAGTGTTCTGCCATTCCCAACTCCTTGAGTTGGGATTGATTGTGACCTCTTGGGCAGCCAACTGTGCTCCTGGATATTGTGGTTTCGGTTGAAATGAATATTCCGCCATACCTTTGCAAAAAAACTCATAAAAACCACCAAAATTTCAATTTCACGACCTAAACCACTCAATTTATTCAGCGAAATACCCTCTTTCCTGAATTGGAAACCACTATTTGTACATGGCAACCAATTTAAAGTTAAGTAACGCCAGAGCCATATAGCCTTTGAAAAAATAAAAGCACTCCCAACACATCATCATACGAGTACGTCCTTGCTTATCCCTAAATCAAGCATAAACTCGAGTGGAGGATACATGGCCTGTGCTCTAATCCAGGACCTTTTCTTGGCGCTTTTCAATCGGAGAGAAGGAAGTGGTGCACAGATCTTAAATCGAACTGTTTGCTTTTTGCATTATTTTGCTACTTATTGCTGGGAACGACGCGCTTATCTCTCCCTAAGAAGATTATTGATTCTCCTGCGCGCATTCAGCACATTTGCCTCTTATCAATGGAGGGTGCTCAGATTTTAATACAGATCCTTTCAGTGAATACAAATTTGCATTTGAATTCGTAATACGATAGGAATTTCCCATTTGCATATTAATGGGCCAAAGTATCTGAGAAGGTTCTGTTTGTCCCGGTCTCACCCCGTCAATTTGACTGGCACAACGTTTTGGCTGGTGGCGCGACAATGAATGCATTGAATTCATCGCGCTCCATTGTGCTTTTGTCATTTGGCCACGACACGAACACGACACAATGATGATATGACGACGAGGAGGAGTCCTCACACTGTGTGGTTGCTTGTTCATGGTGAAACCTCAAAAGCGCTCCACTGGAGTTCCAGAATTGCCTCCAATTATGTGATGCTTCAAGGAATTGAGAATAAATATGCACATAGGGCATTCTGAAGTTTTTTGTTGTTGGTTTTGAAAAGAGAGAGCCACTCTCATAATATTATTCAACCTGAGAGAGATGGTTGTTTTTTTTTTTTTGCATTTTGCAGTGGAGTAGGTATGCCAGGACATGGAAAGGATGCAGTCTTCGGCGGATAACATGAAAACTGAAAAGAAGCGTTTTTCTTCTTTTTTTTTTGTGGGGAATGGGGTATTCCAGACGACGGCGAGACTTCAGCTGAACCACATTCAGTGTTGACCTTATAAAAGCTTTAAAACTGGGGCACGTATAGAGGCCGGAATTTTATAGGGCGGTGTGCTGGTACGCCACATACGATTTAAAGGATTATGCTTTGCATGCAAATGTGATGATGCATGAAGTTTTCAAACGAAAAATGTTTAAAAAAAAGCAAGTCGTTGGACTTTAAAGAGCGGTTCCTAATCTCTGGGGGGTAATGGGTTCGTTTCATTTGGTTTTGCTAGAACTTGTAAAGGAGTAAATTGTGTTTGCTTAAGTGGAGTCTAAAACAATGGGACAGCACATACGTATCGCTACAATGGATGGTCATCTTAAGAAAAGTATTTTTAAAATTGATTTTCCCAATAGTATCATCGAAGGTGAATGCTGAGAGCTTAAACTGCATGGAATTTCTTATAGATCAGGGTGCTAACTGCTCTTTACAGTCTTAAATCTGAAAAGGAACTGTAACCCTTTTTTCTTACTCAAAAGGTTTAATGACATGAATTTCAGCCTGAAACATAGTGGGATGCGTTGCCAAATAAATCATGAGTTTCGCGTTTAGATTCCATCTTCTACTCGTGGACTTCTGTGGTAAAGTACCGGGACTCCATGAGACTAGTTTTCATCTTCCAAAGCAGTGTTCCCTACAATCGAGGATTCGAAAATATTTGTATGTTGTAGGAATTGCGTCACGTACTTCCTGGCCCCTTGGTTTGTACTTACATTTTAGTTCCACTTTCACAGCAGATCCATCAGCGTTCTTCTTAATTAAAACTTATAGAGGAGAGAGCTTCATCTGCTGTAATACCAAGACAGGTAACTCTCTGCAGCTTCCCGACCTGAGTTGACTTTTCACCTTGAAATTTTCTTTCCAAATGTTTTCGCCACCAGACTATGGCCGTCATAAGAGTGCCCAAGTTTTGTTATACACTTACGTGTATGCTTCGACATGGAATTGTCTTCGGGTCTCAAGGTGTGACCAATCCACAACCATTGCTTTTCCGAAAAATAAAAAAATTCAAAAGCACCAATTGTTTTCCCCATTTTGCTACTATCATCGAGTTCAGTGCCACCGGCAGTCCCATATTAAGTTGTGGTCTAAATTTCAAACCCTTTGCTAAAATCTGTATTAATCCATTAAGCGTGATGCAGGTATGTACATAAGTATATGATGCTCATTACTTCTCCTTAGAAGAACTCGCTCGTCGAATGATTTTTTTTGAGACCCTTGCCTCTTTTCCAAGCCGTCGGATTCAGGCAATCCAATGTACGTAGTCGACTGTTAAGTCCTCCTAACTACCTTAAGACTACGGTGTTCAGCGGCTCCACCTTTTTGGTTTGAATAATCGACCGACGTTGATGAATTTTGATGCTTTGATCTGAATCACTTAGCATTGCCCAGAACGCGAATACTGCTTCCGCTTTCCCTTCTGTGCATATTATTTAATCGTCTAAGCCCTTTTCAACCCTTCAACCCTTTTCAAAGAAGATCCACTACATTTCTCTGATATGCCTGGACTCCACGAGTCCAAAGTCAAAAGTGGCGGTATACCCTCGGTTCTGACACTCGGAGTAGTGGGTGTTGAAAGCGTAACATCACAAGTAGTAGCAGCACCAGAAATCGATGCAGGAGTCAAAATTGTTTTTTTGTATAAAAAAAACGCCCCCTAAAAGTGGGCGTTGCCAAAGCTAAAATATGAACGATTTGTAGAAAAGTTATGGAAAGTTATGAAAAATTGAGTGCTCAAAATTTAAGACCCAAAAAGTAGTGACATACTGGCAGATGGATGTACATACATGGCTCATTCGTTTTCGCTATTGACGGTGATGACATACGCTGCACCGCAAGTCATTTGTGGCCATTTGTGGCCGTAGCTTAAGAGACACAGTGCACAGCACCAACTAACCAAATTAGAGGGCAACACTATCCAGTCTATACCGCTAGGTAGCAATTAGTCTTTCCTGGTTGAAAATATGTTGCTTTTGTAGCATGCTGAACAAGAAAAGGTGGAAACTCATTAGTAATCAGTTGATATCCTTGAGTATTTTAGTTCTAAGAAGCATCACTGTGAGCTCTGTTGTCCTCTTTTGAATCCTGTAAGTCTCTACTCTAGACTATGAACCAAAAACTTTGAAATTTCTTTGTAATAAGGTTGACACTTAAAAAGTCGATAAACAGAAAATAAAATTGTGGTCTAGGTTTTGACAGAAGAAACATTTCGTGTGTATCTCTAAGTCCTTCTGCATTTTAGGTTCCTCGATAGGGCCATTAAGATTGCTTACTATCTCCGAAATACAAGTTTAGCTTGGTTTACTTCATCAAACATTTAAATTGCTGGTAAACTCTACCCAATCTGATGAAAAGTTAAGCCTTGGTGGTGGTTAACCACAGAAGAGTTGAAAGCCTACAAAACCACTTCCGTTGACAAGAATATACATAAATCTCAACTGATTACGAGTAACTAATCAACAAATCAGTGTTCCTCTTAATTGAATCTTCTATTCCTTGAACAACGGACGGGTAAAGGTTAAGTGTTACACTTAACTTTACTCCTCACGTAGCCATAATTTAATTGAAGTGTTCTTATAACACAATAACCGCTGCGCACAACGTGAAATTTATAATTAATTTGTATTATTCGTTTCTTCTTATTTTCTTTTTTTCTTTTTCAGTATACGAACTACTCACCCCGGGGCTGTGATAGGATTATCTGATAATCCATTGGATGCCAATAAAGTAAAATGAACAAACACAAAAAGCGGGTAATTTACGTTGAGCGATTTATTTTAAAAAAAAGGTATTTCTCTCTTTCCATAGCTACTAATTGGTTTCGAAAGTGGACTTATCGTGCTGTGGGACTTGAGGAATAAATGTGCCGAAATCCGATGGCAATCTCCCGAACCATTGAGATCGATCGCCTGGCATCATGAGGGAAAGCATTTTATATCATCTCATACCGATGGGTCGCTGTGTACGTGGCCGCTCAGACCTTGTCCCAAACCACAGATACACTCGTTTCCGCACGGTAATATCTTCCTTCCATTTAACCTTCTCCTACTCCTTTTTTTTGGAAACAAAACACCATGGTTCCATGGTTTTTGGGAGGACTAGGAGGAGTAGGAGGAGAGATTGATTAACTTTTAACATAATCTGTTTTCTGTTTCTTTTTTTTTTTCCTGATTTTATGTGGTGTGGCCTTCTCTGCAAAAACAGCAAAAACAAACAAGGATGGGAAGCCCGAGGCATGCAAACCAATACATAAGGTCGATTTGAAAACGACGCGAATGGGGTGAGTATTGGGGAAAGGATAGGGGTTCAGCACGTGGGTAGCTTTTTGTTTTAAACATTGGAGGGGTTCGGCCCCAGCTGAGCCACGAATTAGTTCGGAGTATGATGCTAATAAAATCGAATTCACTTGGCAGGGGACGGTTACTTTAACTTCGAAAACTGTTGCAATTCGAATGTGGAAGAGGTATTTCAGGTTTTTCAGGGAAACCATTACGGTTATGAAGTTCCTTTTTGAGTAGCGTTTTGGGATCCTTAACCTGTAGTCTGTCCCACACACTCCTTCGGATTGAGGATGGCATTTGTTAGTAATTCAACCAGAAAGATTTGAGCTCAGTGGTTGCGTGCTTAATTACATCAGGAATTTCAGGATTTCGAACTCATTAACCACTCACCACAACTGCGGATCTTTGTAGTAAAGGAACACTCCCTCCTCTGGAAAATGAGGACTTCAGAGTCATGACCTATGTCATTAACATTTCGATGGAAAGAGTCCAAGACAACAGTTTACTGATTTTATTCGAAGGATGTTTGGTATATTTTGCTTTACGGAATCGTTAGTGGTGCACAACAATGTGATGTACATGCTGATCAGGAGCTCAAACAGACGCGCCCAGAGATGAACTAAAAATACTTATAAAGGGAGACTGCCAAACAATGATATCCACTTCTGTGCAATCTACGAACAGATGTTAGATCGGACTCCTTTAGCCACTGATTATGACAGTTATTATCGAAGTCTTAGTTTTTCAATAAGGACATAACAATTGTGTGTCAGACCAAAACACAAAAAAAAATTAAGATTTCCACCTGAAATTTATTCCAAATATTGTACAGATGTTAAATTTAAATATAGAATTTGATTTGCAGCAATCGATTCTTTTAAGCGAATTGTATGAATTTAATAGATCAAACGTTTGACCAGCTGCATAGCATGTGGAACCATCTTATTGTACCCACACTTTACTGCTGTCAGTTTCATCAAGTTTTGTTCAGAAATAGTCTTCCAAATGGACAACATTAACGAGCTGTTAAGCTTAATATGAGCTTCATCGTTGAAGGTGATTTTTCGATAAAATTCAAGATTTCCTTCAAACTTTAGCCTAAGCCTTTACACTTTGAAACATCTCCTCCGAAAACTTACCACTCTGTCACAGAGATCAGTTGTATGTACCAGTACCTTAAGCGTCCTGACATGTGCTTTGAAGGTAGAGGATGAGACAAATGGTACTGAGAATGATGTTTTCAAAGTTAAAGAAGAAGTCCATCCATTTTTCTTGCAGAGCCCTATAAAATAAATTAGGGCGTGCTAATGACTAACCTTTTCAGGCCTTAAGTCACCAAATCACTTTCATGACCTTTCTTTACAAACTTCCATATAGGAGCTGAAGTTAGTGGATTTTTCGACCGAAATTTCTTGCCAAGATTCGCTTTAACTTAACTTTCCAATGTTTCCCAACGAAGTAACACCCTGGACTGTCTGGAAAATATCAGGATTGACGGACTGACTTTTTTTGACATTCGTGTGTTCAGATTGATAGTCCTGTCTGAATGCTTCTTCGGATTTTTTTGACGTAATAGTAGTTGGCGCCAAATAAAATTGGCGAATGATTTGCACAGCACAGTATTTCTATTGTTTACTTCATTAATTCCTTATTTTTTTTATTTTTATTTTCACCCTTTGTCGAGTGACAGCGATTGACGTTTCCAAACGTTAAGAAAAAAATTCATGACATTTTAGGACATGCCACTAGCTCTTCGCCAGTAAAAGTCAAACGTCCAGTCAGATAATCCTATGTAAACAGGGTCTTATACTCAATTTCTGTCAATTTTTTGACCGCATAAGAGATGTCAGTGTCAAAATAACCTGTAGTTAAAAAAGAAACGAACAACCCTTTAAATCCTTATAAAAGGAGACTGTCAAACATTGACAATCACGGCTATTCCGCTTATCTCACCCAAATAAAACAACGATCTGTTTAGAGGAGCTGTCAATGACCTTCGTCATAATGTCATGATAGAGGTCTTAATAGGTAGTGCGACTAGTGCGACTAAATCTTTAAGACAGACCTCACGAAAACCGCAAAATAACCCGCGATAACATCCCTGAGCTCAGGAAAGATGATTAGAGAAGCTCACAGATCAGAATATTCCAAAAGCCTACATGGTTTCTTATTTAAGCTGACCTTCCTGGTTCAATCTGAAAAATATTCAACACGGAATTATTTTTTCGGCGAAATAAAGGCTATCTGCTCGGGTCAGGGCTGTTTACTGCAACGTCATCTACATTAAAATAAAAGTAGAAGTTCGAAAGCAGAACAAAGCGTCGTTTCACTAGGCCTGTTGTATACTCTTCTTCGCGGGCTGAAAGGACATACGTATGCACGACTACATACCCTGAAAGAATACCCATATTTTTACCAGTTATTACATACATATGTATGAATATTGTTATTCAACTTCTACCGAATAATTGATTACAACCAGCGACGCCATATTGCCGTCCCGACAAGTTATTGTAATTTCTGTCCACGTCTACATATGGTACCCATTAGGACTGGTACCATAACTTACCCCAAATGGTATCCATACGCCCGAAACAAAACAAAAAAAAAAAAGAAGAAATATTTAACAAAAACTAGGTCACCCTACCAAGGACCAAGCGTATTAATTTAAATTTCATTACAGGGAGACATACACGATATTTTCGGGCGGATTGTCAATGGAAAAGGGTGGCAAATCGCCCTGTATTACTGTTATGCAAGGGAAGTCAACTACAGTTTTAGAAATGGAGCATCCCGTTGTAGATTTTATTACCCTTTGTGAAAGTCCTTGGACGAGTGGTAATATCAATTAAATTGTTTTGTTAAAGAGTGTTCCCGTGCCAAACTAATCAAACAAACTTGGTGTGTTAATCGTTTCAGAAATGCAGGAACCATATGCCATAGCAGTACTGCTGCAACACGATTTAGTTTTAATAGATTTACTAACACCCGGTTTTCCATGTTTCGAATCGCCTTATCCTATGGACTTACATGAATCACCTGTTACATGTTGCACTTATTTAGCTGACTGTCCATCAGACTTAGTTCCGGCTTTTTATTCCGTAAGTAGATGGTTTGGTAAGCGCCATGGAGGTAGACTGTAATTCTTTTGGTTTTTTAGGTTGGTCGTAGTACTGCAAATCGAAGAACGGGATTCTCGGATCGTGAATGGCCTGTATCAGGAGGAGAGTGGTCACCGGCTTCTTGTAGTTACTCGGAAATAGTGATAACCGGCCATCAGGATGGTACTGTAAAATTTTGGGATGCTGGAGCTGGTTCGCTACAGGTATGTACAAAATAAACCCTATGGAGCCTTCCCCACATAACGCTTATAGCTGGTAAAACTTGTATAAGTAAAAAAGTTGAAACCGGCTTCTATATGATCACGTCCTTTGCCTATGAAAATCTTTTAACCGAAAAATGTATGAGAAATTGGGTTACACATACGCCACCGAACCAGGTACTGGCATCCTGAATCTCTCTTCTTGTGCCACAACTCAGGACAGGTATTCTGTTTCTGTGCATCCTGGGCACAAACGAGCTTAGCTAATGTCTCGCTATGTGTGAGAAAAATAGAAATTTTTTGAACCGAAAAATGTATGAGAAATAGGGTTACACATACGCCACCGAACTATGTACTGACATCCTGAATCTACCTTCTCCTGACACAACTCAGGACAGATATTCTGTTTCTGTGCATCTTGGGCACAAACGAGCTTAGCTAATGTCTCGCTATGTGTGAGAAAAATAGAAATTTTTTGAACCGAAAAATGTATGAGAAATAGGGTTACACATACGCCACCGAACCAGGTACTGGCATCCTGAATCTCCCTTCTTGTACCACAACTCAGGACAGGTATTCTGTCTCTGTGCATCCTGGGCACAAACGAGCTTAGATAATGCCTCGTTATGTGAGAGAAAAATAGAAATATTTTAAACCGCAAAATGTATGAGAAATAGGGTTACTCATACGCCACCGAACCAGACATTGATATCCTGAATTTATCTTCTCGTGGCACAAGTCGGAATAGATATTCTGTTTCTGTGCATCTTGGGCACAAACAAGCTTAACTGATGCCTCGCTATGTGTGAGAAAAATAGAAATTTTTTGAACCGAAAATTGTATGAGAAATAGGGTTACGCATATGCCACCGCACCAGGTACTGGCATCCTGAATCTCTTTTCTTGTGCCACAACTCAGGACAGGTATTCTGTTTCTGTGCATCCTGGGCACAAACGAGCTTAGCTAATGTCTCGCTATGTGTGAGAAAAATATAAATTTTTTGAAACGAAAAATGTATGAGAAATAGGGTTACGCATACGACACCGAACTAGTTACTGACATCCTGAATCTACCTTCTCGTCGCACAACTCAAGCCAGAGATTCTGTTTATGTGAATCTTAGGCACAAACGAGCTTAACTGATGCTTCGTTCGGTGTGAGAAAAATAGAAATTTTTTGAACCAAAAAATGTATGAGAAATAGGGTTACGCATACGCCACCGAACTAGTTACTGACATCCTGAATCTCCCTTCTTGTACCACAACTCAGAACAGGTATTCTGTTTCTGTGCATCCTGGGCACAAACGAGCTTAGCTAATGTCTCGCTATGTGTGAGAAAAATATAAATTTTTTGAAACGAAAAATGTATGAGAAATAGGGTTACACATACGCCACCGAACCAGGTACTGGCATCCTGAATCTCCCTTCTTGTACCACAACTCAGGACAGGTATTCTGTTTCTGTGCATTCTGGGCACAAACGAGCTTAGCTAATGCCTCGCTATGTGTGAGAAAAATAGAAATTTTTTGAACCGAAAAATGTATGAGAGGTTACACATACGCCACCGTGTGTGACAATTTTGGCAGTGAAGTACTCAATTAGAATTTTGTCAGAGTCTAGCTTTTCCTGTTTTGAGTTGAGTGCAAGAGGTCCTGAGCTGTAACTCGATTGTACAAGAGTCACAGCTTAGGATTTCAAGGCAATATTCTATATACCAACTTATTATTAAGGAAGTAGCTTTGTAAACCAAAATATCTTTTTAACAGATTTTATACAAACTGAAAACTGGAAAAATTTTCGAACGACCGAGAGCACGATCAATAGACAATGCGGACGACGATCCATTGGGTATACAAATAATAACGCTTTGTGCTGAATCAAGAAGGTTGTGCATTGCTGGTGCGAGTGGTCACGTGATACTATTTAAGTTTAGAAAGTTAGAAAGTACCTCAGAAATATTGGTCCTAGAAATACCAATAAAATATGAAAGCTTCGACGACGGCGACGGTGGTAGTCCTGATTGTGAATTTGTTCCTCGCCAGGCCCCAAAAACCGCAGATGCCGTGGATAACGACAGAAAGGTAAAATTTTTTAAACAAACAAATTACATTTCCAGACACTTAACAATCAAGACAAATTGCTTAGACCGATGGCATGCTGAGGGTAAGACCAGGGGCGCAACGAAAACCCCCAGGTTTTCAGGCGCAACTCATTTGTTTAACCCCCTGGACGCAGGGTAGTCATCCTGGACAAATAACATCACTTTGTATAAATTCCAGCTATGGCCTGTAAGTACAAACCACAACCACGCATTTTGAAAACAAAACTAAAAAAAAAATAAAAAAAAATCGTTCATGTTATGAGGTCATAGATTGTTTGCATATCGAATATCTAGAATCTCCCCGCCCCCATGTAGAAAACTAAAAAAAAAAAAAACCATTGTAGTGAATATTATCGTAAAAAACTAAAATATTTTTTTTAAAAAAAAAAAAAACAAAATGGGATAAAATTGCTTTCACAGCTTTATATTGGAAAAATTAATGTATTTCTAGAATGGCTTATGGCAATGAATACGGTTTAGCTGTTGTCGATACCGTTCAAAAAGTCTGTCTCCTTAGTGTTGCTAGTCCCGATTTATATGGAGCGCAGGATCCATATTCTCGGGTGCCTAAGAGCCCAAAACGTGGTGATAATAACAAAGATGAACACGCCCGTTCACCTAGCATAGACCAGGTAAGTGCGTTATAACCGTAAGCCCCCTAAACTTACACATTACATTATGATCAAGAATATATAGTTTTTTTTGTTTTATTTTTATTTTATTTTATTTTTTAAGTTAGATTTTTTAGACTTTTTTCGTTTCTAAGTTTAGTTCAGTTTTATTTTTTACCAAATTGGTTTCGTCAAACGGTGTAGTTCGAAGTTTGGGTTACAATTTAGTTCCAGTTTAGTTAATTTTTTGTTTTATTTTGGTTTTTTTTTCTAATTAATAAGTTTGAGAGAAAAAAAAAAACTTTAATGAGCTATTGCCCACATTGAGTTACATATTTGCAGTTACATTTTTTTAAGCGAGTGAATTTTTTCAAAGCGAAAGTCATAGCATAACCAGAAGAATAATATATCGGATTGTATGTTAGCATTTAAAAAAAATTAAAAAAATAAACACTTACCAGAGCAATGTGGTCTCACGACATTATGCATTAGAATCAGCATATACTATATATTTACGTAGTAGTACTTGCAGCAATAAAATTTAAAAAGAAAATTAATTAACAAAAAGTGCGAGCAAACTTATACCCACACTTAAAATAATTCTTAGATTTGTTTGCAGTAGATTTTTTGCAGAAAATGCTTTTAATTTGATTATACTTTTCTTTTAGTTAATTTTAAAAGCAACGCCCACGTGAAATTCGCTACTGGATGTTTTGAGAAATGCCTTATAAGTTTTGGGTCCAACGGATCGTCAAAGTTTGTTTCTCTCTACCGGTTTTTACTAAAATGTCTGTAGCTTCGTTAATCCCAAAATATTGATTTTCAAAGGAACTGAACAACTCATTTCACTCTAATCCTAACCAATGGCTAAAACCATCAGTTTCGTTGCCCATATTATATATGAAATAGTCTGTAAGCATTTCATTTCCAAAGAAGCTGCAATCTTGCATTAGACTCTTCTTTTACGTCTACGAGTCAGAAAAATTTAAATAATAATCGATAGCACAATCTGGCCCATAAATATATTTTCTATTCTGAGATGCATGACTGGCCAAAGGCTGGCCAAGAATAAGAAACAGATTTTAGGGACTCAGCGTAAGGGGAAGTGCAAGAAACTCGGATTCGGGTAAATACATCTGTAGAATTCCCTTCTTATAGACCATCTCACCGATATGGTCGTACTGTGTTACTTTTTAGCTTTTTTGGGAAACGTCATCTGCATGAAATTGCTTGAGCGGCATTGTCCAAAAACACAAGATGTCAAAGTCATGCGTTTGAAATCATGATCCGAGTAGAACAGCATTTCAGATGGATGTTCGTAAACCTTATTTGCGTGTCATTTGCCGTACGCACATCTAAAATAGAAATTTCAACATAAGTCAGTTGCCAAAATGACAGTTCCGAAGATTCGTAATGGCCGATTGACTTGTGTCACGTATTGTCAAAGCATATGACGTTTCCGACAAGGTCAACCATTAACCTAAATGAATTAAAACAAAATGACATTGGGAGCTAGTTCACTTGTTAGAACTTTTTTTTGAACTAATTTCTATTTCTTCAGAGATTGAAGCACTTTCATGATTATGAGGGAAGGAATATACGATATATGAAAAAGTACGGCTTAAAAAACATAGTTCACCTTTTTCAATATGCTAACAAAACAAATATGTGGTGCGCATTGGTCTAGTGCAGTCTATTTGGTGAAATCTAGGAACCGAATATTGCATCAATATTTGAAATCGAAAAATCTCGTTTATGTTCCATGAATTTGAGGCTCGAATTGACTCGTTCTAACATGTCTGTACCAACTCTGTTGTGATTCTCCATTTGAAGAAAATTCAACTCTTCTGAAACAAGCCAGGCAGCGACGGATCTCTTACACAAAACATCACTTACAATTCTTGTGGAAGCCCTCTCAAGCTATGGTGACCATTTCCGAGCACCATTTTTCACTAAGTCAAAGTTTTCTTCAGTAAATGCGATTGCAGGTCATCTCGGATGAAGCAAGTTTTGCACGATCCTCTTTGTACGTTTTATACTCAATTGGTAGGCTTTTTCCAACATTTTCAACACACATCTGAAGAAGAAACTCCGTTCGCGACACGAACGTTTCTCTATTGAAAAAATTACCTATAACGCTTGACTTGGCTGTTCGGAACACACTAGTCCACAAATCGCGCTCAAACTCAGCGACAGATGTAGCAGCATTGGAAACCAAATTATTTCAGAAGCCATTTGGCGACTCAGTCCCCCTCACATTTTCAACGTTTATCAAATCCCAAAACTACTTTTCCGATAACGAAGTCATCTATGCACGTATGTCAAAACATCTGACTTGGTTTTTATGCCTTATCTAAGCTGTCACTTCTACTAGAATTGTTACTAAAAGAGCTAAGCATTGACTCTGCTCTAACAGCTTATGGTTACTCATTGCTTTAAGTTTCTAGAGTTTTTACTGCAATAATTCAGTCTAATTGTGTGTTCTATAGTTTAATATTTAAGAAAACAGTTGGTTATGGTATGCCCATCCATTAAGTTATAACATTTTCCTTAACATTTCATGACAGATGACTGACGTTTAAACGTCGTCAATTGCATGTGGAAACGTTTTGTTATGGCTGCGTCCATTTTTGCGTTTGCTTTTCTCGTCATTTGTGTGCTGATATGATGTGGATTAAAAGAACTTTATCGACGCGAAAGCCTTTCTTGAGCCTGCCAACTTTCTGTTCGTTTCGTGAACTACATTGTGTCTTTCCGGGTTTTAAGTTATTGAAACATATACACTATCCATTTTCTAAAACATTCGTTGCCTCATGCTGCTAAGTTTAGCTATCAGTTCATGACCAAGCTAAAGGTTTAGGGAATGCTCAGATCATTACTTTGAAGAGAGGTCGTCTCAGATTTTCCTGACCCAGTGAGTAACAATTCTTAACTTTATAGATGAGCCAATAATTCTTTCAGTCTGAGGGCAGAAGTAGAAGTAGATCACTACAAAGATTTCTGTTATACGCTGCTCGCACTGTTGTGTGTCCTACATATTAGGTATGAGTGATTCTTAAGATTATTGGACCAATCATAGTGGATCTTCCCAAAGTGGATCATATGACCTTGCGAATGTTTTACAAATCCCAACAATATATTCCTGTTCCTTCATTTTACTATTAAATTTTCAAATATGGTTTAGGCAATCCCCCGCTCGAGAAGGTTCAAAAGTTGTTCCATATCTGTATAACTTCGCAGTATAAATTTGCATCTAGCGTCGATGAAACGATGATTCACTGCCCCAGTTTTTTCCTTTACGAATTTGTCTTATCACAATGAACCTTTATCCTCACCTAAGTACACATATCCCTAGCTTGGCAAAAACCGCAATCTAACCTAATCTACATTTTTCGCTGTGACTTTGTGTTTTCATCTTCTCATCTTCGTGCCTAATTATAATAATTTTTCACTATCTATGTCATCAAAGTATCTACAACTGCTCCTACCTTCTTTTATGTGACATTAGGTACCTATGTACAATTTTTCTCATCGCACCGAGCGTGTGTGAATAATAATCATCAAACAGCTCGAAATTTATTTTAATTGGTTTAATTTGCCAGAGTTACATACTTCTTGAAGCCTTTTCGACTGACTCTTCTGTGACGTCTACAGGTCCTTCGAGCAGTATAACATGTGTATCAGATAGAGGAATTATTCATTCCTTAGTTTCTTAATTTTTAACTAAAAACTTTATTCGGAACCGATGCGGTAACAACCCCTGATTTTCTTGACTTCAATAATAACCTAATTATCCTCTCGCGTGACTACGTAAAGTAAGTTGTGTGCTACCCTCAATTCATAATTAGGAATCCATATGGCTTCGTTCCCAAAATTTTCCTCCTAACTATTAATATCTTATCATTCAAGCAACCAAAGTTTTAAAGTCTTGAAACATCCCACCGTACTTTATGATAACATTAAAATTTTGTAGCGAATTTTCATGTGTGCTAAGTATATAAAAGTTTTAATAATATAAAGTTATAACTAAAATTAATAAATTTAAACGCTTGCTTTACTTAAGTAATCGAAAAAAAAAAAAAAAAAAAAGGAACAAAAATTAACAAGAATTACTTTTGAGAACGCATTTGAATTAGAATTTTATTTGCAAGCATTCTGTTTCAATCGTTAACTATTTGCTCAAGGATAACTAATCATTCAATTAAAACAAAACAAAAAAAAAATTATATAAATCAGAGTTCAATCGTATAGCTGTTGGTAACAACAGTTTATTTTTATTCATTTTCTTTGATTTGCTTCATTAGTTTCTTATTATTTTGATTTAATTAATATTTCTAACTTAAATGTGAAGTAACTTAGCTTTACCCGTGTGTGCGCACATATAAGTGTTTGATATTAAATAAAACAATGCAGCGATAGTATATATAATTGCTCGCGATGTTTCGTAAAATAATAATTAGTGTATTGCTAATCGCTAAATAATGTTTTTTATTAGAATATGCTAGTTTAGAAAAATTTAGCGTTTCCCAAACTCAGTATGGCAAATGGAACACTATTGAGATTAGATAAGCATTTTTCAGAGAAAAAGTAATTTTTTATTTCATGGGCTATCATGTACTTTAAATTGCCAAGCCCCGTTTCAATACTTCCAATAGTCTACGAAGTAGCCCCCTTTTTAAAAATAAATTTTAGAGCGGATAGCCTGTTTACTTTCGACCTCTACTGTTCAAGGTAAACAACAGATGAACCCCACCGAAGTTTTAGCACTATGAAGTACGAATTTTCTTTAAAGCAAAAAACGATTTTCATGATATTGTTCTTGCAAAAGCAGGACACTACCTTAGTACGTATCCCGTAAAAGGCTGACTTTCTTGACTAGACGCACAAGACTTTCTGTGGACTTCTGTCGGAAATTCGCTGTATTTCATAGGCTTAGATGACTTATGAATACTCTGCAATGTGTCTTAGTTCACTAGTCTATCATTAAGCTCGGAGTACCTGTTTTAAGAAATGCCAGGGTTAAGGGCAATCAATCTCTCTCACATCAAATGTCGCTTGAACCAAAAAATCTTAAATTTCTTCTCCACAGACAAACAATAAATCAAGTTAAACCTTGTTAGGGACGTTTTGCTTTGAAAACGATCCTCCCCCTTAAAAGACTGAATAGTATCATTAGTCTTTTTAGCCGAAATCCAAAATATCTAGCCATGTCTTCTGCAGGAGGCGAAAAACGAAGACGAAAAGACATAATGCATCATCTTCTATTAGGGCTCTCGCATTCGAAATTTCTAGTTCTAAAACAAGTAGCAGAGCTGATTCAAAACAAAGCTTAATAGACTCAAACTTAGAATTTCAACCTCGACTTATTGATATGCTCGGTCATCACGATAGTCATTCAGTTCGACAGCACAAAATTCATTGAACGAATCGTACTTTCCAAAACATTATGTCCTTAATGAATTTTTTCAAGCATGGCATGGCACAAGTTTTTCCCTTTTTCCATTGACCATACTGTGTTTAATTTATCACAAGTCACCGAAGCACTATTAACAGATGAATCTAACCCCTGACAGTCTACTGGACAAAACCATACTCAAACGGAAAACTAAAAAGAGAAATCTGTTCTGCAGAAACATTTTTTGGAATACTACCTAATCCTAGAAAATATTTCATTCCACATGCAACTGCCTGAACTGCGTTTTAGGCACATTTAAACTAGAGTAGAACTTCTTTATGTATCGCTTAATGTAAAAAACGTTGAATTTCATTCAGTTTTCAATTCGATCAATGCTTTTCGCCAAGTGTCAAATTTTATTCACATTCCACACATGAAGGACGAAATCCACACTACCAAAACATTCGCAAGAGTTTTCACCATTATTTTGTTTTGCTCTTAAAATTCACAGACAGCTGCGGTGAGAAAATAAAATTGGTACGACTGAGATGTCAAAATTGACGTGTGCTCATTTGCATTCACAAGTCGCTGAGCTGGACCTCTAATCAGGCAGATCTTAATTTTTTTTTTTTTTGTAGTGAATACCAACTGACAAATGTCAAAATCAGTATCGTCACTGAATCATTTCCACATGTTGTTGTCATTGTAAACTTTTGGGAAAAACCTTTTATAAGACAGTTGCATGTGACATTACATTCTCCATACATTTCTTTTAACATTATCTTGGCTGCCACCAAATGCATCATACTTTACTACTTTCGTATTTAACTTTTGACATTTGACACTTCTTGACGTTTTATTACTCCTGTCTCCTTCCCTGGCTTCGAAAACGTTTATTTTTCTCATTTTCTGTGTTTTGTAAACCTGACTGTTAAAAAATTTTACGCAATTTGGACTTGAGCCGGAAATTATCTGTTGCTGACAGATCTCTTGCAAACATTTTCCAAATCGCTGCGATAATTGCTTTCACTGCAAATGGCCCAACTTGTTCTAAAGCTTCTGTCTAGCGTTAGACCACCTATTAACTGCTTTCAATTAAAATGGCATACAATCTGTAGCCATGTAGCTATTTAAGTGTTCCTCAGCGTATTTGTTGTCTTTTTTTTGGGAAACGCTAATCTAACAAATGCGTTATCAAGTAGAATAAGTTTTTATTAGCACCAATCATTTGAAGTATATATTATCCAAAACTATACCACAAATCAAAATTAAAAAAACAAAAAACAAAACAACTACCAACAACACTTGCTTTAGTTAAACGACGTGTCAAGTAGCCCACAAAAAGTGACCCAGATGCCGTCCTCCTTACCTCACGAAACAATCACCGCTACAATAGTTACCCAAACAGCACAATCATCATCATCGTCATCAACAGCCGCTAGAGAACAATCAACCTCACCCTCCCGTCCAATATCGCCCGCTAGTGAAGCACTTGAAAATCCCCAAAGTAGTTCCACTAACAATAATAGTCCTACCTCAGAGGAGCAGCCACCAATCCCATGCGAAGCACAAGGTCGTCGCAAGTCAATACCATGGAAAGCATTCAATTTAAAACGTCAATTATCGAAGGTCAATATGAAAATAGCCAAAACGGCACCAACACCTACCAATGGTGATCCAAATGCTCCTTCAACTTCGAAGAATACATCGGTGTTTTACTGTGCCCCCACCGAGGGTACACCCCTATCGCCGGTTGAAATATCGCCAGACTCGATTTCTGGATCATCGCCCACAGACACTGAACAAGATAAATCCGATTACATGGAGCAAATCGAAAAGGATATCGTCTCGAGCTTGAATGAACTGGAAAACAAAGAAATCATTCCGGAGGCTACCATTGAGAGTACCTTCGAACGCATGTGCGGCAGTAATTCGGATCTATCCGAACCGACTAGTCTCTCGGCTTCCCAGTCCAATTCTATTCAGAATATTGCTCAGAGTGTACCGAAAATAAGTATTCACGATCGGATTGTCATAGTTCGCGGTAAGAAGGAGCGTACTATGTCACAGCCACAAGCTGTTCCGATTTCCTCGTCAAAACGGGTCGACTTTGCTGATGAACCAGTTATCGCAAAGTCCCTGGCATCCACTATGGAAGGAGCTCACGTTTCGCGTCCTGTCGATCTACCCCTATTCGACAATGACGGCGAACCCCATCCAGTCGCTCCACCACGGTACAAGAAAAAAGACAAACGCGATCAGCGGCTGCTCTCCGTGCCAAATATCAAGTATCAAGTTCGTGATCTGCGATCACGCAGTGGTAAGGGTGATCCTTCGCCATCGTTCGCTGGGAATCTCATGCGCAGGTTCAGTAAGTATCAACTTCGTGATGAAATATTCCAAAAATCAAAAAGGTAAGGGATCCGCAACGGTTATCCTTGCCAGTGTCAGTTTTTTTTTTTTTTTTACAAAATCAACAAAAGGGTAAAAAATATAAAATAAATAGCAAAACGGAAAGCTTTTGTGAAAAACATCGAGAAATTAACATCAGCTATTCAATGATATATTTTTTTTGTTTTTGTTTTGCCTTTATATTTCCACTTTGGTTCGATATAATTTTTTTTATCATTTTTCTTTTTTTCTTTTCTTATTTTTGTTCCAAATTTTCATTTTTTCTGTTCACTTATTCATCAAACTTTTTTACAAACGAAAAAAATAAAAGAAACATATATTGTTTTCCAATTTTTGTTTATGCAGTCGGCTTCTTATATTTTTTTTCCTAATTTTGTATGGTTTTTGAGAATAATATTTTGCAAATTAGTTTAAATAATTCCCAATCAGTAGGTAGAGTTTTTTTCTAGAACTTTAAATAGATTTTTTAACATTTAAATTAAAAAAAAAAAAAAAGAATAATAATCATAATTAAAACTTATCAGACGCGTTTTTTTAATTAAAGTAGTGCAATGCAATAGAAAAATAGAAACAAAGTATATTATTACAAATTAAAATTTGAAGTTTAACTGAAATTGTTTGAATTTTTAATATAAAAAAAAGCGTAATTTCAAGTAGATACAATTTTTTGCAACATTAGACATTTTTGACGATACATTCGTTACATCTGTTGGTTTTTTTTTTTCTTAGATTATTGAAGCGTTCTTTCAATTTTCGCAAACGTTTTTTTTTTTTCAACATAATAGTGCGTAACTGAAGTTTTACTAGCACCAATTTTTTTTCCATAATTTACTTTTGTTTTTAACATACATACATAAGAACAAATATGAAAAGAGAAAACAAACAATTATATAGTTATTTTGGTAAGGTGTGTACACCGGTTTTGTTTAGTGAATAACTTTCAAAAAATTAATACAAAATACATCCAAATGTACTATATGGGTAAGTAAATATGATTATACATACAATATTATCGCGATAGCATCATATTGCACTTGCACTAACAAAAGTATTTGTTTAAACAATAAAATGGTATACCTTATATGCAGCTTGTTCCAAATGCCAAAAAAAAACAGAACAGAACAATGCAAGACAAAACACTCCACAACACACGAAACAGATAAAACTTCTGGTCATGGTTTGACTTAATATACAAAAATTGTTTTTTTTTTTAAATAAAAAATACAAAAAAAAATATATATGTATATATATTTTCCTATATCGAGCAAGTTCGTAAAAAAAAATTATTCATTTACATATTTATTTCTGTTATTTAACTTTGTCTACATAATTTCTTGTGTGTTTTTTTGTTTTGTTTTTATTTTTATGTTTAATGTTTGATTTTTGTATAATAATAATTACAAAAGAAAAATATAAAAATTGTGTAAGTCTTTTACCAATAGAAAAACATAGAATGTATGCTAACAAGACCGTATGAAAAAAAAATACAAAATCAATTTAAAATTATGTCCATTTAAACAAATTTGTGTTGTTTTGTTGGGGCAAACATTACTGGCCTGTTCCCGTGAATAAATTATTTCCCTCATAAAATAAAATAAAAAAAAAACAAACAATTATACCTTTTAACCGCCTTCAACAATAAACAATAGAAATAATTACTTTCTATACATTTATACCAAGATATGCAATATTGTACATCGACCAACGTTTTTTTTTTTTGAATAATTTTGTATAATTTTTGTTAAATGTCCGAATGTGCATACTGTTAACGTTTAGATGCACTTGTTTTTTTTTTATAGAAAAGCTTTATAATTTCACATCCCTATGACCATTCATGAGATCATTTAAAATTTTGAACAAATGTATTTGTAGTGATGTCACGTTTGTTTCACAGTGCAACGTTTTTTGTAGAATTGTGTGTTGGTTTGCGTGCAGTGGGTATTAAAAGTTAGGCAACAATGAATCCTTAAACGAGACCTATGAACAAGCGAACTCAAAATTGGGAAGACAAAGTGTGTTATGTGTAGGGTGACCCTGAACGACAAAATGAAACAACAAAATTTCTTTAAGATTTTTTTCATTACTTTTTGAAGATGATATCGGTCGCCATCGTTGGTGACCATTTGTACTCTTTTTACTGCAACTTCGAGCCATAAATTCTCGAACTCTTGTCGGATATTCTCTTTGAGGGGTTTCAGAGTCTGTGGCTTGAAAAGAAGAGAAAGAAGTCCAATCAGCAAATTAAATATTAAGCGACCCGCATCCTTCAAAATGTCCACAGTCACGCGAGCTTCTTTTGTCCCATTTGATAAATTTAGAGCAATAAAAACTCCTTAATCATGGTTTTGTATCAAGTAGAGTACGCATTATCAAACCTTGTCCACGTTCTGAAAAGCCAATTATCTGGACCGATCCCAAATGTCAAAAACCGCCATAAAACTATAAAATTGTTGGCGGGTTTCCGCGACTTTGACTTGGGGTTGATTTTCAGTTTTAAATGTAGGTACGGCCTGATAGGGTGTATACTACTTCACTCAACAATCACAGTAGCCATGTTACCCAAGGAGTCCAGTAAGAGCGGTGATATTCTTGTCGGAACGATCACTACGAGGCCTTCTGCTGCCTTTTCTCTCACATATTATTCCTGTCTCTTCGTAATGAGTGATTAAAGGCCTTACTGTTCGACCAGTGGGCTTTGGATGGCCGGAAATTTTGCGCCGTTATTTAAGTTCCACCAAAATCAATATCGAATTAGTCCGTAAGAAAAATAGTGAGATAGAGCATTCCGGGATCTTGTCGACGAGTTACCTTGCATATAATTTAAATGAGAAATACTAAGGAAATCATTTACGCGCTTTACCCTTGAATGTCCTGTGCCCATTGTAGAACCCAAAACGTCTACCTCGTCTACGTTTTTTTCCCCAGCTTTCGTCCCTTATCAAGTCGTGGCTGATTTCAAACTATTGCCGTTGATGCTCTCCAGGTTCTTTATGACTGCAGGCAGTTGTGGAATATGAGTTCCATAGTAAGCTTGGGTAGCCTGAATTAGGATAACAGCGCAACATATTGATACGACGAACTTAAACTACACGGTTCCGTATCCAAGTTATTAGTTGTTTCCAAGGAGATATGTTTAACCTGGTCTATCGATCCCTGCAATCCTTTCATTAGATATCTCACTTAGATAATCAAATGCTCATGTAACTGCCAAATTGACCAAAGAAAAGAGTGATTCTTCGTCGGTTAAGAGTTTTTACCCATATTTTGGCACGTTTAGACCCTTGAAAAACCTCGGAAAAGAAAATTGACCAATAGGTTCCACAAGTGGTAGAAAAAAGTCATTGGCAAAAGTCCTCACTCACTTCTACTGAATCTACGGTGAACAAATCTCGATCAATGTCGCAGTGATACAATGATACAACATTGTGGCATGCATCCTTCGCTGACTTGTTTAACTAACACCCTCGAAACCGGTGAAGAGTTTTTGTTTAAGATTCAGTAACCTTCCATCAACACATATGGCGGATACACTAGATGCAGCTATCCAGACCAAGTCTTTTGACACGAAGTAGTCCTTAGGCTTCTTATCGTTATGTCTCACTGCCGTCTCAATCTTGATCTTCTTAATCAAACTTTTGCCGTTCATTCGTTTTGTTAGGTTCTTACGCAAAAGTTAATCCAGCACCGGGCGCCATTTAGCAGAACTCTTAAAGCAACAGTTTGCAATTATAATTGCCGAAAGCGACGTTTATAAAACTGTAGATGAACTCCTACTGTATTGAAAGGTATCCCGAAAATTGTCTGCAGTCTGATTCATAACCTATGCAGCCCAAAGGAACCATCTGGCTCTTGGATTTTGCAAAAGATGTTCTCCTGGTTATTTTGTGCTATTGTGTCTATTCCTCCTTTTAGGATGAATAGTACCAATTGACATTAAGTATCCTGGTAGCATATCATCTTTTGATGCATCATTATTCCATTTTCTTTAAATGAATATGAATGAAATCAAGTCATGTTACTCTTCGTTATTCAATGAGATCTCACTCTCAAGGAATGCGAATTTATAATCCCTTGTTGTCGACTAGCTATTTGCCCTGAGAGAGTATACACTTGGAATGTAGGGAAGTCAACTTATGAAGCGTTTACACCAGTCGTTATGACTTCTGTAATGCATTAGCTCTTTTTCTTGTGTATACCAATATTCTCCCATATGTCCAGGGATCCACTTTCGTATCCTGCATCTTTCTCCTTGTAGTGGCATTAACATTGCAAATGATTGCACAATATATAGCCCTAGGACCGAATACATAAATTAGTTATATCAGTACCCACTGTAACTTAAGCTTATTACAATCAATTGCATTGCTGTATCAGAAAAGCAATTCATCTGGAAATGTAGGTATTGTTTAAGAAAACATGCATGCCTGCACAATTGCCTCAAACAAAAACCGACTTAGCTCATAGCCAAACCCACAGACCGTTTCAATATTGTAATCGTATGCCCGTTTATGAATGTCCTTAGCAATTAAAATATATATAAACTTATTTACAGAGAAAAGAATTTATTTCAAACATAATATTGGCAATAAAATTGGTTTTACTAAAATAGTTTTTTATTTGTATTTATTTTTTTTTATTATAAATTATGCGTGTAATCATAATTATATCATAATCAATCGCAAAAACCTCACAACAACAACAAAAAAAGCCACTTTTGCGCTGGTTTAACTTCAAAATGTTTATTCGTATCTTTTTCTGTTCTTTTTCCAACATTCAAATCAAAAATGAATCGTAAGGATTCGTCCGAATCGGATGAAGAAAACCATAGCTGCCTTAAATTAATTTTCGGAGATTTATTTGGTAATTGCAAAACTGTGTAAATATTATTAATTCAGTTTAAACAAATGTAAATGTTTTTCGTTTTTTTTTTTTTTGTTTTTTTGTTTAACATGAAATGAGTATAAAAATTAGTATTTTGAAAAATTTATAATTATTTAAAGAAACAAAGCATATATAGATTATTTTTTGACTGGTAGTTGTACGTTTGGCATTAATTTTATTGCAATAATATTCATATTTCATTGAATTTTGTAAATTTTTGCAAACAAAACAAAAAATGAACAACAAATAAAATAAGTAGAAGCATTGAAAGCTGCCGCAAGTGCAAACCTATTTTAGTACAACCAATTTTATTTGTTTTAATTCATTGTAGCATTCATAAGAGTTCGAATTAAGCGTTTTTTTTTTTTTTTTCTTTTGTTAAGTCCAAACCAATCCGGATAGCTAAGATAATTTTAGTTCAGTTTTTGTAGCATTCATACAAGGTCAGACATCGGTTTCAAGTAAAATATAATTTGATTTGGATTTCATGCCATTATTATGTTTTGTTTTATGTTTTTCTTTTTTATTAATTTGCCATTTGCTACCGCATTCATATATTCTGTGCAGTTTTCCCAAAAGAAGAGTCGATGTGCAAATTGTATTGTAAAGTAAATAAAAAAAAGAAAATTATTAATAAATATGCTTACATACCCAACTAAGTCATTAAGATTTAACCTCCCCTCCGCCCAGAAAGGTAATCGCATTTGGTAAAAATATTGAATAGATTTTCTGATCTTTATAATGTAGATGGCGCTAGGTTCTGAATTAGAGTTTAATGCGTGTGATTGAGAAGTTTTTATTTTGAAATTCTGCAGGGTATAACTCTAAATTTGAATAAACCTTTCAGAACAAATGCGCAAAGAGCAAATTATTAAACTGCCCACAAGGAGAGTTCTAAGTTGTAAGTAACGCCAGAGATCTACATGCCATTTTCTACGAGGACTTTGATTTTATCTTTTAGAAAATATATGTGTATAAATCTATTCGACTTCGAAAACATTAAACCTTTAATCAATTGCTTGCCGACAGTATTCAACTAAAATGTACAAATTTGTGGATATATTTGTGTATTTTAAAGTTTTATCAAAACTTGTAGTTGGATTTTAATTTTTCATCTCTAAAATGGGTGACTTTTTAAAGAATGGAGTGACGAGTTACAATTGTGGAGATAGAAACAAGTGAATCTAATATATATTTTCTGATTAGAATCTTGGTGCTTTCCTTAGAGAAAGATTACAAAAAACTACCAAATTATTGGTTATATTCCAAAGAATTAAGCAACATCTAGTTTTCTAAAAGTTCTACAGTATCTGAATCCAGTTAAATAGTGACGGTCTTAGAATAGAAACTTGTGGTATACCATCATAAACATTGAAAACCTGGGAAGACCTATTTCATTTAAATTTCTTTTCTGTTCAGTTGAGTCGAACATATTCGCATTTATTATCTATGGTGTTCCTAGCCTCATTGCAAATATAGGCTAAGGGTGTATGCAAGAATTTTGATTTAATTGCGCAAAATAGTAGAAAACCTAAAGAACTCTAACATGGAATACATTCATACACCAAAGAATAGCTCTTCAAGAACTTTGCTTAAAAGTAAACCTCGTCAGTAAAATTGAAACTGGTTTTGAAATTCAGTGCTGGATTGCAATTCACAAGCGGTCTGTTTCGCGTACTCTCTTAAAACAACGAATTTTCACAAAAATCTACGAAAAGTCACCAAATCCTGTTGGAGTAATGGAGTAAGCAAAAGTTTCGTAGTTTTCCGTGGAAGTGATCGCTCACGAGACAGTAATCAGTTTCTCCATGCAAGAAATTTCTTTGCACTGATTTACGAAATCTGTCAAATCTGATAGATCCCTGTGGTCAAATTTCGTAGTTTTCGCATTCGTTTACTTCTTTGTGATTTTACCACTCTCTGAGAGAATTTCGTCCCCACTCCTTAAACGCTCATACTTTACGAATTTTGGTACAGAAAGTTCGCGAACAGACCTAAGGTATATTCATGACAACTTAGCGATCAAATAGTCAAGTCAAACCCCAAATTTCTGAACTAAGAACTTGACTTACATTACATTTGACATTTCCAGATGTCACAAATGTCATCATCATAGAAATTTTACTTTCTTAAGTGACAGACAACACGGGGACCCAGTTTTGAGGTCGTTCACCAAGTAATGCCAATTTGTGAACGCACCGAGCTACTGTTGCAATTCCTTGAATCCTTGTAAGTGGCATTCAATTTAGGATGATCCAACGATTAATTTTGACAATCTGTCGTCAAGTGTTAGAGGTTTTTCTTTTCAGCCAATGTAGAGTCTGAGTTGTACAAAGTTGGAAAAATCCAATCAAACCCTTTGAATGAAAAAGCAACAAGTCAAGCCTAATATAGAATTTAGAATTGCAACTGTCTAGTATGTATAACGAACAGTGTTCACTTTAAATTTCTTAGTTTTTCATGACTTCAAATTCGAAAATCTATTTGTTCACGCAACTGTTCAGTGAGCCTCATCGGTGAAGTTAATCGAAAAATAGTCATCATCGCCAAATGCCCAATCGTCATGGTCTGGTGGCTTAATTTTTGGGATAGATTCGATGGCTGGGTACGATACCTAATGGAGGTAGACAAATTGTCACGAACACTTTTATACCGCTTTTTGTACACCCGTGCGAACGAATTTTTTTTTTATTCTCACGGGCATGACACGAGATGGACGGTTAAATTATTTTGTAATATGCCATTAGTATCGGTTAATTGTTTCTCATTTCTGAGATTGGATTTAACCGTCCGCAGAAATTCCTTGTATTGAAATTCGTAGCATAGGATTTTTTCCTACCCTCTCGTGAGTATTCTCTTTAAGGAAAAACTACGAAATGTTTGTGAACAGAATTTTCGTAGAAATTCATCAAAATTCGTCCTATTAGGTCTGTTTCTGTCTTAAACTGTAAAAAATTACAATATTAGATGAAAAATTATCAAATCCTGTTCCCATATGCTAAAAATTCGCATTTTTTCACAGAGGAGAGCGCTCACGAGAGAGTTAACAATTTGCCCTATCTTCCGAATTTAGGTTCAAGAAATCTGTCAAAACTGACTTTTCTTTTACTTTTTCTTGGTTGTCAAAAGTAAAGTTAAACAAAAAGATGGAGGAAAGGTCTTTACAAAAGCGTTCATTAAGTAAAATGAAAATCGTACGTTGATTCACAGACAAGTTTTTTCTTGACATTTTAAAAATTTAGTTTTTTTAGTTCAATCCCTTCCTGTACTATTGTGTACATTTCTTCTTTTTTAGAGTCCTTTACCATCATCCTTAGGAAATAGACAAACTGTGAATTTTGGCAAACCTAAGAGTCTGTTCACACAGGACTGGCGACCTGGATTTTTTTTTTTTGACATTCGCATGTTCAGAATAATAGTGGTATCTAAGGACTTCTGCGGGCGTATTAGTGGTTCGCGCCACATTAAATTGGTTAATTTTGAACATTAAAATCTTGTTGCAACCATTAAATTGGTTTACTGTCGTATTTCTGTTGTTTACATCATGAATTTCTGAGTTTTTAAAATTCTTTTCCACCCTTTTTGATTGACATTTTCAGATGTCAAAAAAAAATTCTGAAAATCTAAAAATCCGGATTGCCGCCATAACAATTCACTTCTCCATTTTCCCTTGTGGCCTGTCAACGTCAAAAAAAAATCGAGTCCGAGAGTTCTGTATGCACAGGCTCTAATGAGTTTTCTACGATTCGGCTCTCTTTGAGAGTTTCTTACCCCCACTCTTAGAAGTTTGACAAGCTGTAAAAGTACGCGAAAAGACGTACTACTAAGAATGGAGAAATGTCACATTTGAACTGTTTATCTGTTTATCTGAACCACAGTAGTGCCAGGCTGGTGGCTTTACTTACTACTTTTCCAAATGTATACTCGCGT
Source organism: Xylota segnis (assembly GCA_963583995.1). NCBI lineage: Eukaryota > Metazoa > Arthropoda > Insecta > Diptera > Syrphidae > Xylota > Xylota segnis. The sequence continues at coordinate 45,821,994 of OY757237.1, forward strand.
TTGAAGCATTTATAAGCGGAATTCATTCGAAACTAATGCATGTATAGGTTCACTAGTAGACATTTCAATATTTTATGCGTTCCTATGCATATCTGTCAGTATCTGTCAAGTGCATACATTTGTTCTGTATCCGATACACAGTAATTTAATTTGATTTCATCTGAACTTGGTACTAAAAATATTACCTTCGTAGCATAAGGCTCTTAATGAAATTTACAAATAAAATGTTCTATAAGATACCAAAACCATATTTTTGTTCTTTCGGATTTCTTTCATTGTTTGTTGACGTCATAATTCGGTGGGAAGTTTTCTTCAAAATTAACTCAAATAATAAGCTCGAATACATTTGCATTTTATTGACAATTTGATGGTTTTTTTTTTCCCAAATATGAGATTATTCAAAAATCCTTATCCCCTTCCTGGCTTGGCCTTTATAATGGACTCTGGTGTATTTATTTTTACGGAATACATTTTCCTTTCACCATCTGTGACACTTTGCCGAAGAATTTGATGAAAAAGGCAAACACGTCCACTTTAGGTGACCATGAATGAATTCAACCCTAATAAATAGTTTTACGATATTAACGCACCCGCTAATAATACTGAGATGAAATGTGACCTGAATTTTGAATTCACCTTCAACGAACGACTATGTACCTGTCAGTCCTGCCTTCATCAAAATAGCACAAATCTGTAAGAGGATTGAATCCGATTGTGACAGAAACGCGATTATACAGAAAACAACAAATTTTTTTGGTTTTACTTAAGTTTTTTTTTTCGAATTTTTTTATTTGGATTTATTTGAATTTAATTTGTGTTTCGGTGTTATCCTGCCAAGGATTGCACAACAAAGAAAATAAATACATAAATATAAAATTCGTGGCTCAGTTTCAGACAAAATAAAAATATACATATTATAAAAATCTTATCTCAGATGAATGGTGTTTGCGGAGGAACAACCTCTGGATCCGGCGGTGTTTATAGTGGCAGTAATACAGCAATCGGTACGGGTGGTAGCTCCAGTAACCGTCGTATGATTATGACGGGTGGTGGCACTGGTGTTGGTGTGGGTTCAATTAGTGGTAGTAGTGGTGGTAATATTGGTGGTAATGTTATGGCTAGTGGTGGCAACATTAGTGGTATTGGTGGCGGTGCCGGTGGTGGCAGTGCTATCGGAATTGGCCCAAGTACATCACTTATTGGACTGCCAACAACGTCTAATTTGCCTGCCTCCGCTTCGGCCGGTCTTGTCGGTGGCATGGGTAGCAATCAAAATATAAATATGTTGAGTAATTTTGGTTCGTCTAGTGCAGCTTCCACACACCAATCGCAATTATTACTAACACAACAACAACTGCAACAACTACAACAACAACAGCCACACCAGCAGACACTAGCGCCTGACTTTGTTCGACGATCAAGATCACAAGGTGGGAAGAAATTGCAAAAATGTTTATCCACAGCATCGTATGGGGAGGAGTTGTCAATTAGTCGACCGCAGATGGCATCCATGCCACACAATCTACTTATGACCCGACAATATTGCAGTTTTGGTAGTACCACATCTTATTTGAAAGCAATAAGATTTTTTTTCTGTTTTTTTTTTATTTTTATTCAAAAAAAAATGCGATATGCCTTTCCACATGTCTCTCTTTCTTTCTTTCTTTCTTTCTTTCATCTTTCCGATTAAAATTTTGATTTTCCTGCCTTCTACCTTCTGCCTTCTGCGCTCTGTCTCTCTTTCAATCTAACTCTCTTCTCTGTCTCTCTGTCACTGTCTCTACTTCTTCTTATTCCTTCCTCTCATCATAAATAATCTCAGCTTGGCACTATTTGTTTTGTTTCATCTATCCCTTTCTTCCTCTGATCACCATTCTTCCTCTCTGATACATTCATTTAAATCGCATCACATCGAACGGCAGCCCTCTGGCTTACACGCAGCGCAAGCTAAAGGGCTGCCATTTTAGTTCAGTTGACATTTTGCCGACATTTTGTTAACGCTGACATTTTATTCATGCTGCCACTTTGGGGTGCTAACGTCAAAAGCAATACAAAATGTCGGCAAATCAACCAGAAACACATCATTTTATTTATCTATTTTATTAATTAATTTGAAAAACAAAATAAAAAATTCTTTGTATGCCTAATGTAACAATTAAACAATTGGAACAAAAATCAAATTCACAACTATAGACCGCGCTCAATTGATAGGTAAACATGTAGACCATTCGAATTAAGTTTTACCTTCTCACGTAGTTACTATGTAGCAATCGTTTGTTTTTGTATATATATACTGAGTACGTTCTGTTTTCTGAGGATTTGCTCCTACATTTTGTTATTATGATTTGTTTCATTTCACTTTCACTCACTGAAGATCCCAAGCTATAGATGCATCTTCAACATGTCAACAAATTGTGGTGCTGAATTTTATGTTTTCGTTTTCGTTTTCGTTTTGGTTTTGGTTTCCATTTTGTTTTTGGTTTTCGATTTTCGATTTCTTCCTGTAATTTCTTTCTGGTAGAAAAAAACAAAAACAAAAACTCTGACGTGAATGACATTGCGAGTACAAACATAGTCGTATAAACATTTCTTGCTTATTATTGTAGGTTCTATTTTGACTTATTACTCGTGTACTTGTGAACGCAAAAAGCAGATATTTCCTTGTTTTTTTTTTAATACATATACATATACTTATATCCTTTCCGCACTATCTCTTCATGTAGCACTGAATTAATCGATTCTTTGCACTTCGATACTTCATTTCTCGAAGATAGAAAATCAATTTGCAAGTTTTTTCCTAAAGTCTATTTTAAACTTTGTTTCTCTATTCTTCTTCTTTTATTTTTGGAAAGTTTGTTACTTTACTTAGTACGTACATATATTTTTGAATGGATCGCGAAATAAGAGCATGTTTTGACGAGTATCGGTGGTGTTGGAATTTTGTAAAAGTTATGAATTGAGGAATTTTTGTGTGTAAGTATGGCATCGTACCCGTAGGGTGATGATGAAAATATGTGAACACAGCAATTATAATCTTTTCTCTTCTTATTGTGAGAGTGTGTGTATGTATGTAAGAGTGTATGGGAGAAAATTGCGTTCAGATGTAGCCGGTATGTGAAGCGAATTGCTAATTTTGTTCAAGAACTGGTGCAGGGTGTCGCTAAGCTCCTTTAAAACGATTTCTAACATAAGGAAGTGTAATAGTTAAATACAAAATTTTGTTGGACATAAATATTAATTTTTTTGTAATTTTTTTAAAAGGCTTTACAGAGTAAAACAAAAAAAACGTTGGCTATTTTCCGATTTAAAAGTGCGGATAGGCGAAACTATCATCAGTTGATACGTTTCCAAAAGACAGGGCATGTCTTTTTTGTTGAAAATTACAATTTTATGTAATAGAGGTAACTAGAGAACCAAAAGTAGCTAACAGAACTGTATGCAATTCAATGAAATAGTGCAGTGGTTTGTAGGATATTTCTTGTGTTTTTTCGAAAAGATTTATGAGGACCGCATCCATTTCCACAGATCTTCCTTTCCTCGTGCTCTCGAAGGTTAATGGTACTGCCAGTTAGCTGTCAACTTACTTTTTCTTTAAATGAAGCGTGTTTCTTCCTTTTAATAAACATCTTCTCTAAGTCTGAAGGAATCTTTTTCTTTTTGACACGCATCTCAAAAATTTGTTTGTCTCATTGCCATTTTTATCGAAAAGGAAATAAATGATCTTAAAGTTTCGAGCAAATAGTCCCTATTCTTGGAAAAGTTTATTAAAGTTATGGGAGCACTTAACTGAGTTGTGAATGGGAACAATGTTTTGAAAAGCCTTTAACCGTTTTTGAAGTCTAGTTTGTAAAGACTCTGTAATAAGTTCATAAGTTTCCAGAAGACATCTCATGTGTTTTTTTTTATTATTTGAATATGAATCCAGAAATGTAGAGAGAAACATTTTAAGAATATAAGTTGGAGATAACATAAGACGGAGTTACAAAAGCTTTATAAAATTGGAGGCAAAGCGGAGTAAAGCGGTGCAGTACTTTGTTTGATATTCCGAAAGATTTGTTTGTCTTATCACCTTTTCTATAGAAATGGAAATGAATTATCCAAAAGCCTTTAGAAAACAGTGCCTCTCCTTGAAAAAGATTTTAAACTTTGCATCAGCAATAACCAATGCTTTTCTGTCAAAACACACAGATTCACAAGAATAATTTTTATAGGAACGTAAGTTATACAAATTCGGGCATTTCATTGAGTTTTAGATAGAAAAATTGTGGCACTTCTGATTAAGTTCCATTGTAGAAGAGCTTCAAATCTTGAAACTATTCAGTGTATGGGCACTCGATTCCAACAAAGGACGATGAACATTCGAAATACAAATTTCTAGACCCAATGATCAGAAACAAGCGTTAAAAAGAGAGTGCAAGAGCAGGATCTAGTCAAATTTGTTTTTATTTTATTAAGTCATCTCTGATTGCATATGGCTTGCTATATCTATACTTATTATCAAGGCATGAATTGAAGGGCATATACTGAAAGTTTTAAAATAAAAATCCACTACGAATTGACCAGAATTTCGCCCAATTGGTTTGATTAACCTGTCCAATTTCCAAAAAAAATAAAATGGTTCCATCTATCTTCAAGAGGTTGAAAGTGTTTTCCAAATCGGGACATACAAAAATAAAGATTCATTGTGAATCCCTTCGCGATTATGGGAACCTATGATCTATTTCTACCAGATTTTGAACCAATGTATAACGTACTATGCATTTAACCTTTTCCTTTCATTTGTTCTTCGAAAGTAGTCAGTTCTTTTCTATTTTCTTCCTTGAACTTAAGGCTCCATTTACATCATTTGTTAAGTACCTGACTTTCCCTTGAAAGCTTGAAAAGCAGTTTGAAAACTAAGTAAATTGAAAGATACTACTAGTTAGCAACCGTTTTACCTTTTAAATCTTGCTATGGTATTGCTTTGCATTTTGGCCCACTGAACAGGACTTAAAATTTATATATTGTCCTGTGTAAAATAGAAATCGAGGAGCTATTTCAGGTTTGAATTGTTTCACGTGGAGTTGAAAACAAATAATATTGATGGAAATCCATGGTTAAATGGCAAAGTTATCTATTTTTCAGTCGAGGAATGAAATTCAGCTTTTTGACGATTTTCACGTTTCATTTCTTTCTTCAATTCCATCGGATAGAATCCAACATATTGTTATATAACTATTGTTGCAATATAAATGTGAGAAAAAATTCTGGATCCGCTGTTTGTATGTTAGTTCCGCAGTCCATTTCACTTGCAATAGATTCAGTGGTTTCTTCTAACGATTCGTCATTTTTAGGCCTGAATCAGGGCACATTAAGCACGAAACATCACTCATTCAACTTGGACGTAAGTTCACTTCAAACTCTTTCCAAAGCCAATACATTTCCTGAGACAAAAGAAGCGTTGCAGAATGGCTATCTCCAAGCCATTGTTGTGTGGAATTTCATGTATCGGCTGAAGTGAAAATACATGACTTTCATGCAAACTTATCTCTGGCTAACAGCCCTTTTGCTGAGAATTGAATGCTGTCCTATAACTTCGTCCAACATTTAAGCATCAGTACTCTAATATTCAGGTACTTTGCTAACCTCGCAATTTTTGCTCCGTTTTTAATGAAAATCATATGGCATTCAACCCAAACCAGTACATGTGAATCTGAACATTATATAAAACATTGACTAGCTTTGTTCAAATTCTCAACAACATTACCCTGGTATCTCCAGTTATTTTTGTTTAGATCACAAAATGTCTGTCATTAGCTATGTATTAGCCATTTTTATTACTCATCTTGCTTGTCGTTTAAGGCGAATAGTTAAAGTATGTAGCCTCTCACAAAGCTACTTTGAGACTCTAAGGCTTCTTTATCTTAAAAAGGATACGTCTCAAATCAAGACACAACTCGCTTAGATTTCAAACTCAATACAACGTCTTAATCGATATAAACGCATTATCAAGCAACGTGTTAACTTTCCAAATATATTTTTAGAAACTATAGAAATGAATACGTATTTCGATCAGTTTGGCAAACTTTACATAAGTGAATTCAGGATGTATGGCGTATGCGTACTATTTTTTCCCCAAAAAATACCGTGTTCACACAATTTATAATTTTAGAAGAATCTCTGTTACTCTTAATACTCATCCAGTACACTGAAAATACCTGTCGTGTATCTTTAAAACCCCCCTGCTTTGACAAATCTACTTGCTTACCAATAAAATTCGCTTGGAAACAACTTAAGGTAAATCATAGTAAAAGTTAGTGCTCCAGAAAAACAGCGAGGATAAATTTATCATTTTAATATAAATTATCGTTGTAAGGTATTATACATAGTTTATTACTTATTTGTTTTTGTTTTAAGAGCGCGGGAGGGCTGCTATTAGTCGAAGGACCCGCATAGTGCCTTGTAAATATGGAGTTGTAATATAAAATAGTACTAAAAACAAGGGAAGAAATTTATGTGAAAAGTTCTCCAGACGCGCCGTACTAAAAATAGTTGATTTATAAAAGAAAAATAACTTTCAAGGAGATAACAGCATGTGGTTGATGAAATAAGAACGGAATCTGTACTCCAATTGGGGAAGGGTGTATGCTTGGCATCCTGCTGGTTATTACAGAGAAATTAGGTTTCACTGATGGGGTTTTACTTACATAAATTCTTTGAGATAAAGAAAGACACCTGCTGATATATGACTTAAGGTAAACATGAGTATTTAGGTTGTTTATAGGTTTATTTGCATATTTTAAGTTAAGCGATTGTAATTTTTAATTATTATTCTCATAAGTTTGGGCTATATTTTGAACTTAATCAAGCGAGTATGAGACGTGTTGAACCTACGAGTGAGTATAGAATCTGCCATAATTTACGATACGATTCGAGGAGCAAAATGTTTAGTTTTTGAATGTCTAATTCTGAATGTATACAGAGGATGGAACCGAATCTGGCAAGTTCTGCATACCTATGCATATCTCAAATATCAAATATCTCAGATATTTCCGACATCAATTAACCATTAGCAGGCTATTCAAGGAAATCAGGATTCCCGTGTTGACGAATCCCAATAACTTGAGTTTTTGAACTAATTTTTTAATTATTATTTATTTACTGATGTCACCGAGAACTTAGAGGAACTTGAGTCGAGAGACTGTTCAAGTGAGAAAGAATAAACTAAAAATGTACTCTTTCTACGACTTAATTGCAAATAGTCTGACGATTCATCAATCCTGATTGCCTGAAACTCAGTCGCAAAAATGTAAAGCTGTATGTCGTGAGTTAGAATCAGATCTTATTTTCTATCGAGAATTGGTTTATAGTATATTTTTCGAGATACTTCGGTTTCAACCTACCTAGTTGGAGAGCCATCGTTTGAGCAAACATCACAGGCAGAGAGATCCCATCTATCAGCAATGCGTCAGTCAATCATTAGTTAACCCAAAGAATTTTTAAAAATCTTCAGATTTATGCACGGAATTTATTGACTGAATCTTGAATATTCTTAAAGTATTCAAAATGACCTAATCATCTCATTGAACATATTGTCCGAATCTTCAACACGAAACCATACCCCATGTACAGTAGCTTTCCATTCTTGTCAAACCTCTGTCTACAGCTTCCAGTTCTCTTAATCCATGGGAAAAATAAATTCTTCTGCAACTAAAAATGATTTTTGGATTGAATGGATTTTACCCGATTTTCGACTATTCTGATTGAAACTGCCAAGCTGTGGGGCTGTGGCCAATCTGTGTCGCTTCAAGTACTCAGTTGGTTGGCAGAGCTGGTTGGTGCGAATAAGGAATGAAATCTCAGTCAAAATTTTACCAAGTTGTAGTCAATAAAAACAGCAAATTATCTGAACGAATATTTTATGATAATTAGGAATATTTTCAGTGATAAAAGTCAATCCACAGTAGAGGCAGTATTTTGTTGACTAATTCCCTCTTCATTTGGCATTAGTGCGATCTGTCAAAATACAACTGCAATCGCAGTGGTGGTCCTTTGGGAAAATTGCTGAGATAATATTTTAAATATCTTCCTTTCTGCTGATGAAAATTAGGAACACATTCAGTAGGTGTTAGTTAGTTTTATAAATCGATTTAAAACTTCCAATTATTTTACTAAGTATATACATTTGTCCAGTCATTATGAACGACAGTTCCAACTCGTAGAGAAAACTTTAGAAATCTATTTTTCTAAGAACTCATGTTTTCTCTATCTTCTCCAGTCTCTTTCTGTACAAAACAAAGTATGTACTGAGATTTTTTTTCTTCTAAATATCATACATATTTTGGTAGTCTGTTTCGGAAAAAGAAAAACTGTGAAAATTAAAACGAACAGAACTAGTTTAACTCAAATTCTGATCAGAAATGATTGACTTGAGTTCAATGTATTTTAGATTTCCAAACCTAAGTGACAATAAACTATGTATCTTCTTAAATCGTAAATCAGCTAAGTTATTCATTATATTGAATCCAATCCAAGCAAAATGGACATTCTTCTCGCCTAACAACAAATGCCAACAGTGCTACATATATACAAAATGTTTAAGTAAGCGTCTCGATTAAACGTCAATAACATTGTTCACATTTAATCAAAATATCCTTCATTTTCCGTAAAAAAGTGAAAAGTATTCTGTATTTTGACACAAAGCCGACACATTTTATTTAAAATGCCTCCTTTTTGACAGCAACTGTCATACAACACAACTCTGAGTTAAAACGTGGCATATAAAAGTTTTCTGCCATTAATGCTGGAGAGTTGACTTTGAAAATATGTTTTTTTTAAGGCCAATATGACTTTAAGTCAATCAAATGGATTCAAAGAAATAGATTTATTTTCTATTGAATCAGTTTGACATTTGGACTCATGCAGACATATTGTCAGTGCTTAATCAGAAATTTTAAGGTTACCAATTCAAATGGAAGAATGAAGACTTTCGAACTTCACCAAATTCTGAAATCTGATACAAATATGGTTTCAAATAGATTTCCAGCATCATGTGGAAAGAATTGTATTACCATTTCTCGTCGGCGAATAGACCAATTCATAAATTTTCTATTTGGAAGTCCACTGTTGCGATTTACATACTTTCAAATCATGCCAACAATAAACTATAAAACAAATGACTGGAATAAATATCCACAGACTTGAAAACATGAAGTGAAAGTCTACAGAAGTTTACAAAACAAACTCTCGTTTACTCTGTTTCAAAAAAGACCAGAAACTCAAGCCTGCAGTTTGAACTTTCTTGTGTTCTTGTCAATATAATAAATTTTAGATTGATTCCTAATAAATTTAAGTTGCTGATCAAATACCAGAAACTCGGTACCTGAACCTCTCTAACCTTACCAGACCCTATGTATACAAAACCTCTATCTTATCTAATAAATGAAACTGTATGATTACGATGGACTATCTGATTTTATTTATCCACATCTCTTGCATTATAAACTAAAATTGACTATTTGTAGGTTATGGTTAAATCTTTCTTTAATTAAAAAAATTTAAATAATCATAAAAAATCAATCAATCCAAAATTTAAAAACTCTGTGTACTTTGTTCGAACCTTAATTTTTCCCTCTTCAATATGACTATTGGTCCATGCATTGTTCTCTAATTTCTTTTAGTTTCAATATTTATATTTTATTTTATTTATTTGTGTCCTGTTCTTTGGTATAAACTATATATTCTAGTAATCATTTTAATTAGTTTCTACGTATAAATCACCCATTACCGTTACATGTACATCACATTGTCTCACCACCCCATAATATCCACCATAAAACATTCCTTAGCCCGCCCTTTAGCCCCCCGCCCGCCCCCATTTAAAAACCAAATGTGTTCGTGATGTGGTACTATCCAAACAAAGTGTTGTTTTGGTTTTATTTTGTACTATGTATTTGTGTTTGTCTTTCAATTCTCTATCCTCTGTGAACAAAACCAAAAAAAAATAATAATAAAAACAAGCAATAATTATTCCTTAACAATATTGTCAATGTTTTTTTAGAGACACAAACGCAAGTAAAACTAAATTTTTAAAATTGTGCCTGATGTCAAACATTAAACAATGCAAATGCAATTAAATTAAAAAAAAAAAAAATAACAAAAAGAACAAAATTTTCTATAAGGGACTGTTACACTTAGTGGTTTATATAAATGTCATTTATTTTCCTACACTATAGTACAAACTGTGTTGTTGAACTCCTTGATTGATTCCTCTCCGGCAATTTAAACTTTCTCTCTTCAATACTCTTGGTTTTTTGTTTTTTATTATCATTTATCTGTTTAAATTGTTTTTTTTTTTTTTTTTAAAGCAAACAAACACTTTCCTTTTTTTATATTGTAATGAAGTTTTTAACGCAATTGTTTTATACGTTTTTTTTTTCAATTATTATTTTTTCTTACTCTCAACTCAATCAATAGTATTATACTCTCAATTTCTGTTCCTTTTTCTTCTTTATAAACAAATTTAACAGAAAAAAAATAATAATTACATATACAATCTAAACTCACAGACATTTATAAATACCATGTACTCCAAAATTTAAAACAAAATAAATCTACTTTTGTTTATTTATATGTATAAAAAAAAAAGGAACATAATCATAACTTACTGGCATGTGCACAAACGACTCAATTTAAGCCACCAATAGCTTATCTAACAACGAGCAATTTTAAAAAAAAAAAATTAAACAAAAACAAAAGTTTGAATTAATGTAAATATTTAAAGAAACCAAGTATACAAAGCTTACAAAAAAAAATAAGAATTTTGTAAAAGGTTTGAGGAACTTACGTAAACCACCACTACACCAACTGATGCCTACATCTAAAACGTATTTTCCGATGTTTTTTATTTGTTTTTATTGTTTTTTTTTTAAAGAAAATACTTTTATTTTTCAATTTATTTTCTTTATTCTCCATATGTGTGTTTTTAAGACTCTGTGTGATTTATGAATACTATATAATATGAACAAAAACCTGCACGAAATCTTCTAGCGCTTTAAGTGTTGATTACATTTCATTCAGAATCCTGTTTGTTGTTTTTAGGTGGACTCTTGATTTAGTTATTCTCCGCGCATGTCAATGTTCAATGATCGGTGTCTAGTGCTAGAGTTAGTGTCCTTTCGTGATTAAAATATGTAATAGATTTCTGTTTCAGTGAACGCTGTTATTTTTTTTTTTTTTTTTTTGTACTCGATATCCTGTGTAGCTTTAAGTGAACTTGCGCGCCAAAGTGGGAATTGTTTTTAACATATTTTTTTCCATATTATATTCCAAATAACTAATACATCGCATGCAATGACTCCAAACGGAAAAAAAAAAACAATTTTTAGTTCCATTTTATTTGCATTTTGTGCATGAATGTACTAGATTTACTTTTGTACAGAGAAGCACGTACTTTATACAAGAAAATGTGGAATGCATATTTATTTTTTTTGACTGAATATCACAAAAAGCTCTTCTTTCTGCTATTGAATATTAATATTATCTATTGTACTATTTAATAACTAAAAAAAAAGCAAAAAAATTAAAGCCATCTGGCTTCTTGTTAATTGGCTACTTTTGTATATAAATATTTTCAAATGACAAGCTATATTTGTTAATATGTTTGAAATGAAACACATGACACACTTTTTTTTGAAAATAAAAAAAAACAAAAATTGATATCAATGTAAATTTATTTAATATGAATATGTCTATGTTTCTTAATATTGGCTATGCCTTTTGTTCTCTACTGTGCTACTTTTTGGTGCTGAGTTTTTCTAATTTGAACTTTTTTTTTTCCAATTTTTTTCACTTTTTTTTGTTCAATTTTTGTGTCGAAACTTGATCGATAAAACAAAACAATATCGCTCTAATTTGGATTTAAAACACTACGGGTCGTGTAGATAAGTTGGATAGTTCGTTCTCGAGATCACGATCGTCGTCAATGTCAAGTCTGGAGAATATCACATCAGAAGCCATAACGTGTTTAGCTTTTACCGATAGCTATACGAAAAAAAGTGGTAAGTCATTGAAATTTTAATAATAATATCATAAGAGATACATAAGAGTACTTAAAAAATATCTCCTCTGCTGATACATTGGGTCTGTGTCCATCAATTATTCTAAGGATAGTCGAAATAGTGCCATAAATGTGTAGGATGTATAAACCTCTCCAGCCAGATAGATCTTTAGTCAAGTGCCTACAGTTTCATACACAAGATTGTAGAAGTTCAAGTCTTCCTTTCTTGTCCACTAATCCAAATAGGTCCGCAAATCACCAGAAGTATTACTCTCTGTTGTAAGAGTTTCTTACCATATCGATCTTTAGGCAATTACTTGCAGTTTCGCATACCGTATTGTAGGTGTCCAAGTCTTCCTCTACTTCCTTTCTTGATATTTTAGCTGTCCGACCTACTCATGCTGTTTACGATATTTTAATACATTGAATACCCACGTTCATTACCTTTGCAAAACCAAGTTGTGCTTCAAGTCAATTAACAGTTCTCAAGTTTGAAAGTCTATAATGCTGGAGAAGTCGATCTTCCTAATTGTTAAGTCCATTTCCGTTTAAAGGTTGGCGATTTACATCAAAGTCACAAGTGAGTAGTCGACCCTCGGTCAATCTTTTTTTGAGCCTGGTTGTAAGTTAGTTTAACTTTTTGAGAGAAGTCTGTAGTTATCAGAACCTCCTCTTGTAAAAGTTTTGCGGGATTTGGAGAGAATTATGAATTCTCCTCCTATCCGATTCGGAAGAATATCAAAATGAACGTTTTAATGGCTTACAACATGCGGTGAATTTTGGGGCCCAATCCTATCGATACAAATGTTCTGTATAATTCAGGAGACTCCTGTAAACTCCTGTAGACTCTTATGCCGTAAGAGGGGCATCATAGTCCCTACTACTAGGAATAGTATTAGAATGACCCATATTAGGGTTTCTTAAACCTTAATGATGCCTTCTAGTCTAGTTTTTAGTCTCTCTAGAACTTTAGAAACCCTTTCTTCTCAACTACTACAAAGTTGGACTAGACTGATACCTACGTTGTAAATCGTAATTTCCTGATTCCGGTGAACTTTTTTTTTAAAGACAAACCGTGTGTTGTAAGTTATGATGTCAAAAATGGTGAAGCATATCATGTCCTATGACACTTTCATGGCATCAAATACCAATTTTCTTTTCAGTAGAGGAGGTCCAAATATCGTTTTATGTACATAATTTATTCCAAAACCTTATTTATTTTTTGATTTAATTAATATTCCTAAACAGATCCATCAGTATTATTGCCCACTTTATGGGTTGGAACCAGTTTAGGATCCGTTTTGACAGTATCAATAACATTACCTGAGCCAGATACACGAAAAACGCAACCCGTTCTCGTGTCAATATTAGGTAATTTATTTTATTTCATATTTTTCTTAAAATAAACTTTTTTTCTAATGTTTTTACTATATTTTATAGGAGGACCGATTTTTCGGTTGAAAGGGTCAATTTTATCGATGTCATTTTTGGATTGTAATGGAGCACTCATACCTTATTCATTCGAGCCTTGGAGGGATGAGAATCGAGAAGGCAAACGGGATCGTAAGTTTAATTGAATTTATTTTAGGTTATAAATTTACCAAGAAAGACTCTGGATTTAAGGGAAGAACTAGCATCTGTGGTGTGTCCAATCCAGTGAATGTTTTTTTTGTGATAGTGTCATGATATTAGTTTTGTGCGCAATCAGTCTAGAAGAAGAAATCAGTCTTGTCTACTATGGAGCTGAGCAGTTGCTCTAAGTTCGCGAAGAGTAGATAGACCGAACATCCTTTTCTTCCAAGGAACATTTGTTAATAGTGTTTCAGGTGCCAATACCATACTTACTTACTTAGTTAACTTCCACTCCCTTCGATCTCGGGCATTATTCTTCCGCGATAGCTTGATCCTTAAATCAGAGGTTCGGTTTTCCTTGTCCTATAATGAACTATCCATACTTAGTTGATGTTGGAAAAGCTCCGCTGGAAGCCCGGCTTTGTCCTCTACAAACCTGGGAGGGATATGGCTGCAAAAAAATTCTTCTTAAATACATCTATTATTCCCTGTGCTTCATCGCTTCCTTCACTATTTCGAGAAGCCTAGTGAAGCCAGGCTTAAAGTCAGCTGCTTGGCTCTCCTAATAAACAATCAAGTGTTGTTCCTATTATCGTACTCCTCGATATTCTTTAGCTGAGAGACTTCGTGGGCCTTTTTCGAAAACCTAATCTTCATAAAAAATAAAAGTCTGAGTCGCAGACATAGATTTTTGGTAACTCAAAAGGTTCTGGCAACCGCTGCTTGCACAATCTGGAACAATTGTCAGCGACAGTGCGTCGTCCATATAAGTCTCCTTAAAAAAATTTGGAACTTCGTCTGAAGACGAGATATTGCCATAAGTCAGAGCAGGGCTCCTTGATTTCGTTTCATAATCCAATTTCAAGTGTTTGCGTTCCCGTTTCTATGTATAGCTTCCTCGGATAATATGTCCTTCCATACCACAAAACGGTCTAAAATGAAGCCTGACTTCCAGTAAAAGTTAAATCTTTGATGAATATTTGAATAGGCTTAGCTATGTTCTCATTACTATACCTTTACAATTTTTTTTTATAGGTACACCAACAAAGAACACGAATCGAATGAGTCCAACATTAAGTGGAGCAACAGCCACATCTACCACAAGTGGAGTAGGTGGTAGCACTAGTGTCAGCACCAGTAGCAGCATGACAGTTGCAACAAACCCTGCCAACGATGGTTGCTCGGATCGACAATTCATTGTGATTGCCAGCGAGAAACAAGCCCGAGTTGTAGCGCTTCCCAGTCAATACTGTGTCTATCGGCATCAAATTACGGAAACAGATTTTGTAGTCAAGGCCGAGATTGTTAGCATGCGAGGTAAGTTCGAATTCACAACTTTTAAAGTTATATTTTGTATCTTATTTATGAATCCACTTTCAGATAGTGTATGCCTAGTTACGTACGTGTCAAATGGCCATCTAATGGTATATAGTCTTCCTAGTCTGAGGCCCTTGTTGGATGTAGATTTTCTTCCGCTAATTGATCTAAGGTAATCATTTTATCCACTATATCCTATAGTATGCATACGTATATCACTTCTTCTCTATCGTGGCTCCACAATGCAAATTTCCAAAAAAAAAAAAAAAAAAACAACACTTAGTGCAAAACAAAAACCTATAAAACTACTCTAAATGTGTAAACAAATCAATAAGAAATTTCTTAATCAAACCAACTAGCAACAGTATGCAATTAAATGTTTAATGCACAACAACTATTTGATGTACTATAACCACACAAATTAAATAAGAAACAAAATTTAAAACAAAAAATATACGTAAACCGCCAAAAAAAAAAGCGGTCACTCCTTTCCAAGTTGTGTATGTATGAACATTTTTTGAAGCAATAACCATCCCAACTGGATCTTTTTTAGTTTTTGATTTTTGAAAAATTATTATCTAGACATACAAACCTATATATATTCCAAAAAAAAAATAAAAAATTTATTTTATTCCATTCGGTTAATTTTATTTTTTATTTGTTTTATTAATGTTAGTTTGCACTATTACTTTACTTTGCCCTTCATTAACTGTTTGACTAATAAACATAAATATAATCAATATTTAAATTATTTAAATGGAACGATGGTCATGGTGATGGTGATGATGATAACTTAGTTTGTAATTTGCATACATTAACTTCCTTTTCATTATAAAAAATAAATCATTTCGAACGAAACTGCTGATGCTATGAGGACTCTTTTTTGTCAGCTTTTATACATAAATATATGAATAAAGCATATGAAAACACCTAAACACATCCTTAGACATATATATATAATGAGTATTGAAAGTTTTATTAATTATTATTTGTTTGGTAAACGATTGCAATTATGAGTAGAGAATGAGTTTGCAAGGTAACACTTGATATCTTTGTAATGTTTATTTGAGCTAGTTTGAGTTTCACGGTATAGTAAGGAGGTCCCATTCCATGAGCGTTTCTTATTGTAGTTCTTCATGATTTGTTTCCACATTATATTGGCTCACAATTCATGATAACTATTACCTCAGAGATCATAGAAAACAGACCGAGAAGACGTCATTTGTAGTCATAATCACAATTAGAAATACTAGACTTGGATGTTGAACTCTGTTTCAACCGTAGGACTGGATAATCGGAACCACAACATCCATATAAAAATTGATGACCTCATCATATAAAGATGGCCTTATTTCCTCGATCCTATCGAAACAGAAAGTTTCTTACGTGATCTTGTAATATGGGTGCAAATTCCACATGAAAACAAATCTAATTCTGTCAGAATCTCTGTCAACTTTTTGAACATATCATTATTGGTTTCTCTGCTTTGCATACCACTACCTACATGGAATTCATATCCTACCTACTTACATACAGCGCTCCCTCCTGCCAATCTCCTTGAACCTCAATAGCCATTGACGTGACTCAAGTGGTTGGTGCGTTGGACTACGAAGCAAGGGGTTCTAGGTATCAAATAGGGGACAGCTTGTGCTGGTAGAATACTTACATCCAAGTATTCTCCAATGCAACCCTTGCAAGTCGAGAATTGTAAAACAAGGTATTGTCGTTCAAAAAACCCCACTAGAACGCGATCGTTTGCTTATTTTTTGAAAGATGTCCTCGTGCAATTTTTCAAGCAGACTGCCGCAGTAGGGTCCTTTAATGGTGGGTTTGTACAGCAAATAATGGACCAAGAAAACAGAGGCCGTCTTAGACCTTAGATTTGATAAGGGCACAGATACCGCTACATAATTTTTTGCATAATGCCATGGAAAATTGACTTCCAATCGGTTTTGAGTAGGGCAAGAGTTATTCTTCGCGTTTACAAGATCCTTAATACCATAGGAATTGGAGACATTTCTCTATTAAATCAAAACATTAGTCTGTCTCTATACCGCTCAAAGTTGTATATTTCTACAGATTTGTCAAAAAAGTACATCCTGTGCATGAACATCAAAAATTTCCTCTTCCTGTGAATTTCAGGCCAAGAAATTTCTTTAGGCAAAAACGCCTATTCGTACTTTCTCTACCAAAGTTCGTAGAATGTGAAATTTCAAACGTCAAATTCAATTGTGTACAAATGCACAAACGTCAAAAACTTACGTTCAGCGATATCTGTCAAATATGGCAAATTTTATAAATCAATGCAAAGAAATTTCTATTTCCTCCCTTTTACGAAAAAACATGAAACGTTTGCACCTACTCGAACAGGATTTCTTGAATTTTTTCAGAATTTCGTTAAAATTTGCTGTTTTGGGAATGTACGCAAACAGACCTTAATTTGTGAGATCTGTCAAATTTGACGTTTGCGGCTTTTTTTGGTTATCAAAAGTAAATGGAGGAAAGATGTATAAATGTGGCCTTATATGTTAAATCTTCATAATTTTCTTTATTCATTTTTAAAATTAATATTAATTTTTTTTCACATTTATTTCCGACCTTTAAAAAGTAGGCATTTTATTGCTTAAAGCGTTTATAAGTTTTTTTGGTTCATTCAGCTTTGCCTATACTCTAAGAAATTTAACAATCTATCAATTTTAGTGCAGAAACTATGGGGACAGACCTATTAACATTCCGATAAGAGTGACCACCCTCAATCGAAAATGCTGCTTTTTTCTTTGTCGATTACACTAATCTACCCTCACTAACTACTAGGGGTAGAATATCCCCATTGATTTGCATCTTATCTACAAAGTTAAATAGCCTGCTTCGATGATTTGGTAACTGAACGATTGACTTACAACCGAATACCCATTTATTAGTTCGTCTGGCGCGACTTATCGCATTCTGTCTCCAGGAATATATACAAATGACTTCTTGATACCTAGCCCATACCTAAACTAAAGGTAATTGACAAACTTTAAAATATTTCGTTAGGTCCAGTCAATTGATTCTTCTAAATCATTTGAGCTCTGTTGTCGGTTGCTTACCAGATTATATATGTATAGCCCATTAGTACTCAGTTCCCGGCATCCCCTTATCAATTTAAATTGTCTGGTACCTGTTTCCAGTGCCAAGTAATTCGGTGTAAATGCCTCAAATGCCATGGAAACCACCAGAAAATAGAATCATCAACAACCAACTGACAATGGTTTGGGAGGACACTGAATGAGTTTGGGAGTCGAACGAAAAATGTGTCCCAAGTAAAAGGGAAATTGCACCCACAATTGTGACTACGTGGGATCTCGTGCTCAGTGGATTTACATAGAATCACGCTATTTTCTCAGTCTTTTCTTTACTATACGCATTATACGTTAGTTGCCCATATCTGGCAGAAAAGGACACAGTTCTACAACCCTTTCCACATTCCTTGATCCCCCTATATTGCCCTTGATTGCTATAGTTTGGTATACCTACTTGCAATGTAGTCTTAGTATGACTGGCCTATGTCTGTATCTGACCAGCCTCGCGTATTGTTACCAATTGTGGTCAATTAGAATCGTCTCCAGATCCTTTGGTAGCGACTCGATTATATTGATGGCTATATTTCTTGGGTTCTAGTAATCCAACACCATGTTTGCATCCGCCTTACTTTGTTGAAAGCTGTAAGGATTCTAATGTGAAGGACAAATATTTGAGGGTATTTAACCACTCGTTATATCTAGCCAATGTAATGTTATATTCCGATCTTTCTCTCTTTGCACTCATTGGCAAATTGGAAATATTCTTTAAAAGCTCGAAATCCTTAAGAGTTGTACGGACGAATTTGTCTAGTTAATCCTCAAAATTGGCGCCGTGGCTCTATGGTTAGTGCGTTGGACTACGGAGCAAGAGTTTCGAAGTTCGAATCTCAGCCAGAACACCTAAAAGTTTTTTCACAGCTCTCCCGCTCTCGGGAGCGTATGACAAACATCCGAGAGTATATCTTGGCATGAGAAAGCTTCTCAAATAATGAATTGCCCTTCGGACATGGAAATAAAAGTAGGCCCTGGGTCCCATCGACCTGTTGCGACAAGTATTTAGTTTTTAATCCCCACAATGTGGCACCGAATGTGAAGGATCGTTAATTTCATTCCTAGCTATGGCCATAATAGTAGCTACCGACGAAGCACCAACAGCTCTAAGCCAATGTCCAACTCGTAAGGCAAAATATGGAACGCCTTTGCCCAAACTTCATTGAAAGTTACATCAAATAACCTTCGAAATAGCAACTAGAATGTTTTTCAAATTGATTATGAAGGATGGGCTATGTGTTGGCTGCTTTTTAAGATTCAGTTTATCGAAAATCTAAAATAACAGATCAAGTCCTCAGGGAAAAATATATTTTCTGGATATTCCTCAAGATTTCGATGAAATATGCCATGAAACCCTAAAGTAAAAGGTTGCCCATCTGTTGATTTGTTTTTTTTTAAAAAACCTATTCAATATTTACTAAATAAACTAAACCTTCAGAATATTATTTCATTTAAATGACTGTTCTTGGCAGTAGACCATCCTGTCAACCAAAATTTTCAATGATTTCGGCCCCTATTTCACGAATAGCTCCACCAAAGGTACATATCTAAATTGTGATCGACCTCTAATGGCGATCCAGAAAAATGTCCAAAGGTGTCAAATCGTACCTCGGAATGAGATATGATTCAAAAAACACCACCAGATGGCCCACACTTTATTATTATTATGAAAAATTTATTACTCAAAAAGATTCGTTATAATAAAATTATTATTAGACCCCGATAAGGCACCCAGTACCAACATCCGGTTTCATGGATTTTCTGCATTTTGTCTATATGATGTATGCGACCACAACCACTATTTGGAGTACTTATCCTGGACAGCAACTCTAATTTTTGATGTTTTTGCACTTTTGTTCAGAAGATCGCATCATATTTTATAAATTTTGACTTCAAATGCTGCCAAACAACACCATTTTGTTTTCTCAGAAAGATTAACTAAGATTCGTGATGGCATAGAATACATTTACAGATGACGCTTGAGATAGGGACATATTTTGCTGAAAGTTTAAGATTACAGATGATGGAATAATTTGACAGATGACACTTCAGTACCCATGTATCTATGTTAAACAAAATTTTGTGCACTAAAACAAATTCTGGTATTTTTTGAGAAATATAAAAAAGTATAACATTCTCCAAATTGTAATCAAGTTAAGAATTAAAACATTTCGACATTCTTATTCGCAATCATCTATCATTGCGGTGACATTTATGACATACAATCACATTCGCTTTGATTGCATTTCAGCAACTATTGTGCGGTTAAAGATCATGGCTGTAAATTCCACTTCTATTATTGTTCTTGTAATTTGCACAATCGTATATTTACTATTGATTTTTTTTCCAGAGCATTATCACATTAACATTCTTATTTGCGCTTGAACACATAATAAATTAAAAAAAAAAAAAAACAATTATACTAAACCGTTTAAATTAGGTGAACGACTCCAGCAACATTCGAACGAAATTGCTTTCATTTTGAACGTTTTACATAGACAAAAAAATTTCAAATAAACGTTCTGTAGCAAACGCTAGTATGTATCCCAAAATGCAAGCCTAACAAGTCTAGTAATAACAATTGACAACGTATTTCTAATAGTTTATATAAATTGGCAATATAAGAGAAAAAAACCAAAAAAATTTAAAAAAAAATAAAAATCAAATCCGGTATTATTTGACGAATGATCCCAAATGTTTTATAAATTGTTTTATGTAATTATACCATTAGCTTTCAGACAAAATGTAAGCAAGGAATTGTAGATCCAATGCTTTCAATTTGGGGCCAACAACTAATTGTTCACGAGGATACTAACCAGTAAGTTTGTGTTGATTCATAAAAAACCAAAAAAAAAAAAAACAAAGCATTATACATTATATAATACATAGTAAACTAATTTATTTGATAATTAATCGTGTATTAGAATTTGTTGATTATTTCATAAACAAAAAAAAAAAAACAAAACATCGTTCGCCTTGATTCAAATTGATATCATAAATCATTACTGTAAATATTATTCATTCGATATCATCCACATGCGAAAAGGTGAACATAGAACGTAGATTTCTGTAAATAAAATTGGTATAAGGAGTACAAAAACAAAAAAACCAAAAAACTTGTAAATATCGTTAACAAATTGTATATATGAATTTCTTGCGTGTCGTCTGATGGTTTGGGGGTTGGGGAATTGTACATACATTTGACTAGGATTACAAATATATTTTTCATTTTCTTTTCTTTATTTTATTTTTAATAAAAACAATTCAAAATTCAAAAACACACACACACCTTTTACAATAAACATTTCACACACCTTCTTCGTACTAAAACCAAAATAGAATAACTTAACATTTGTTTTTGCTTTTCGATATGATTGATTTTGCTTGCACAATTTCTATATATATATGTACTCGAAAATTAAAGGCTTCGAAAATATGATATTTTGAAATATTTTGCATGATTCGACAACTATTTGCATGTGGTATGAACTTACATATGTATACTCGTATTTATTACCTTTTGCAATATATTTACTATATGTAAGCGCTCTGATCGAATATATCTATCATATACTATATTTGCGTAAAATAATAACAAAAAAAAAAAAGAATAACTGCCGTATGGAAAAAAAAGAACACAGCAAGGATTTGAATTTATAAAAATACACAGTGAAACAAAAGTGAATTTAAATTGTTTTATTAATATAAAGATAAATATAAATAAATGTTTTTTTTTTTGTTTTATCATTTTCCCTGTTGTAATAATAATTTGATTATTCCAAACTGCAGGATTTCGAAAGCATTCTGTTTTAGCAATAAAGGACATGGATTGTATCTCGCTTCACCCACCGAGCTTCAAAAATTCACACTGTGCTCAGATTTTTGGTAAGAATTTCATATTTAATTATTACACTTGGGGTCCAATAGCTTGTATAATAATAATATTTTAGGACCGGAATATAAAATGGATTCTGTTTTCCCATTTTGAGTGGTACAATCTGTGTATTCACATAAAAAAAAAAAAACAGATCTGATCCTTACACCTTCCCGCAGTGCCTACTTCTATCGAATATTTAATTTAAGAGTTAACTTTAGTGTCGTTATGCCCTTATTTTTGACTCTCCTTAGAGTTACTCTGCTACTCAAGCTCAAAGCCGTAGATTTAGCCAAAAATGGATGGACAAATGGAACTACGTGGACGGAACTGGCTCAATCTGAATTGAAAATGCATCAACTCTTTGATTAGGCAGAAAAGAACGCTCCTCAGTGCACCTTACGATTGGTAGGTATGCCACTACGCTGAACCTGCTCGCTACTGGTTTCTGCAAAATACAATAGAACCCATCTTCACCTTCTTTATGCGTACCAAGCTTTCCCCGCTCGTAGATTACATTTATATAGATGCACACT
Organism: Xylota segnis; assembly: GCA_963583995.1. Lineage (NCBI taxonomy): Eukaryota > Metazoa > Arthropoda > Insecta > Diptera > Syrphidae > Xylota > Xylota segnis. The sequence continues at coordinate 45,844,443 of OY757237.1, forward strand.
TCTTTGATAACCTAGATGAAGGCCAAAGTAGATTCCTTTATATTAAGTCTTCACTGGTTCCTTAGGTTAATTCCAAGAAATATTTCACAGATCCGTGTTGTATCACAATGGGCTACTGGTGCACCGGCCTGCCACGATCACCTAACCTAATCTTTATCTTTAGTTAGGTCTTACTTTTGGGTTCTCTGATTTTCTCTTCTACATTCGAAGGAGATTTTCTAACGTGTTAAAGTCCTCTTTTTAATCTTCCAGTATCCACATCCTTAATGGCAGGTATTAAGAGAATGTAGAGTACGTTCCACATTTCTTATTGCCTCTGTACATACAGCTTAAAACCACGCTAGAGCCTGTGTGGAGGAAACTACAACTCTGTTTGTAAAAAAATATGAGATGAGATGTGTCAATCCATCTTCCAGTCCCAGATCCCAAACGAGAAATGGTCATCTATAGCAGTTTGTTCTCATCTTAAAGTCAGAGCAAACCCTTCAGCATCGTGATGACGGTCATCCACAAAAGTTATGTGGAAGGCAGCATCCCTCTTAGAAATGGAAGAAGATTAAGTTCAGCTTGGCAATCGACTTCCTGAAAATCCTGATCATCCACCTCACTTGTCTCAACGACGAATGGCACCTGGGTCATACAAAGCTGGTAACTTGTTCTGACCAGAGATCTGCGTACCTCTTCAGTATACCCGTTTTCAAGTTAGATAACGTATTGGAAGCGGCTCAATCGGAAGTCATGAGCTGGGATTTTTTATGGGAAAATTATTCAAGTGAGAAACCCTCTTCTTCCGACGAGTAATTGGAAGATTGCCAAGATAGGAGAGATTGTGATCAATAAAGAATCCCTGACTCCTCTGAGTAACTCTCTGGGTATATAAAAAGGACGAGAAGATTCTAGTACCGTTTGGACCATACAGGCTTCTAATATACCGACCTGTTTAGTAACTGCAGTTGAGGAGATAGTAGAGGAGTGCGAACCTAATCAGGTTACTAATCCTCCGACTAGTTTGCTATAAGAAATCACTAGCAAAAAGATCTTTGACCATATTCTTTCCAAAATCTCCATTCTAGACTTACAATACCCTGGAAACACTTGTCCTCATCTACGCAAATGATCTGTTGAACCTTTGGTCCTACCTCTTTTTTTATATCTCTCTGGATTAATAACCCATAACCAGAGTGGACATTCCAGAGTTAAAATTTCGCTTTTGGACCTTCCATTTCCAACCAATTAACTTTATTTCTATTTTCTAATTATGTAACTTATTCGCTTCTTAGTCAATTTACAACTGAAATGATGGGTGAACTATTTGTACCCCACGAAATGCCTGAACAACCAAAGGAGAGTTTCTTCAAAGGCCTCTTTGGCGGTGGAAACCGAAGTTTGGACAGAGAAGAACTATGTAACACAAACCATGATCCACCCAATATTATCAATATTTAACCTTTGTTTTCTCATTCTACAGTTGGAGAACAAAGTGGTAAGGCCAATCGTTCAGTGGCAAAACACATACCCGGCCCAAGTTTGGAACAACTTGGCCAGAGAGCTTCCACGGCATCATCCGAAATTAGTCGGGCCCATCAATTAGCAATGGAACGTGGCGAAAAGCTTAACTTACTGGAAGAGCGTGCCGAACGTATGGCGAATCAAGCTCAAGAATTCACCGGTACAGCTCATCAATTAATGCTTAAATATAAAGACAAAAAATGGTATCAATTGTAAAATAACACACAAATAATTAGAATAATTAACAAATAAAACAAACAAAAAATATTTATTTATTACAAACAAAACAAATAATCTCATCAACTACTAATTATGTATATCCGAAGCCTGGATTATGACTACTATATAAGGTGTATTCATAATTTTGTTAACTGTCACTTTTTTGTAAAAACAAACAAAAAATAATATAAATAACAAAACAAATAAAACTATTTAACAAATTTTAAATTTAACGTTAAAATCTTATGCTATAGATTAATTTTATTGTTTGTTTTTTTCCTTTTGTTGTTTAACTTTTTACAAATAAAACCAAACTAGATACATCAATTCTTTTCCTTTGTTTACTGTGAGCTGTTAAAATATTTTATTCCTATAAAACAAAAAAACATTGTATGCTCTGTAATAAAGAAACACGCACAGAATAACATATAAAAAAATATATATATATATGCTGTTATATTTATTTTTCAGATGGTATGTATGTATTTGAATTGTAAACCCTACAAGGGAATACGATTTCGAAAAAAAATAAAAAAAATCGACTCTTTATATTAAACGAAAAAATTAAAGTAATAAATAAAATTTAATAAATAAAATGGAGTAACAAGAAAATGCTATGGTTGCCTAGAATTAAATGTTCTGTTATCCTTTCTAAGATAAAAAATAATTGTTACTTGATTTAACTAAATTTCTGTTAAAACATGTTGCAAATTAATTTTATACCAATATTTCTAATGTAGAAACAAACAAAATTTATATAGTCTCATAAAAATGCTAAAATTATCTTCATATTGTTGTGCGTAGTTCAACAACTATTCGAGAATATTTTAGTAAAACAAAACAAAATAAAAAAAACAAAAAAACATTGTAAATACGAACGAAAGTTGGTTATATATGGTACTGGAGCGTTTGTTTAACTTTTCTATCTTTTGTTTATTGTTTTTAAATAGTTATTGCTAAATTAAATTTTCATTTTTAACGACGATGGTAAGAACTAAAAGGAAATATGCATATATATATAAATACAAGTATGAATAAGGACATTTTGACAAAAAACAACAATTTGTGCTAATAATTTTAATACATACTATATTTAATAAATACATATATGTTTATATATACATATGTATAAAATAATAAAGCAGAAAACCTACAAGAGAATAAATAAATTGGTAAAATAGTTTTAAACAAAAAATTCACATATTTTTCAAATGTAAAACTTAAACATGATTAAAAAAAAAAAAAACAAGTAAAAACCAAAAACCAGAGTAACAGTAAACCTAATAGATAGTTTAATCTAAGAAAAACGAGGCAGATTATACTAAACTTAACTAACAAATTATAGATAGAAACGTATTCTTATGATTTCTTCAAAACACACCATCCACATCAGAACCATTAACTTAAACTGAATTACAAGAACAAACCGAGTAACTAGAACACTTCATCCATGCAATGTTACTATAAAATAATGTAAAAAAAATGTTAAACAATTCGTATGCATCTCATTATGTAAATGCAAGAGTGGGTAATTCTACGAAAGCGATTGTAAATAGTTTCAAACATCCTAAGGACACTAGAATTTTATTTTCCTTCATTTTGAACACATCTATAGAAGCCTTCTCTTCTCTCCTTTGAAACAGGGTTGATTATTGTATGCATACATTCTTTTTCCCCTTAAATTGTGTACGCAATTTTGATTTTCTTTCTCTACATGCAGTACGCATGGCGGGCTTGAGTCAAGTAGACCCCAAAAGCAAGTCCTTTTAATCAATTGATGCTGTTTATTTTCAACCTATTTTACGGAATCTTGTGTAAATGACATCAGAGGCTTTTCAAAATCTAGTTTCTGTAGAGCTCAATAGATTTAGAGAGTGTTTCGGACTACCACTAATGATCGCTGTGTAACCTGTTCTTTACATAGGAAAAATATTGTATGCGTAGGCTGTGTTAAAGAGATGATTGCTATTTTTTTACGATTCTTCTTCCCTAAACCTAGCCTCCGGTAGCTTACGAACTTAGCTTATGGAACCGCTTTCTAAACGAGCGACGACGGTGCAGCCTAAGTTCGACTTGGATACTCGACATGGGTTCTCAGTTCCTCTCCGACTTCAGAATATCTTGGACTATGCAAGAGAGCACAATAAAAAGACAAGGACAATCAGAATTAGGCCCAAAAATTTGGATTCGAAAAAGTATCAAAGAAAAATAGGGCAAAAATATGAGCTTTTGTTTTCTTTCTTCACTCTTCGTGCCCAGCATACATTAGACATTCTGAAGAGTCGAAAAGGCCAATGTTTTCAAAATGAATTGACTTATTCTCTATATTTTCGACTTTTAGTGCGGATGAAAGGGAAATGAGAAGAAAGAAATTGAAGATACAGGTTCAAATTGGTTTTGAGTGTTTACGGATTATAATGTCAGGAAAAATGGAACGTGTTCAACTTGTAAGGATTAAAAAGAAATTCCTATACTTGACGAAGAAGCTGTTGAAGGGACATTTAGCAACTGGCCATTTGCTGTTTTGCGAACAAGAAAAGAAAAGACAAGAAATATTTCCTCCAGACTCCATATCTGGCACCAATAACTTGTTCATAGCACGGTGTACCTACAGTTCCATTCTGAGATAAATTACATAGAAAAAAAGGCGTACATACTTACTTTTTGATTCTGAAAGAGGAAAGGAATTTCAAGTCCTTTAAATGTTGTTTTGATTGATTTTGAAGGATTTGGGCTCTGATGACCTAGTTTGTGCTGTTTCTTGCCTTTAAAAACCTGATTTTAATAACAATTCGATTTCAAGCTAGGAGTACGTATGAATAAGTTCAGCAATTTCAATAGCTAGATCTTGTGAACTACGAAAAATGCTTCTAAACTATTTTAGGCGCTCGTTACTAATTTGTATTGCAACACCTAATTTTTAAGGGAAAAAGCGCAACATTTCTACGACCTCAAGTCTAGTGCCAACGTTTAGCCAAAAACCTCCTCGCTACTGCGCTTCATTTGGGGTGATCGCAAGATACTTCCCTGTGAATGGATACTAACCGGAGCTTCCACATTATTCTGATAAACCTTTCGATACATTTGTGTTCAATATTTGATTTCGATTATACACACATATACCTTTACATATCAATACACTTTAATTTACTTTCCTGTAACTATACGTTCAACAAATAACTATCCATAATCTGCACAAAACTTAAATCGAAACTCCATTCAACTCTATATAAGTACATATCTTTACAATAATCCAAACAGAGCTTTATACGTTACATACAAACTCACAAATCACATTCGAAAACCAAAACCAAACAAAATTACATAAAAATGTCCGTGTAAATGCCACCCAGTTGTCTCGCCTTAATTTTTAAGTTAAAATAAAATAAAACAAAAACATTATAAGTAAAATATTGCTCAAATTTAAGGCCTTAGCGTTGCTACCATGTAACCCTATCCAACACAAATTCACTGCTTTAACATATAATGACAAAAAAAAAATGAGGATATCAAAAATATAGAACCGGCGGGCCGTGTTTAAACTATAATTAATAAAAAAACAAATATATATATATAAAAATACATATAATATATATTTATGTATGTATGTCGAAATTATTACCTCAAATAGTTTTTCTTTTTTATTTTCAAAAGTTTTCAGTACCTAAAATGTTGTTAACTTCTACCATAGGAATAAGAACTACAAAAAAGGTTGCAGTTCTGTTTAGTAAATATATGTATATGAATATTAAAAAACTAAAACAAAGAAATATATATTTTTTCGGTTTAAATGTAAATAAATTAGAAAACACACAAACAACAAACAAATAATGTTCTATTAAATGTATGTCTTCCTTGTTTTGCAAAAGAAAAAAAGTAAAAATGACAAAAAATTCTTAAGTATCTCATTCTCAAGACCTTTAAAATACACATAATATAGGCAGGAACAAACTAAGTCAATATATTTTCGATGGTGATAGATAAACATGTCGGCCTTTCCAGATTTGTAAAGTGAATCTGCTTCAACTATTTTCCACTTGGTATATTTTCCTATTACGAAAAAAAACAAGTAAAAACAAAATTTGATTTCTATATAACATATAAAGTATAAACATAAAGAAAATATATAAAATAATAGTTTAACATTGACAGGTAGATACAGCTATGTAAATTGAATACATTATTATTTACCAAAGTTTTGTTTAATTTTGTTTTTAAATGAAAAGTATTTGCCAAGAGGTTTGTACAGATACTCGTAGACCTGGTGTTAGAAATATTGTCAAAGAAAGAGGAATTCTTTGCAGAGGGTTAGGTTCGTGGGTCAGTGGTTCGACACTCAGGTCAGTAAAGACCCATTGTGCTACCCATAGGGGAAAAAGTCCCTTGCCCATTCATTGGTAAACCCTAGTACTAATTTGTATCGTGTGGATCATCAAACCATCCTGTGGATTTGATGAATTTAAAGATTTCACTAATTGGTTTATTTGATAATCAAGATCACAGAAAAAGTCTCGCCCTAGAAATTTAAATCTAAGGTGTATCCTCATTAGCTTCCTCGTCTCCACATTCGAAGAGAGTTATGCCCCGTGAACAGAAAAGGATTTGCTATCCTTTAGCATAATTTGGTCGGTCCTATTCTTGTCAAAGCAAGGCCATAGGCTTCTAGTGATTACACAGGTTTCCAGGGAGGTCCATCTACTATTGGCCTCATTTATGCCCCTAATCCATGCCTTTTGCTTCAATGTGCAAGGCGGGATGAACATCGAGGTGTCTTCCTCACGGGCAGCTATTGTCACTGCCAAGACCTCTAGATATCCCCAGCGGTTCAAAAAAAATGACAGACCCTACGCCCACATCCATCTTAGATCCATCTGTAAAGATAGAGATGGAACGTGTGTTGGCAGGCTGACCATCCTTCCATTCTTCCCTGCTTGGGAAGGAGCTAGTAAATGGTCTATGAAAATCTAGGAACGCAGTGAGGTAACCCGTAGTATAGAGTTTTCTTCAGGATCATGGAATGACCTGTTACATTATGGTTCCAACTGTCAGTTATAGCTGCCGAGGTTTTAACGAAAATGTCAAGCGGTAGAAGATTGAGGATAGCCTCTAGTCCTGCAGTAGGTGTTGTTCTCATGGCACTTGTGGTGCCAATGCAGGCCAATCTCTGGATCCCCATGAGGGCCGCTAAGTTGTTGGAATTGCTGGCGGACGGCCACCATACAAGACAACCATACGTCAGAATAGAGTCAGAATACTATAGCCGTATACATCCATAGAATAATTTTAGGTTTTGGACCCCAGTTCTTCCCAAATATTCTACTACAAGTATAGAAGGCTATAGTTGTTTTCTTAATTCTTTCATTCATATTAGGTCTCCAGTTAAAGGGTTAGCAGCAGGATTGTCCAACCATGTTCTTAGTTTGTAAAGCTTCAAAAAAAGAGAACTTTAAACAAGATTTCTTCCATTTTTTCAATCCTTTTAAGTACACTGTAGAGAGAGCAAACAAGATTTCTTCCATTTGTTCAATCCTTTTAAGTATACTGTAGAGAGAGCAAAATATGGCCGTAACAAATGTTCCCGAATTTGCGACATTTCGAGACTATCCACTCCGTTTTATTTGGTGTACATACAAACGATAATCATTTCATTTGAGGTCTTAATCATCATTTCATTCGAGGTCTCAAGTAATCAGAACGATCTTCTAACCGGACCCTTACTATGGAGTACTTTCTTGTAGCTCATGTTGAACACTGGGAGTTTGTCCCAAAACATTCGAATCTTGAAGCAATAAGAAGTCAGGTTGAACATTAATTTCTCGCTATCATTCCTCCGAAGAATGTAAAATTAAATCGAGATTAAAACTTACTTCCTACTCGTGAAAGTTCTTCCGTGCCCTACTGCACTAGCATGGAGGATGTAATGTTTGAATGAAGAGCTGTGCCAGACGTGTGAATATCATAAAAAATTGATTTGTTATTCTTGGCTGTTGATTGCTGAAATTCTGTACCTTACATACCTGTCCAATAGACCCCTTATCAGGCAGTTTTTAATAGAACTTTCTAAAAACAGAAAGATCTAACCCTATCGCCAGAATTTTGAATAGCTCTATATTTTGAATTAACTCTCAGTCTTGACGATGGTGTTTCGCCCAATTTTTCAGAAATGATATTGAAAAATTACAGCCGGTCTTTTTTAGGATGATAAGTGGTTTAAAATGGTCAAGCGGAACGATAGAAGAAGGTTTAGATATTAGTCTTATTCCTCTAAAGTTGCTGCAATCTAAAGATTCACGTCTCTTCATACAGACAGCATTCTTATTGCGGTCTACTTTTGATTTCGTTTTACATAAAAATATATGAGCCTAACTAAGCTTCTAGCTTTGGGACATAGCCTCGTACTCCTTGTGTATGGAATAATAAGGTTCCTTGCGTTTATTAGTACAATTACGTTATAGATTTCATTTTCAGCAACTACCCAGTCACAGTCATACACTTAAGTATTTTCTTTTTATTTGGCAATATTGATAACATTAACAATTTACTTGGATTTTCTTTTTGTTAATTTAAAACAAAAAAAAACAAACAAAATGCTTAGAGTGCAATATTCTGTTAGCAGTAAAACAAAAACAATCTATTTGTGGTCATTTTGCAGTTCAGTCACAAATATAGACTAAATATATTACAGTATAAGACATAAATATATTTGTTTACATTGTTAAACACTTAAAGCATATAACATTGTATTGGTAAAATAATATTGTGTATGTATATTAACAAAAACAAAATATATTGAGAACCAAAACAAGAGTAAAACAAAAAAAAAACAAAAAAAACTAAAGAAAAAGAAAAATATTCATTAAAATTATAATACATACATACATGCATATATAATACTACTAATATGTATGATAAGAAATCATGTTTTAACTGTGTCATAGACATTTATTTAAAATATTCAGTTAAACAATAGTATAAAAGAAAGAAATAAAAGCGATTACACTGATATATAGTTTTATTGCATTTTAATTCAAACTGCATGATGTCAAAAGCCCCTAGTGGGGAATAGGAGTCATATCTGTCCAGGACAGTCCTGGGAGAGAGCTTGAGCATCCATACAGGCTTTGAATTCTCCAAGTTTCTATCCCTTACAACCTATATGAGAGATAGAGGAAGTAATCCTTACTAATTATAGAAATGTTATGCAGAATGTGGTACCTTATAAGCAATCGATGTCTCCATTGATGGAGGTGTGCTCCAGATTCTTCCAAAACATAGCCGCCAACTGAGTATGCCAAAGTCTAAATCATCCGATTTGCGTTCTTATGTTTCTAATCTTTTATTCAGCTTCGCCCGTTTAATCCAAAAATCTTAGGGACAGGAGATACGTGAAGGCATTGCATTTTCACTGAATCCTCTGTTTGATCCATTCTTGATCGAGGTATACCCCAATGCCTTCCAAAAGCTAAATAGCTGCCAACTGAGTATCCTAAAGTCTAAATCATCCGGTTTGCGTTCTTTTGTTTCTAATCTTTTATTCAGCTTCGCCCGTTTGACCCTGAGGGAGAGGAGATATGTGACGAAATTGCATTTTCATTGGATCCAGAGGTTTCGCTGTTTGATCCGTTCTTAATACATTCTCTGCGCAGAAGCAAGGGTTGTCTTGATCTTGGATGACTAAAGGCGGTTGGCTAAGAATCCAACTATCGTAAGGGCCCACTTAAGGAAAATTTTTCAAACACACAGCATTGAAACACCACATAATTATGTTTTATTGCAAAAATACAAAAAATAATAAAACCAACATTATCGAATAATTTTTAAGTTATCTGTGGACCACTTCTTGTTCATATTCTTCAAGGCTTGCTCACAATAAAATCGTTCCTCACTCCCATCGATGAGGGTCTCCTTGAAGGCCTCCAAATCCGAGACATCCTTAAGCGCAGCAAGGGCATCTATGATTCCCTTGACACACTTGACTTTCTTTGAAAGTGTTAACTTCTGACTTGGATTGTTCACTTTTGTCAGAAACAAATGCAACACCGGTGATGGTGCATTCAAATCAGCTAAACGTTGTATTGCTGTCTCCAAGGAGAAACTGATGTGAAATTGTTTTTGCTTTGTTATTGAATGCCACGACGACTTTTCGAAGATACCACCTAGGTCAGGGTATGATTGCGATTTTGCACGCTCATTTAAGGCTGTCCATTCGAACTGAGCTGGTGATATATGCTGATCGACAGCAATTTTAAACGGACTCAGTGGATTATTCATATCAGGATCCTTCCACTTGTGCTTGGTACAACATGAATAGAGCACTTCCAACGCCGATGAATCTACATTAATGCCACCACCAAGGTGGTCTTGTGCGCTTTCAATGAGCTGAATAAGATTCAGTGAGTTTGTAAATATTTGATTAAATATTGGTACCATGCCAGGATCGGCTAGGTACGATGCAAGAAATTGTTTTAGTCTTTGTTTCTTCATGTGTATATCGGAGTGTCCGTGAACTGCTGATTTGAACTGGAGTATCGCTGATTCTTGGTGTCGACCCAGCATTGTTAGTATTTCGATTGCCTCCTTGTTTTTAGTTTGAATTAAGTAATTTATATAGTGATCGCTTGCTTTTGGACGATTGCGCAGAATTCTGAAGAATTGCTTTTTATTTAGGGTTCTGTGGAGGAAGAGGATAACACCAACAACTGCGTCGCCGTCTCCATTGCGTAAAACCTCGTCGAGAAGCTCCTCTTTGTCATTCAGCGATTTATAGACTTCAAGTGGGCATAGCTTTCCGAGCAACAACTTACTGGCAGTTACTTCGACTGAGGGCACATGCACCATGTACTGAATTTTGCGTCGCAACAGTTTTAGCTCCTCGTCGGGTGTGATTCCCTGAAATTATGAAAGAAAATTACTAAGGTTCCTTTACACGGAGGTATTATGTTAGAAAAAATTGCCCAGAAGAAGAAATTCATATTTATAGCGTGCTGCACTTGGAGCCAGGCATCCGGAGGATCGAAACGGGTCACAAATAATGTTTTATTACTTCGCCATCATTCAAAAATTAAATTAAAATGAAAAAACTCGTGGTATGGTGCAATTCGTCGAAGGTAAAAGCAACAATGGTACAAAAGTACGAAGCAATGTATCAAACTGCGCGAATGAAGAATAATTATTGACCTACGCGCTTCTTAGGTGTAAGAAATCGAATGATTTCATAGGGTAGCAAGCCTCCTGGCCTCATATATAATGAAAAACTGCAGAAAATAATTAAAGCTCCACTACACTCGAGTTCGAATATCGAGGTATCAGTTCAACAGTGGATCTAGACCCCAGGCATCCATTCTGGGAAACATTTTCAAGTTTCAGACAAAGTAACAATCCAAACAATGGACTGAAAGGGGAGAATTCACTCCAAAGAAGGCAAAGACTGTTCCATCTGCAAGGAAGGTCTTTAGTTTTTTGGATGCACGTGGAATAATTTTCATTGATTCTTCAGAACAGAAAAACTGCCATCGGCAAATATTAACCGAAGTTATTGCAACGTTTGAGTGGTGAAATCAAGAAAAATTGCTGCATTTGGCGAAAGGAAAATTTTGTTTCATCAAGACAATCCACCAGTTCACAAATCCGTTTCGTGGTGGCCAAACGCAACGAATTAAAGTCCGAATTGCTTTTTTCTCCAGATTTAGTTCTTTGGATTATTTTTTGCTTTCAAACTTGGTGAAATGGCTCGGTGGTTAAATCTTTGCCAACAATTAAGAGGTAGAATCAGCGGTTGATGGCTATTTTGAGGAGCTCGACGATTCTCGTCATAAAAAGGTGATCGAAGCTATTGAACAACGCTGGGAAAAGTGTATCAAACTACGAGACTATGTAGAGAAATAAGAATATTCTTATTTGTGTGTTTGCTTTGTTAGGTCAGGTACTTCTGGGACTCCAGTCGTGCTACACATTGAGTCCAATCTTACCTTTGGTATGATGTTACTTTCAAGTGACTGCTCATTCAAAATAAGTTCCAAATCTCCCTCCGATATCACCGAACGAATTGTGAGATTCAAAATATTTGTGGTGTTATCAAAGCTTGCTTCCGAAACATTGTCATCAGCCAAGATGTTCTCTTCAACTCTGGAGCTCTGAAGAGCTGCCATATCTGCTTGTTCATCGTCATCATCGAAACTGAAAGCCTTGCTGGCTGACCTATTCCAATAGCTTTCCGTATCGAAAGGTGCTTCCATTGCTGCTTACTGATATTTAAATTGTTTTATTACTCCATTAACAACAATTCAAATCTTCTAAATTGGATATTTACCTTAAAATTCCTTTGCATAATGGAAAAGGAAATAAGCCCCAGACCAGTGTTTATAGAATTTTATGTCAAAATGTCAGAAGTCCCAACTGTCAATTGCAGTGTTCAGGGAAATAGTATACCATCTTAGCTAAAGGTGGGACAGGGATTACTGAAAACACCAATGAAGTTCCTATTTATGAATGATTTAAGTGTGTCGTGCATTTTTCACTGCCAGCAGTATATGCACCGATAGAGCAAATAAATCGAACTCGAGATTTTAATCAAACTTTACATTATTAGCTATGGGGGATAAGTGAAGGATAAGGTACGATTTTGACTCCAGTCCAAACAGCTGGACGGATTTGGTTCAAACTTTTTATCTGGGCTCTGTGGCAAGTCGCAAACAATTTCGATAAAATTTCTTGTTGGCACAACACGTCTTAAGCGCAAGACACAAATTTTAAAACTTGGCCGCTTCTTTGACTATCGGACTTAACATAAATATGTGAGAAATATAATTCATACACAATCGCGTATAGGGCTTACCAAATGCCAGAATCACGATCAAATTGTCTATAAGTAACTTACACACTTTTTCCACACCCATTTCACTAGGTCTCATGTCCCAAAAGGGAGGAATCTCATACCAAGTCTGAAAACTTGACAAACCCTCAACGTTCGGTAATGTGCAAGACCGTACAACCCAGTTGTCCACTTTATTTTATCGGTACTGATAATCCTTGTGCAAAATTAAGTTCAAACATTTCCTCATGCTTATTTAACACTGCTATTCCACCCTGATCTCTTAAACTGCTACTTCAAACAGTCGTTTCACACTGCTAGTTCGCCTGTGCTTTGGGGATCGATTAATCTCTTCTTCCACGGATTAGAAATCACCTTTCAAAAAGTTTATTACAAGTTATTTCGGATGGTTTTAAGTCTACCATCCGCCATAGAAATACTGGCGTTCCCCAAGTCTTCGTTTTGTCTCCGACTCTATTATTTTGATAAATGATCTCTTGTCAGCCACTTCTAATCCAACACATTCCTTCGCTGCCGACAGTACCCTCAACTTATCATACTCGTTCCCAGATTCATGTGCCTGCTTTCCGACCGTAGAACTGGAGTGGCAGCATACATTAAGCTCAAGCTCTTTAATTTCCGACCTTGACTGTGTAATATTAGAGAATGGAGAACTAAAACCCAGTGCTGACCTCTTCTATTATCAATAAATACCACTTGCATCATCGAAACCAAAAATCTTTCCATCCTCAGTATGGGTGTTGATGACAATGTTCGTTGAAGTGACCATATATTCAAAGTCGCTAAGAATGCTTCGAAATGTGTACGATTCCTCCCCACGGATCAGGATGCAATATATAAGACATACATATGTACATCCCCAGCTCGATTATAATGCTCCTGTTTCGTCCGAAACCTCTATGCCCCTGCTACGTACAATTCAAAATCACGAGACAAAACTAAAAAGGAGACAAAAGCATAGCAGTGACTATTGGCTACCTGGTTCTATCGCTCCAGAGCCACTTGCATTCTCCCGCTTTAACAGTTTTCTCGCAACTGCCGCCACTCTTCAAATCCTCATTGGTTTGCCCTCAAGCCTATTTTTGGACGTAGAAGTGTGGAATGCTCTACCAAGCTCTATTTTTCCGTCACATTATAATCCACAAACATTTAACACCAACGTTCATGAGGCACAATTCTCCGCAAATCTACAGGAAAAAAGGACAAGTTCACTGTCGCAGATGGCTAGAACTGTGTAGAGAGTATAGAGAGACTTTGGTTGCATACGTGTTAGAGACATACTTCTCTTCCGCTCCTGGTTTGAAGCATCTGCATCTACGCCTCGAAGCATATGCAGTACCACGCTTCACTTAAGTAGTTTAGCAAAGCTGTTACGAAATAAACTCAGAGGCAATCTAACTCAGTAAATCTGCTTTATTAAATTAAAAAAATAAAATTGATTACAGAATATACATACAATAAAAAAAAACTTACAGATATCTACATACATTCTGTGTGTATTATGTAACAAAACTTAGACAATCAGGCAAGGGGTTTCTTTATAATTCTCGTTGTTTATACTGCTAAGAAAATATGATCAGTCTATGTTAAGAGAAACAAACGTTTATTGTAAAAATATGAAAGAAAATGTAATGTATATGTAGTTAAATATATACACTTATGGATTAGTGCAAAAAAATGTGAATTAAAATTACTGTTGAGAATTTTCCGCTAATTAAAAATACGATAAATAAATACGCTGCTTAAACTAAATTGTACAAATACTCAGTTACAGTAGAAATGAAAAATTTGTTTTGAAACAAAACGAGCATTACTTCTGGGTCACCAGGGAACTGGAGGATATTCGGCCATTGGGATCGATGTAGGAGATTATGCTTCCCTGGCTGCTGTCGTCTTCCAGTGTCTCTGCAGTCGTTTCCTTTGGTGGCCTCAAGTAAGTGTCACCTGGTTTATTGCTAACATTCTCCTCACCCGTGTTGGTTTCGTTGCAGTGGTGGGGATTAATGAAAGAACTGCACTCGGCGTCACCTTCTAAGTCGGATGTATGAGACGTAGATCGTCTAGTTATTCGCTCATAGAGTTCATCCAGAGAGGCATGACTTCCATTGCGGTCCTGCTCGGCTGTTTCGGATGGGAGTAGACAGTCATTCGAACAATTGTTGAAATCATCGAAATCGTTCTCATCATCGAAGTCATTGTCTGCTTCGTCCATCTCGCTCACCTCGGACGACTGGTATGGATAATAAATATCACCGGTTAGTGTTAGATTCAAATCGTTGTCTGGTTGAGGGGCATACAGTCCGTGGCTCCTGATGCTTAGCTCAGAGTTTTGATAGTTAAGATCGCTTTCGCAGGCAGGGCTGGAAGCAAATGTTCGCCGAATGCTCTGGGCAAACATATTCAGCGAATCAGAATTGACGTTACTTCCACGGCTGTATGCAGCCGCTTCACTAAGGGCATCCTCAAGCGACATCGAGCCTTGGTTTGCGAGGATAAGCGGTTTCCGTCGGTCTTGAGGCGACGGCAGATCGTTGATCTCACAAAGGCTGGGCGAGAACAAAATCGGGCTGCTCAACCCGGGTCTATTGTCAGCGATCTGACGCCCAGGCACAGGATTTGCTATTGCGCCGAGAAATTCATCCCCCGTCTGCGACAAGTTGCTACAAGATATCGACCTCACTTGACTCTCTATGAAATTGACGAAACGTTTTCTCCCGCTGCCGCCCTTGAACTGTCCAATCTCTGTATTAAGGCTCAACATCGATTTGGACTTTTTCTGACAGGTTATCCTGATCGCAGCATCCTCTCCAGTCTGATACACCCTATCAGATATCTGTAGTGACTCTGAAACATAGGTTTCGTTCCTATCCAAGTCGAGGGTATTTTCCTCGCTGCTGGTGTTTAACGTGTCAATGCTGCTTTCTACGGGAGGAATCACCGTTTGCACTGAAGGTAATCCGATTGTGTTCATTGCATCTAAGGGAGTAAGGTTAGCTTGGTCACTATTTTGGGAATCCAGCATTTTGTTTCCAGGACTACAGCTGGTATTCACACTGCTCACACCACTGGATTCCGCTGCTGGGCACGTCACGATATTCCTGATGTTTCCGTTCACATAGAGCGGAGTGCTGGTCCTCTCATTTTGTGCATTCAAATCGTTCCGCTCCATATCGATCTCGTCTTGTTCTAAAAACTTTTCAACATTTAGTGACTTCCTGAATTTATCATCCGCCCGCATCGTCACGATTTCGTGCTGCGGCTGTGCTGTTTCCGGAACGTTTGTGTAGATATTTGCAATCATTTCGTTGTTGTTCATTTTGTTTCGGTTCGATAGGACTCTCATGCCTTCTGCACCCAAAACCAAGCGTTCAGCGTCGACGATCATATCGCTCTCGTTACAGCTGTCCGAAAGAATGTTCGGATTCAGACTATGATGACGCGCTTCCTTGGAAAAATTACAAATGTCGCCCCTTACATGGATGTTTGTGTTGTTCACCTTACTCCCTGTGCTAAAAATCGACATATTTCTCTGCCGATTGGGATGGTACGGTCCTATCCCCACTGTCGATGAGATGTCACTCATACCATCTCCGTAGTCGCATCGTTCCATTTGCCGCTGCAGTTCGAAGTTATTCCGTTTTGCGAGTCGTTTTTGCTTTTTAAAGAACTTACGCGCCACATTGATTTGATTAGGATTGTAAAAAATATCGGCACTGGGGATCTCCTGGGTAAGAATCACCGGATTATGAACATACTGCTGGCGATTCAACTGCACAATACTCGCCGATCCCGATGGAGTTAACATTTTGCTGGGACTATCGATCCGCGTTACCCCAGAATTCATTTCTCCCTTCAGATGATTACTTCTGGCACTGGGCGGGCGGTTTTTTGAACACTGGCTGGTCGAGCGAGAGGCTGAGTGTATGGTTTCACAGGCTTGGTGGTATGTCACTGTTGTGTTGACCTCCTTAGTATTGTCGCTTATGTTCCGCGTTCGACAGCAACAAAAATTACGACAGCTCAACTGACTCCACTGATAGCGGACGTCGCTGCGTGAAATCGAATAGAAGACTAGAAGGAAGATTCCTAAGATAGAAGAGGTTATAGCGAAGATTATACTAAATGCCTCCTCCTCGTAGGCAAGCGTGTCTTTGAAGGGTGTCGCCACACTGGACGCTGCACTGACCCAGGACACAATGTACAGGAACAGAAACACAAAATGGGCTCTTAGCTGAGCCAGATTAGTGTGCTCCACGTCCTCTAGCATACTCGTAGATGGATTGCTTAGGGTTAAGCTTCGATATCTATCCGACGGGTTGTAATGGTGGGCGTTGTGAGTGGATTCCAGGAGCTCGAGGTCAACGTTTTCCGTTCCTTGTGTATTTTCAGAAAAATGTCCATTGTGATCTACAGATGTTCGGATGTGGCACCGTACACATATAAACAGAATCGCAAGGAATAGCAACAGGATTACTGATGGCACGAATATTGCACTCAACGAAGGGCCGTTTTCCAGAAAGCAATGTGAGTACGACGCATATTCTCGCATGTTTACCGCTCCACTTATTCCGCAAATAATCATTCCAATTCCCCAACCGACCAAATAGATTCCCAGAATGGGTTTGCTTCCGATGTTCTCCTTTGGCAAATCATCCATGGGAATGCGATTCCTCTTCGACAATCGTTTGTACATATTACTGACGCTGACACACACCCACAGAATCACGCACAGACTCAGATAGTGTATGCTAATTCCAATGACTTGACACATTTTGTAGTCCTCCGTCTGGTAAATGCCCACAGCAAATATGAAACTCAACGCAGAAATCGCAAGCCAGGTGTTGACTAGCGAATGGCGATGCCTACGTGCCATTTGAATCGAACGTCCAAACGAAATGTACGTAACTATATTGATCCATACGCATACGAACAGCACCGAGCAGCCAATGTAAAATCCCAAAGGCGAAAACCGGAACCGCGCACCTGCATTCTCATCCACGAAGTCATTTAAATACTTTCGGTTCTGAATGAGACTGTAATAGCCGAGTTTGTTGCAAGAAAACACCAGCAAGCCGCGGTAGTAGTAAGAGTTCTGACACACCTCACTGGTCCATGAATTAGTTTCGGAGTCCCACCAAGCTGGAACCGGTGCACTTATCTTGTTGTGATGTGCTCGCACTCGAAGCATCAGGGAAATCGACTCGCTCACGTTTACGTTTCGTACATTCTCCGAATCTGAGATGATCTTCGCACCTATCACAACCGATGTGACCACCATGTTCGACTGGTTGTTCTGATGAGGCAAAAAATTGCCGTTTTCATAGACCGCAACCATCAGTTTTTGCGTCATGAACTGATGAGCGTAGTTTGGGTGTAGAAAATTCGGTGGTATTTGAATGGAAGCATCGATTTGCTGGCCAAAGATGTCCAGCGTCTGATTCACTGCGTTACACTGGAAGACTCGCTTGCCAAGCTCTACTTCAGACCGAATCCATGTACACGACATCCCTGTAAATGAGTCCGAGCGTATGTTAAAGAAGTCTATAGACAGATGCGGTTTATGTGTGGTTTGATGAATATCAGTGCTTTGCACCAGCGCTGAGTGTTGAATATATGGTGTAAACTGAGCGGCGATCTCCACGGCATTGATTAACTTAACTCCACAGTTGTCCATTGCCTGAGCGGCATGCAACACTCGATCTGGCAACATAAGCAGTTGCGACACAATATCCAACAGCATGGAGCCCAAATCCTTCTCCTGCCGCACGAAGGCTAGATAATTCCTGAGAGTTTTTGTAATGAACACAATATCGATGGGATCACGAAGCGTGCGCAAGTTGTCAATAGACTGAGTATAGTTTCGCAATCGTTTGGCACTTTCGAGGACGCTACCTTTCGCTATCGAGAGGTTAACTTTGGCAAATTGCTCTAGAATTTTTGTAGTCTCACTAATGAATGGACAGAGCGATGTGTTAAGGTCAACCCATTCACCATTATCGTTACACAGATACGTAGCATAGACCTCTGGTGGGGCTTCTCCGGAGCACGCCTGCCGCACCAACTTGCCTCGAATGGTACGCGGCCAGAAATACTTTCCTTTGTTGTTGTGCACATCAAGCGCTGGACAGTATTTTGTTTTCTCCGATATCACCATTACTGCTATGGTTCGCGACAGGTTCGCCTGTTGTGACCGCAACCGGCAGTCCCACAAACCTGTGTGATTTCGAGTGACTGACGGAATTCGCAGAATTGAATCCAAGAGGCCACTATCCGAGAGGTGTTTGGCATCGATTTGAATCGAAGGAAAATATTTGGTGGGATCTTTATAAACGATATCATCGGTGGAGTTGGGCTCGATTATTTTATCAGACCAGCCCCAGAAGACATGTGCTCTTGCTGGAAGATCTTCTGAGTCTCTCGGCGCCCCAACGGCAACTCTGGGCGCTCGACATCGCAACACAATTTCGTCTCCTTCAAAGACGAGCTATAAAAAAGGAAGAGTTTTAGAACAGTACGTATGTGGTTATTTGAAAAGTTGAATATTAACCTGATCTGCGTCCGGCTTTAGTTCTAGAAGAGGTTGAAGCGGTGATTCGCAATGCAAATCCAATCCAACTCGTAGTTTTTTCAATGGAGCACCTTTAAAATCAATTGGAGTTTCACACTTTGGCGGCTGTTTCAATTTAACGCCCATAGCAGTCGACCAGGCAACCAGCCATATTAGGTCACAGTCGCAAGCTAGTGGATTGCTTGAGATGTCGCTGTGAAAGATAAGTGTTTCAAGATTATATATTCATGCAAAATGGACTACATTTCTTGGAGGTGCACTTAACTGCTACTTGCTTCTGCAAGTATATTGTACAACAATTACTATCTGTTTTGCCCTGCTGTGGTACTACGAACTGCTGGCATGAAATACGTGACAATTAAGTATATTTAGTTTGCATATGCTTTTTCAGTCAACGAAGCCCTATTTTCTCGAGAGCGACATACCAGCTTCTTTTGATGCAAACGACGGTTACAGATTGAAACCTTGGCTGAAACTGTCTAGAAAGAGGGGTCCTGGCGCTCTGCGTAGTAAGACTACCGCTTCCTAATGAAGCTCACATCATAGCGTTTGCAGATGACGTACTCTAGGGAATTCAAATGTTATACAAAAGCCAAAGTGAATCCAAGCCTCAAGCAAATGTAAGTGGTACCAGACAGGAACCAAAAACCTCAAGTTATTCAAAGGAACAAAATATTGAGCAAAGAATTTGTTTGAAACTTTGTGTTGCGAATGGAATTTCTTGTTCGGATGGGTTGAAAAGGTTTGAGAAAGCCTACGGGGACTCTATAATATTAACAACACTTAGTGAAGAAAATTGTGCTCAAAGATCGTCACTATAGCTTGAGAGACCTTTCACAAGAACTATCCATCTCTCACGAATCACTTCACCACATTTCACGTCGTGTTTTGTGCATGAGATGCTACCGACACAGCTTGTTTCAAAAGAACTGAGTTCATCCTTGTGAGCGACTTTCTAACCAAAAACACAACCAATATGATCGAGCAAGCACTGTATTCTCCAGATGTGACAACCTGTGATTAGTTTCTGTTCCCGAAACTCAAATTACCGCCTCCGTTTTGATTCGATTGAAGAGATAAAAGAAAATTAGTTAAGAGAACGGAAGGGGAAGTCGACCTTGCGATAAATGCTTGAAGTCTGCTCCACTAACACCAAATGATAAAGTAAAGGAGAAACCTTAAAATGCAACGAAAAGAGGAATTTGATTTGATGACATCAACTTGAAAAAATGCTGTACACACTTGATCTAAGAAGAGTACGCGGAAGTATCATTGGCACCAACTACATCCTTTTGGTTTTGAGACAATCAGTACAAATTGGAAGCCCTCTTTGTTGTACACCTGTTTTTGTGAGCAAAATGAGTCTACAGTCCTTCTAAGTACCTATTATTCCTCCAAACTAATAGGCACCAAGTTTAACATCACTTTCCCGGGTTTTTTGCCATTATAACAGAAAGGGTACAAGAAACCTGACGACCAAACAAGGCCTGGCTCAGCTCTAACATACGTACATACGTATATTCTTCCAGTACTTTTTTCTAAAACAAACTCTAACGTAAGTAACCTTAATCAACACGCCACATGTAACAAGATCTGGCCCGCCTACCACAAAACAAAAAAAACCTAAACCACAAAGCATCTAACATCATAGCGGACTTTTTGCCTTTTTTGGTGTACAAACAGGGAACAGCGGAAAGTGAATAGAAGTAAAGAGCTAAGAGTAAAGCAAAAAACCAAACATGTATAGTGAAAGGGTATCACGCAAGCTGCAGCGTGGTTAAAAGGTCGAGCAAAGGATCAACGTGAGAGCAAAGCGACGATTTCAAACATGTTTGCTTTATCCGCTCTCATTGCTTTGACTTTTTACTAGACATGGTCCCTTCAGTTCTAATTCCGCGTGTCAGGAAGTACACATTCAAAATATTAGGATCCATTCTTATTAACAAAAGAAAACAATTCAAATGGAAAAGAATGAACTCTTGCTTGTTTGTTTCCACTTTGGTCTTCGCTCCTTGCCCCTCGTTCTGCCTAGCCTTCATCCTTGCTCACACTCGTCTTCTCTTCGCTCCACTGTTTCTATACTTTGTGGCCCAAACCAAAGTTAGACCATTCTTTCGCGACCTCAGACATAAACTTCTGCAATCTAAACCATTTTAAACAAAGAAAAAGGTCTCGCGACGTGCCTAAGCCTTGACCTCTAACCAACTACTTTCTTAATTACCTACATATAAACATTTATTTACATATTTTCAAGAAGAACTCTATGGTTTGTACTGGAGTTAAGGTTGTCCAAGCAGATGAATGATAGAAATATGTACATATTTACATACATAGCTTGGTACGTATACCGAAAAAGGAGAGATGCGTAGCTAATTTCAAACAATGTAGAACGGTATTCAAGCAATACAGTAGAAAAAGTAGAAAAGTAGAAAAATCAGTTTAGTCACGGTATTCCTCCTTCCAAATTGGCAGGAAATAGGTTAGTTTAGGCCAGTCGCAGCGATTTTATCCTAATGTCCTGCCTAATAGGAACGCAAGCATTAACTCTGTGGCTTGCAGGCGAATGGGTTACCCTGGAGATAGTGAAAAAAAAATTATATCATTTGAAGGAACTTACAGATTCTTAAGCATTTTCAATTTCTCGAACGATCCCTGGAATATGTGCACAATCACATTCGAAGACAGTTTCAATCTCTCCAGACTTGGCATATCCCCAAACATAGATTCGTCGACCTGCTTCAAGGAATTATTCGACAGATCGAATTGTTTCAAGTTCGTGTAGTTCACCAAATCCTCCTTAACAATATGCGAAATCTGATTCTTACTCAGATCCCTAGGAAATTTTCAAGAAATTCCATTAATTCCAATCAATAAACAAACAAATAACTCATCCTTACAGCATTATTATGTTTTCGGTGTCCTCCTCGAAGTCCAACTCCTTCAAGCTGGTAACCTTTGTTGCGACACTTCCCCCACATTTCACCTTCAAACCATTAGAGTTTTCAATTTTCGTACATCTACATTTTTCGGGGCACAGAGCATCCGTTTGAATAAATAAAATCACTAAGCCAAATAATTTAAATAGCACTAATGTACCCCACATTGCATTGTTTGGATTTTAATAAAGGAAAACTTCCATTTAAATACACTTTATTCGTTCATGTTTTTATGGGTACGCAACTTAGGTTGAAGTCATTCACTAGGGTCATTTTAAATACATTTTATAAGGCATTGAGTGTAAATAGGGAAACAATTTATTCATATGTAGTTGGCACCAATTCTTAACTTTCATTTAACAATAACATATTAACAATTTTATGTTAGATTTAATGTAAAATTTATAAAAATGTGATGAGAAAACAATAAACCCTCCCTACGATAACAAATAAAAATGGCAGTTGTTAAAGGAATTGTCCCAAAAAAAATGATGCCAAGTTTCGAAATAATATTGACAATCATTGCCTTGGGACATCGACATGTATTTAGGAAGAAAAATACAGGAAATATCCACAAATTACTAATTTTTTAGATATTTTGATATTTGTTATTAAATTATTTCAGTGTTGAAGGCTAGCAGACTTGGAGTACGCTGCTGGAAATGTGATTTACTTAAGAGAAACCAACAAATATTCTCGAAAATGTTGAAAACCTTTCTACTCCAAGACGAAGGGCAATGTCTGTAACATAATGTGATAGGTCAGGGCTAGACTATCATGACACGTTCAAATTCGCCCATTTTCCGATTATGTGACTTATTCGTGTAGATATTAGGGCTCATCACAATTTCAGGAAAGTGGACATCAAAAGCATAATCTTATCCTAAGCCAATATATTTCCTGATTTGAATATGTGTTCCTGCCAAGGAATATTTCATGATGAGAGTAGCAGGCCTTACTTCACAAAAAATTTGAGAAATGGCGCATAGTTAGAATTTAGTCCAATAATCCAACAAGCAGAAAATCTACCGAAAATCACACTGTGGAGAGCCGACGGAAAGAAGTGATGGTAGAGCTGAAGTATTCTATTAACAACGTAAATCCTCTAAAGTTTTACAAGATTTTCAGCTGAAACAGATCGGTGTTCTGTCATCTAATAAAGCAATGCAGAGCAAAAATAATCCTACCAAACGAGGAAAGTCAAGATTTCGCGTTTATACGCCATACCAGTTCAAACGACGTCACAGTTCATTTTTTCCCAGAGAAATAAAAGAGAAAATAGTATATAAACTGTTTTCCGTCCACTTCTTACTACTGCGTAAAATACCACAACCTGACGTCAGTACAAATGTCAAAAACTACTCGGCTTGCCCCTTGCATTCTGTCAGACAACCAAATCAGTTGTCAGTTGTTTTTGACAACCCTTGTGCGGACAGCACGATAATAGGGGACAAGTAGTTCGCTAAGTTTTAACCTACATTTAAGTTAAAAATTTTAATTGCGATTCAAAAAAATTAATTACCTATAGCATGAGCTATAGATATGAATACACTTCGTCAATTTTTTAGCGTCCGGACGCTAGCCGCTCTAAGGCAAAATACTCTGGTTAACACCTTGCCAGTGGACACAACCCCTCCTAGTCGCCACAATACAACAGCAACAACCCAAAGTAATAATCCTTTTCTACCGAAGGAGTTACTCAGCGCCTCGCTGCTGAAAACCACCCAACTTGGTGTTGCAAACGAATCGTTTGTCAACCAGTACAAGCATTTGGATAGAAAGCTCGAAATTGTCTATCGCTGTAAGATCTGCAACACTAGGAATATAAAAACCGTTTCAGAAGCTGCCTACAACAAGGGGGTTGTGATTCTCCAATGCGATGGGTGCTCCACTACTCACTTGATAGTCGACAATCTCGGATGGTTTGCCAATTCAAAGGGTAAAAGTCTAAACCAAGTTCTCGAAGAGAAAGGTGAACTCATCCGGAAAATCGTTATCAACGAAAAAGGCCAAATACTTAATAACTAACGTGCCATTTGTTTGTTGTGTTGTGTAGTTTTAGTTTGAACAAAATAAAAGAAAAGATGTACTAACATACGAAAACCGGTTCAAAGTGTTTAAATGTTTTTGTTTTTTTGCAGATACATAAATAATCTTTCGGTGACTAAACAGAAATGTATGGAAAGAGGCTAGACAGCGTCGCAATGTGCTCAGAATAGTTGTTTACATCACTCTCAGTTGTTATCTAACACGAAACGAGGCCAGCAAGTACATGCATATCTAAAAGAAAATGTGGTGATCTATGGATTTTTGTCTTTTGAGGTTTGGAGCGCCATGTCCCATTGAAACGGGTTCTCTTGAATGTGATTGTCACGATCAACCTTGAACTCTTATCATTATGACGTCATGACCACGAGCCATGCACCCAGTTCAACAGTTGATAACATGATAACAAAACGATAAACTGGTCGGAATGATTTCACAAGGTATTGGCCCACATAATGTGACGAGCACGAGTCAGTCATCTTTTTAGAATACCGATTAACTGATAATTGCTACAAGTAATTGATAAAATTAGAAGATAGGCGGCTACAATGGATTTAAAAAGTATTGATACGACTATCGATTTATATAGGTAAACGAATGGCAACATTTTTAGGCAACTGAAGGAGGGGGAAGATTGCCAATTGCTACTCTGGTACTCGGATGGAATGATGAAATTGTTTTTACATGATAACTAAAGCTCTGTAATCAGACGACCAGACATTTAATCCAATTTAAGTACTATTAGCTTCCTCGCAGTTATAAGTTTTACCTACATACGTCCATTCATACATCCTATATGTTGCGACGGTGCGGAAAGACACAGTGGGGCGTGAAACTTAACTTTTAATATTTTCTCTGCAGATATTTCCCCTTCTCCATGGACACTGTCTCCAGATCGGGATGTTATGTATATGTCTGTACCTTTATTTACTGTGAACCTAGGAAGAGATCGCAGCTTTTCAAATGGCCTTAAGTGCGATATTTTAATACGCCAATTTCAGTTAGAGAAAGTTTGATTTTTGAACTACTTCTGTGCTGCTTTATCTTGTTTTTTGTTTAGAAAAAGTAGAATGTACGTTCTTGTATTGGAAAATGGCAAACATCGCATAGTCTTTAAGGGTCGTTGCATCCACATGACAGCGCGATAGAAAGCTCGTTTGGTTTCAGCACTCACCTTCATGCACATATCTTCTCTTTTTCAGGACCTCCCATTCGAACAGTGGTAATACTACTAGTCCACTATAAACGAGGCAAACATTTCATCTCCTTCCTCCTATAGCCTTTCTGGAAGAGATATGTACTACAACAGTAGGAGTTCCATCGATTTGTGAGCTTCGACGAGAAACGTACGAGTATTTACTTTAGAACCCTTTGAATTCTATCGTAACAGGTCTGATTTGTGGTAAGCAAATGGCGTTGAAGTGAAGTTTGTTACGAAAATTCCCAAAAATAACCTAACAACTGTTCTAATCGAAAAAATATTCGTATCAACCTTTAACTAATAGATGTACTGGGGTGCCACCACGTAACTTGATACAATCGAGGATTGTCGATTGAACCAAAATATGTATGTGCTGCCGACTGTCGATTGTACCGACAATCCTCGATTGTATCAAATTACGTGCTGGCACCCCTGCACTGCAACACAGCTAGGTTTATGCTGCCCATCTCAAATTATTGGTCTAACCGATGGAATACACGACTCGATAGAGTGAAAGTAAATCTGTCTCTGAGAGAAAATAGGCTTTTCCTGTACATCTTAGTGCTAAATACCTTGTCAACGCGGATGTGGTAAGTAAGGCCAATGATCGATGAAATCGACAAGGCTGCTCTGGCTGACCCTAAATGAAACCAAGTCCATCAGACTCTTGAAACACAAGAGAGGAACCCTCTCCCAGACAATCTAACTGGTCACTATGCTATAGAAAAACATGCTCAATAATTGGGCATTCCCTACAACGATTTTTTCAGAAGCTTTATGAACGAAAAGGAAGAGGAGACCATTATGCACATACCCTGTACTCGCCAACTTTATAAAGGCTAAGGTTAGCTCTCTCATTAGCAGATGGTTCCCAGAGTAAGAGGTTTATCAACCCATCAGTTATCAGTTTTGGTCGAAAAGCACGGCCGGTTTAAACTTTTCTGTACTTTTCTACTTTTTCTGTAAGTCAGTCCTTCACATTTCATGACGAGGTGCCCTTCTCTTTCTTTTTGGTTCCCTGTGTGCAGCTTAAGTCTACCGTGGCTCGTTAACTTCTAGAAATCGTTGTTAGTTTTCGCTGAATCTTTGGTCTTCCTCATTTGGGTGATCTTATTCCAAAATTTGGCTCATTTGCTCTTTTCTTTGTTTTCACCTCTGTTCTTATTTTTTTTTTTTTTTTTGCTCCTTGTTAATTCGTCAGTTAGTTTATTTCCCTTGGCATGTCCTCCGACAGTATCGTGATATTTTATTTGCGATATATCCTGAAGAGGGTGAATCGGACACTTCTTTCAATTGCGCAAGCTTCTGTTTGATTCTCACCTTTGTCCGTCTGCAAGGGACTACGAATATATCAATATTCTCCTACCTGTTAGAATTTCCCATGATTTTATGGATCCACCAGATAGTGTGTTGCTTTCCAAAGCATCTTGGAGATCCTGGATCAAGTCTGTTAACTGGTAAAGCACAGATTCTGTTGAACAACTTGGAAAGTGATCTACTGGCGTCTTTCAATTATGGTGGAGAGGTAATTTTTCTGGTAGCATCGTTCTTAGGTTCTTAGTAAAAACAAGGTCAAACTAATCGGTCTACAGTATTTTGGCAAGGTGGCGCATCTCTTCCCATTTTGTCTATTGTCTTTGTTTGTGGTGTGCACCTACGAATATTTGCTAAGCTGCTAAGCTCATTAGCACCAGAAGGTATAGCTTTAGAAGTTCTTATCCACTTTGCAGTAGACGAAGCTAGATGCCGTCTACTCCTGGTACTTTAAATGACCAGATTTTTTAATTGATAAATATACAATGTAACAAGTGCGAATAAAGTAGATACGGAAATGAAATATCCCGACTGGAGAAACGGAACACTAGCAATCGAGAGACAGCTTGAACGGAAAGGAAGTTATGTCCATAAAGTAGGGTTTGTAAGTGTATTTTGCTATTATTATCGTTAAAATTGACACTTTTCCAAAACAAATGCAATTCTGGCATTCCTCTCAGGGGCTTCCAACTCGAAACGTTTCTTGTCGGTACCGAAATAGCTTAACCGATAGCCAAAGTGTTTTTCCTATTTCACTTGAGTTCAGTTTTGATGTCTTCAATTCTAGCTTCGGTGTTATAAAACTCTGTCTCAACACCCTTTCCCGAAGCAATAACTCCTATTTTTAGAGCCTCTTCGTGGTGGAATGTGGGCGCCGTGGCTCAGTGGCTAGTGCGTTGGACTATGGAGCAAAGGGGTTCGAAGTTCGAATCCTAGTCGGGGAACACCTAAAAGTTGTTCACTGCCCCACCTCTCGCTAGCGTCTGACAAACATCCGGGAGTATAGCTGTCTCCAGAAAGCTTCTCAAAAAACAAATTGCCCTTCGGACACGGCATTAAACAGTAGGCACGCACAACACGAATGGTTGTGAGAAGCTAGGCCTTGGGTCCCATCGACCTGTTGCGCCAAGTACCTTAGTACTGTACTCGTGGTGGAATACTTTCTGTAAGATCAAAGCAATCGTTATGTACTGTTGATGAAGTAGCCTCTTACTCACTTTAAAGAACGCATCCATCTGGTTCAAGTCAAGCGACAAATGCTTGACCAAGCGGGACTCGCAGTCAATACTTCGAATCCTTTCAAAACGCTGATGAAGCCCTGAAAAATAAGCTATTATTCCAAATCCTGACTCGCACGTCGCTATGAGTGGAATCTTGAGTAGAACCAATGCAAATCGGCAGCAGTGTAACGATTGCCTTATACACATCCAACGTCGGTGAACAAAGCGAACGTCTCCCACTGGCACTTCCCTCTTATCAGCTGGTCCAGTAATAACAGTCGATTTTTGATAACTTTATCGCAACCACTTTTATTCATTATTATTGTTATACACATAATCGTAACTGTTAAGAAAATACAAAGTCTGCCATAAACAATGTGATGAAGTGAATTTTAGCCAAAAACTAGAAATCGGTTAATAACACTTTGGTTATACAATAAAAGAAACCACCTTCTTTGCTGTGATTGGACCCTGGACCATTTACCTTCCCCATAATGTACATAATCTAATAATTGATTAAACAACAAAAAAAAAAAAGAAAAAACAAGTACTCGGCTTCAGTTTATGAACCCCGCAGTCGTAATCTAAGCTTAAAAGCTCACTGGCTTAGGAAATCATCATGTTGATCGACTCGATTTTACTTGAATAAGTACTTGCCGTCCAGGTGGAGGGGTTTTTTTTCGTGGCTTCGTCGTCGCAGATTATCTACTACGTTCCACGGCGAAATACAATATCGTGTACACCTAGTTATGTTAATTAAGTTTGTCAATAATTATTACATAATTTAACAAAGAACTAGTTTTAGCATAGCAGTGCCTTTTATGCTTATTCAGAGTTCGGAATTCGGAATTGAAATAAAGTGAAAGAAGGTGGTTTCGTTTGTTGTGTTTACTGGCCATATTTGGTAAACAACAAGTAAATCAATTGTTCAACTTTGCAGTATTAATTAATATAGATAATTGAAATGTATCATCATATCATGTCGTTCCACTGGGACACGAATGTTGGCGTGTTTCTGTTTCCTGGACTGAATATCAGTGGTACGCCCGCTCTGATAGTGTTATGTCTTGTTCTGCTAATGCTATCACTAATCTACGAGGCTGTAAAGGTAATGAGTGCAAATTGATATCGTTTACAGTAGTGGCAACGTTGTTTGGCTTTGTTTTAACATTTTAAACTATGTGAAGGTCTTAGCGTATTACCATTCGAGTTCATCAGAACAAATTTTCATGTGGAATTTAAATTTAGTGCTATCAGATTTGTTTCCATTCGTATGCACATGCACTTGCCCTGTGAACGTGGCGAACAATTGAGTTTTAATTCGTTTGAATCACGACTCATGACGGATTTGTATTCCTTATATCTAGCTGTGCATCTCTATAAAAGATTTCAACAGAAAATTTATCTGGTATTACGTGGAAATTATGAAACATACCTTCGGTTGGTTTAGATATGTATATTTTATTAGTAAAACAGTTTTCACTGTAATTTGCGTATGATAGTATCTTTCACTAATTGGTTGCACGTTTTTCCATTGAAATAGTTCATAATGTGTCCTTACCTAGTGAGCATTGATGTTGTTGCAGCTCGGTCATATTCGTTAAATGGTTTACTTAGTATGGATGCGTGAGTCCCTATAGGCCAAATTATCCCTGCCACATCTGTACAGATTCGGCACAGCCAGTGGTTGTAGGGTTTAGGTTACAAGTACTATACGATCATGCAAAAAAAATACAAATATTTGGCATACAGGATCATGGGACTCAGGCTCTAGCTTCTCACAACCATTCGTGTTGTGCGTATTATATTCTTTACACGAATAGAAAGAGGGCCCACTGTTTAATGGCGTGTCTGAAGGGCATTTGAGAACCTCTTTCTTGGCAGTTATACTTGAATGTTCGTCAGACGCTCGCGAGGGGTGAGTGGGAGCCTGGAACCCCTCGCTCCGTAGTCCAACGCACTAACCACTTGTGTCATGGCGCCCAAATTGAACTATAAAAAATACTTTAGCACCTTTTCCGAGTATGGACCTCTTCATTAGAGACATGGCCTTTACTTTTGTGCTCTGTTTTTAGTTACCACTTGTAAACCATTCCATTGAAGCACACGAGGACTTTTCTGAAATGTAAGACACCTATGGGGAGACAAGAAAGTGTCTGCGGTATGAATTGAGTTACAAACTAATGCTCCATTTGAGCCTCTTCATCCTCTATTCTTTTGTCGCAAAATTAGCTTTGACCTTCTGAAGAAGTATGTAAATTAATTCCACTCTCATATCGATTCATCATCGACTGAATAAAAGTATTTTTATTGTTAAATAGATGAGCCCTTACCTTCACAGTTTTGCATATTGATAACAAAGGCGAGCGTTGAATACAAACTGTGCTATATTGTTCATGGTACATATATTAAACTGGCTAAACTTTTTGTACTTTATTTTGATCATTGGGTAAACTTTGTCTGAACTTTATCATGGAACGTGTACACAGCTGAATACTTTGTTTTGTTACGGTTCGATTGCTTTACCTCCCTAACAAGCAATTTACGTTTATAGAAAGCGTTTTAGAACACATCAAACTGGTTGCTATTAAAGCAGTTCCTGGAAAAAGGCTAGTGTTAGTCACTTGTTCAATCTGATGCATAACTTAACTTTTAAAATCGATTTCACGCAGTACACCAAAAAGGCTGTACACATTTATATCTCTTAACAATAAAAGAAACACTGCTCAACTCATAAAAAAAAGTAGGATTTCATTTATTGAATCAGCTGTGCATCATTGCACAGAATTTCCAAAACCACACTATCAAAACTGTGAGGAGGACAGGATAGGATAGAATTGATATAAATCATAAATTCTTATCGTAATCGGTCTTTGAATTCGCGCTTATCATTATCTGACTAGAGTCTAGGAGCTAAAACACGCCTTGCTCTGATTACTTGTGGAAAACAAATAGTATGCAACCAGCATAGTTGGATAGGGAAAGACCTTAGACTTCAAAAACACTCGGCTAGAGGTCACGATCTTTCTATCTCCGCCCTGTCCCCTAGACGTTAATATCAAATGTATCAGTTAACACTATCAATGTCACTCGGACTGAGGAGTACTAAAACAGTGTGTCCCTTTTAATAAAACAAATACATCTCTTCCCTGTAATAGGTTTTCCAAACAAGTTCCAAAGCTCGAACAGCACGTGAACGCCTACGATCGGCTTCATCATGCGCGAACGAAACAACAAATTTACTCATCTCAGACAGAAGGGCGATGCAAGTGAATGCCTCTGGTTCAAAGAGATTCCTAAGCATGCTGGGACAAGCTGTGATATTCCTATTTCAAAATGTTGTTAGTTACATGCTTATGCTGTCCGTGATGGTCTACAATGTGTACGTGTTTCTGGCTGTTGTCCTCGGAATGGGTCTAGGATATTTCTTATTCGGTCATATATCAATGAAAATCAACATGGAAAACATACGAGCGAGAACAACAATGGTTATGTGTTCAGAAAGAAATCCACTTGAAGGTAAGTCATTGTCTATAGAAACTAAAACCTTGTGTAATGTATCTTTTCGAACAGCATCAGCATCCCCCTCAAGCGATGTCGGGGAAAACGAAGTTGAGTTCCGTGGAAACCCACATTGCTCAACGTCTCACAACCATAGTGCCAACTACGAACCCGTATCTAATGTACAATCCGAAGTCGATGTTCACCCGTGTGTAGATGCCCACAATACAGAGAACCTGCACACTTGTCGGCTGTAAAGACATCCTACTACGAAATACAAAACTACCACATAAAGTGACAATATGTATATTTTTTTTTCGTTTGCGTTTGTTTTAAATAATACCGTCGCACCTATTTCTCAAAATCATAACCGGAAATATGTATAAAATAATTACGAATAAGAAAACATTCCATTTTACGGACAACATAGTGTCGTAAACGGCCGGATGGTAGTATCCGCTTATATAGTATGAAGAAAAGTTAAATGTAATAAATTATAAAACGAATGAATAGATATATTATGTATGTATATGCGACGTATAGTAATTAATTTAATGTATACGATCGGTGTAGAGAGGGTGGTTCGCAGCCTATGTTATTATATTTTGTTATTTCTGCCTTGTATGCCAAATTATGATCAACGTGCTTCAATTTGAAATACATTTTTACCGGATATGTTTCACAGATGTTCAATGATAAAGATTGTATTTTTCGGAAATATTGGGCAACAAATGCCGTTCTTATGGTTGTATTTTTTTATCGAGATTGTTTTTTAATTTTAAATGAACTGTTTTTATTTTTATTGTTGAGTACCAATAGTGTTATTCTTTTATAATGTTTTTTATATAGTATTTATTAAAGAATGTATCCTACTAATTTGTTTATATATTCACCTCTTCCATCATCATTGCACTACACTGCCAATTGGACCGATTTTTTATGCAACTAGTCAGTATTAATGCTACGGAGCGAAGGGGTGCTGCTTGCGACAAACAAATTCTTTTCAACCATAACCAAGGGAAGTAAAGAGATCGTAAGGACCAACACATATTGACTGGGTGCGAAGCTTCAAAAAACCGTATTGGTATTTACTGGTAAAAGAAGGATTTCGCAGATCCATTCCCTAACAGCGTCAAATATAAACATATCTGGGACAAGTAGTCGACAAATTAGAAAGTCATGGAAGCATTCTAATCGCGGAACAGAATATTCGGTAAACATGATGACTGAGTGGACGCCGTGGCTCAAGTGGATAGTCGTGAGAATATATATAACAAATTGCCTTTCGTATTCGGCATTAAACAGTAGGCCCATTCAATTCGTGTAAAGAATATAATACGCACAACACGAATGGTTATGACAAGCTAGGGCCTGGATCCCATCGACCTAATTATTTATTTATTTGTTGATGACTGAGTCCCAAAATGATCGTATAAAAGCCACCAAAACTACCAAACTAATGTCTATCGTATATAGATATCGGCGGTTGTACATTAAGTTTAAAACAATCTTCAATCAGTCTTCGTTATAACTATACAAGAAATGGATTAGTCTGATGCCCTGAAAACCTAATAACGAAGGCTATGCTTCGTTTCTAAAAATATATGTTTTAAAACCAGCGATTACTGTCTGCACAGGGAAACCTTTTCAAAAAGAATGGATTTGTGGAACGACACCAAAAAGCCTATTCACTCATTTTTTCCTATACGCTATGCAGGCTTATTCAACACTCAAGTAATTACTGAACAGAGTGCATCGCCCGCGTAGTAAAGGTATCTGAGTAGCGATTTCTTGTCAATAAAGCAGTATTTATAAGAAACATTGCTATTCTAAATATATTGATGAAATGCAGCCTTGTCTTACCCCACTTTGGATTTTGAATTCCTTTAACAACCCTACACTGTGCAGAATGTGAGACTGTGTTTATGTAGTTTTGAAAAAAAATAGTAAGACGAGTCAAATGCACTCTCATTATCGATGAAGTCGGGATATGCAATGACCATCCACAGGCTGTTAAGTGGTTGACATGGAACGAACAAGAGCGAAAACCTTCTTGTTTATCATGGAGTGTGTCTTCGAAATCGTCCTTATTCAATTACATTTACAATTTCAGCCTACAGTTAGACGGTTTTGTAGATATATGTAGTTGTCCCGTAACAATTCATAAAGATTTGAATTGTTGCGCTAACGACCCATTAGTCAATTGCATCAGGTCTGGGTTTATTAGATCGTCTTCAGTGTTAAGATTATTGATTGGGTGGTTATATGTTCGTAGTTAAAGTCATTCACTGGAATATTACCTGAATGTTGAATGCTTAGGGGTTCTGTACCGCTATTTTCTCGACAATTTTTGTCTAGTTTGTGGTTGTTATGTTTCGTGACTACACGGGCCTTATTTTGTTCTACGTTTCAAATGTATTCGATAATCGGAAATTGACATTTTCTATTTTTATAGAAAAGGCCTCTATCCGAATTCGGTAGTTAAAAATAATACCAACTGTTCTTAGAAAATTTAAAATTTCGTATTTCGAAAACTCTTGTCAAAGTCATCTTCTTTTGCGGATATTCATTCGAATTTCGATTTCTTGTTATCGGATCTACTTATGATTTTCAGATGAATTTTAAGACAGAATGTAAGTATTTTATAATTAAATATATGTACATGTGTAGTACAAATATTTTTTTAAAAATAAATATCGTGTTTTATTTATGTAAAGGGAGGCAGCCAAATATCCACACACCAAACCTGCACAATTCGAAGACTTGGTGCAATTTATGGAGATCCACACAAGTCTAGTCAAGGGATTTGTTCTTTCGTCCGAAAGAAGACATATACATACATATGTACATACATGCATATGTAAGAAACCGACTTTGGACTAGACTACCTTCTGGCAATCGGTAGATGTGGCTCTATTGCCTATTGTACGTTGGAACGTGTAAAGCTAGGCTTTCTTCGACAGCCGAAAGTTTTTCACAAGGCTAATAGCTCAGTTCCATAATAGGTCTGTTCGCGTACTCACCCAAAACAACTAATTTTCACGAAAATCTACGAAAAGTCCCCAAATCCTGTTCGAGTACGCAAAAGTTTCATAGTTTTTCATAGAAGAGAGCGCTCACAAATTTTAGTGCAGAAAATTTCTGTGCACTGACTTAAGAAAGATCAAATTTTGTAGCTTTCGCGTTCGTTTACTTGTTCGTGATTTTACCACTCTCTGAGAGAATTTTACCCTCACTCCTTGAAATTTCACAATCTACGAATTTTGTACGCAGAAAGTACGCGATCAGACCTGAAGGGTTCTCTCTCTGTTTTGACAATCAAACTTTGGATAATGTTTGGTTTTCACTTGGAACCATTTACATCCAATCCAAAAATCATACAAAATACGAATTTATTTTAGAATCAGATTTCATTTTCGAATTCCAATACAAAATAAGGCCCCACCACTTAAAATAGAGTTCCAATTTCAATAAATTATAACTTGCAAGTAGTGTCCTTATCACTTTAGGGATGTAGCAATCTAAATTATCCAATCATGTTGTTACATTTTTAAAGAACTTTTAGATCTTACAGCGCTCAACGGCCGATCAACTTACCAACGTACAGACAATTCAAACCAAGTTCACTTTTCTTTAAAATTCACTCTCAGATCTTCAAATTAGTTAACAAAAATTCAGTTAGCAAAATGTAAAACATTTTAGATTTTATTCAAACCTTCCAACATGGCAAGCTGAGACCGTCTTTTACAACGAAGTTAACCCCCTGTAGAGATGTGGAACACCTAAGCGATTGGTGCTCCGCCTGAACAGCGTCGTTGAGTTTCGAGAAACACCACAAACGTCAAAAAACGGAAGTAAACTGAAACAAAATTAAAGAAGTATCCAACTAAATTTTGTGGTGCAATTGTGTGCCGAATTAAAAGTATTTATTTTGCTTCTAACAATAGCAGAAGCCTCTCATAACTTTTACAAGTAATTTGCTAAAATAAATTGAAATGAAAGGTTTCGATACTCTGCAGAATTTTGCTCAGTCTATAGTATTCCACAAAGTTATAAAATCAGTTGTTAAATTGAATCTATTTCCGGCATAATAAACAATTTGCGCTGTTATCATGGTATTTACTTTGCATTTCATTCGGCCAAATCTGACGAAAACTTTACCTGCGACTACGACATCGATACTGTCAGTGACGTTGCTCTGTCCACCACTTTCGTCTTTACATTTAGCGTGGTCATTCTTCACCGCTGGTCTGCATTGATAAAACGCAACTTGTTAACGGCGAAATTAAAAGCAATGGACAAGAAATTTCACTCTGGAATTTTTCATCCCACCTTGCGGCTCCTGCAGGAATCCGATTGCCAACTGAGTGCTTTTAACTTTATGTATCCTGTTTTTGTTATGTAAGTTACCGCAAGAGTTGTGTTTTTGGACTTTATAAATTAAAATACCGATTTAACACTTTGCAGACCAGATGATGACGGAGTAGAAGAAATAAGTAGTATGCCGGGCGTAGCACGGATGGGAATTAATAAGCTGGAAGAGCATTTGAAGCCTTTGATTGCAAAGGGACTCACTTCGGTGCTGTTGTTCGGTATAGTCGACTCAAGTTTGAAGGTAAAAACTTGTGTTTTAATAATTACGTGAATTCATTCATCATTACAATCATCTGGTAGGACAAAACAGGAAGTTATGCAGATCATGATAAGAATCCGGTTGTGCTTGCACTTCCTAAACTGCGTAAAAAATTTCCCCAGTTGCTACTTGCTTGTGACGTCTGCTTGTGTCCCTATACAGATCATGGTCATTGTGGCTTACTTAATGGTGAGTACATCGATAACCCAGCGAGTATAAAAAGAATTGCGGAAGTCGCTTTGGCATATGCCAAGGCAGGCGCACATATCGTAGCTCCATCGGACATGATGGACAACCGAATCAAAGCAATTAAAAGCGAATTAATCGCAAATGGTCTGGAGAACTCTGTGTCGCTCCTGTCGTATACGGCTAAGTTTGCATCTAACTTCTATGGACCCTTCAGAGATGCGGCAAAAAGTGCACCGGCATTTGGCGATAGAAGATGTTATCAGCTACCAACTGGTTCAAAGGGTCTTGCTAAGAGAGCTGTGGTAAGTCATTTGTTTTACATGTAACTACATAATCTTATCCAATCCTATAACGATTAGGAACGTGATGTCGAGGAAGGCGCTGACATGCTCATGGTGAAACCAGGTCTACCCTACTTGGATATTTTAAGACAAACAAAAGATTCATTCCCCAACATACCCATATATGTTTATCAGGTGAGATTGGTATTCTACATATTATCACGGTTTTTACTACTTTTGGTGAGCTTATCACGGTCAAAGGCATATGCCTGTCCAAATATTGTGGTTTTCCCGAAAATATTTATCGCCTTACTACTACCAGTAACTTGCGATTGTGATTAAATCTGAACCTAATTCACGACTTCAACCTTCATGCAGCACTTTGCGTGTATACTAGTAAAGTAAGCAAGTATATCGATTGAAAGAAAGCAATGTCGGGTCTAAAGAGTAAATTGATCTAAAAGAATGAGTTAAAGGTAACATCAGTTGTTCCCTAGATGTCAGGTAGAAACGTGAACTTAACTCGTTGAAGGTCGCCAAAGCTAGGGACTAGGAAGCTGTATCGCATCGAATGCAAACTACATACAAGCAGATCTGCATGTTACATCTGCGTTGCCATATGTAGTTCATCCTTGAAATGTTCTGAATCGTTGGTAACACTAGCCTTCAGTGCCACTATGTTTGTTGTTTTGTGTTGGCAGTAAACTCTTCGGATTAGACAGTAATGCTTCTAGCGTGGGGGCCTAACCAGAACTGTGTTAACATCTAAAAATATGCTTAACAGTTCCGTAATAGAAGTTAAAGGAAAACATCTCACAATTACGGCGAAATATTGATTTTCCGGACCCAATCGCCTCGGAAACTAGTCGTCCGTATACATCAATTTGCGCAGTAATTCATATCAATCGTTATCTGCACGTTATTTATTATGTTTTGCTGCGCAAATTGCAACCAGAATATAGTCACTTAGATTGTATACATTGTCATTAATATGATAATATGAATTGCTGCGCAAATTGCAACTAAAAAGGCAACTAAAAGGCACGTTTCAATTCAATTTCTGTGGGTAGTATTCGATTGCTGCCGATAAAAGCTAAGAGAAACAAGGGTTCACTTATGATACGATTCAGTGATTCAAAAGATTTGTCTAATGTGATGCTGAGGAGCAATATAGGAGAAAAGTAGCTAGACTTGATTGCACTTACATCCCTTCTTTCCATGGAAACGCTGGTAACTCGTCAGCTTGCGAAATATCTTGATTCACAAAAACTCCTCAATGACCGCCAGTATGGTTTTCGTAGCAATAGATCTGGTGATTGGATGGTATATCTCACCGAGAAGTGGAACCAATCTCTCCATCACTTTGGGGGAACAAAGATGGTTGCGCTCTATATTTCTAAGGTGTGTGGCCTTTTTTGGCATCAAGCTCTTTTGTCGAAAATGGGTTCCCTTACTCACGTCCTTGCACTTCGGCCATAGAAGAGGAACGGCAGCGTATGTTAAACATATTAAATTCCGACCTGCATACTCAAATGGAGTTCAACCAATACAGTGGAATTTAATGCTGTCTTCTGTCTCTCAAGCGAAACCAAGTCGCTCAACAATTGCCCATGAATGGTACTTGATTCGTTGAATCCAAAAATATGCCATCATCGGTATGTGTATTAATAACCATCTTCGGTGGAATGAAAAATCTCTGGGATTCCTTAAACGATGCAAGAAGTATTTTACCTCTTCTCATCTGACTTCAATTTATAAGACATTCATCCGCCCAAAGGTGGAATATAACGCTCATATCTGGTCTGGTGCACCCAAGACCGTTCTGCAGTTTCTGGATAGAGTACAGAAACATTGTGAGACATTGTGTACATGATGATTCAGTTTTGAGTGAACAGTCTCAAGCTCTCTACAGAGCCTTAAGATTGCCTGATCCTCGAAAGAAAAACACAACACGTCTTCCCTTCTTAATTTTTTTCGGTCTAAACATGTCGAAGTTATCCAAGGTTTTTGTTTTGCGGACAGAACACTACTTCCTTAAATGCTCGACCCTATTTCTTGTAAATAAAAAAATACAAATCAAACTGTCTACTATCGCCTGAATATTGCCTTGGTCCGATGCCAGTTGAATAATTCACTACGCTCTGTAATTCTACAAAATGCAAGAAATTGTACTCTGTGCAAGCTTTGGATACACCACCTCCTTAATAGTTTGGACACAATAGTCTAGTAAAACTCGCAAAAAACTTCTGCGAATAAAATTTCTCTCTGGATGATGTGAGAGTACTTATCATGGTTCGCCGTCTATCGAGACGATCTCCTATGCTAAGACGCACCAGATTTAGAAACATACTTGTAGCTGTATGGCGGAAATTTTAAAACGATCGATTGCCAAATACTTGAGGGTAGGTATGATCCTACCCAAAAGCAATATGAACTTGTCACACTAAGCGCCTGTGATTCTGGCTTTATTATATTAAAATGTTTTGCTATCTAATACCACCGG
Organism: Xylota segnis; assembly: GCA_963583995.1. NCBI lineage: Eukaryota > Metazoa > Arthropoda > Insecta > Diptera > Syrphidae > Xylota > Xylota segnis. The sequence continues at coordinate 45,883,394 of OY757237.1, forward strand.
CTTGTCGTCCACCAGACGACTTAAATTCTTAACTTACGCTTAAAATAAATTCTTCACGATGATGCCACCTATCATGATACAGAAGCCATTTGTAAACAACACAAGCTAGCGTCTTGTCTCAATGGCTAGAAAAAATCAGACAAATCTTTCTGCAATCACTGACAACAATGGGGCAATTATTTTTGTTTTAATAAAAAATCGAAACTAATTATAAGCGCTTGTACTAGTACAAGCAAAGAACGTGAAACCAAAAATAAATTAATCAATGAAGTAGTAGGAAGCAGTATTTCCATTTTCATAAAGAATTGTTTTTTTACTCGAAAGTTTTTGCAAAGATAAATGAATGACTGTTCAACAATCTTACACTTCCTGTCTTAAATTCAACAAATATGTACAAGCATACGTATTTATCCACCTCCTACAATCACATACTTCAAAGATACTATACCGCTGAAGATGTACTTTTTCCGCAGTCTTAAAGATTGTACTTCACCCGTGCTATGAGTATGATATATCTTTAAGTAAATAATGTATAATTAAAGCTTGTTTATTGTTCATATCAATATTAGTTAAGTGACTCATATGATGACTCTTAAATAACCATCTTAATTATCTTTGCAGGTATCTGGTGAATACGCAATGTTATATCATGCAGCAAAAAGTGGAGCTTTTAATTTAGAATCAGTTCTGATGGAGACAATGAAATGCTTTAGACGAGCTGGTGCTGATTGCATTATCACATACTATACACCACTTCTACTAGACCTGATAAGATCTTAATATTTATTTTTTATTTTTTTGAAAACAAGGTTTTTACTTTTCTAAAGTGCTTACGACTAATGAAAGTGATGGGTATTTTAAGACAATAAAAGGGAATACATATTTGAGTTTAACTATTTGCCTTTTTTTTATTTACGCTTTGCGAGCGTAGCTTGTTATTTCCGATGTTCATATCTATAGTTTTTCTAATGTCCCTAGTTAATAACTTTGATGCTGAATGAACGTCCTTTATCGTAGTTGGTTGATGTTTATCGAAATGGAATTGTTTTCCAAAATATCAATATCAACAAATATCGTGGAGTTACTCCTAAACAAGCACGAGTGGTTCGACTTGCGCACAACAATTTTAATAAACTAGGCATTTACTTAGTAATGGAACTAAATCACTATCTGTACTATACGTTAACTCTATCATTCTGAGAGATTCTGTTGGCTAACAGTCCGCGACTGTCTGTTTTACAACCCATCAGTCCAGATTACACCCTCCAAACCCATCATTTTTTTGTGGAATTTTCTTGTATTGCGAAAACCGCGAAATAACGAAATTTTCCTTAACATTTTCACCCCTCATCGCTCATGCCGCAGTCTCCGTCGCTCCAGTAAAGCGATATCAGTTCAGCAAAACTGATGGGGGAGGTTCGATTTAGGGCTTGTCTGAGATTTGGAATTTAGTTACCCCTTCGTGCTCCAGACCCCTATGTTACTACATCACCTTCGTCAGACTTGTTTTTGACTCCCTCCCTTGGATTTATAATACTAACTTGCCTCTATACTCTGAACGTCGTAAGTTAACCATCCTTCGGTCTCACGAAAATCGTCATATAAATGCTAATCCCACTTTTTGCATCATTAATTTACTGGCAATTTTGATTGCACCGTGTTTTTGCGTCAACCTTAGGTTTACTACTCTCTTTCTTCTCTCTCTTTCTTTTCACATCAATTATGGTTATAAGGCACCTTTGTCCAGAATACTTCGTTTGGCTAACAGTATGGAAAACTCGTTTGACTTTGCAGCAGAGCCACCCTTCGAACATTCTTCAGCTAGCCATTGTCCCAGATCTCTCCTCTTTTACTCACTACTTTGTTTCTCCCTTCTCTTCATAGTTCGTAAGTTTGTCTTCAGTTTTTTCGGTCTAAATACTTGAAGTTAGACTTGTATTAAACTTAAAAAGTACCCGTAGTGCCGGCCGGTCGGCATCAAATCAAATCAAATTTTAAACATCTTCGCAGCAGGTATCCATTTATCCATGCATTTCAGTAGCTGGGTTTCCCCCTTTGCTATTTTAATTGCAAATTGGTCGCTTTGTAGCCCCGGAGGACTATAACTCTAGAGATTGAGCTTAATATGGATTCGAAGAAACGGACTCATTTTCGTACCTACACGCCATAGTCTAGGAGAGTGGATAGATAGGCTTTAAAGATTTCTTTAGAAACTGAAAGGATCGGGAAGAAGAAAAGATCATCAGACTCGATTTACTCGTTCCTTTGTTACCAACAAAGAAACTGATATATGTAGGTTCCACAACCTAGAATAAATTTGTGACTCTCCTAGTCAGATATACATACGTACATATATGTATAACAAATATAACTTCAAAATAATTAACAAATTTACACAAGCAACACCTGTTAAGTGGACATTTAATTAAAGTGAATTTTTTTGTAACTAACTAATTTAATTATTATGAACAAAACTCGAGTCGGTATATTTAGATAATAGATGCAAAGTCAGAGACGATGAAGTGGCGGCGTCTGCTGATATTTCCACTTAAATATATGTACATATGTGGATAGATACATATGAAAATACCTGGCGATAGTAAGCCCTCCGTAATAGTTATCAGAGAGATGTCCACTTGAGTCATCAGTTAAAAGTAAGAAATACTTTAGAAAATATTCAACCATATAATCGAAAGCGCAAACAAGAGGGGTATCGACCAACCGAAGGAAACAATTAGCTTCGTCTTGATTACGGAATCGAATTAAGCATGACTTTGAGTGTACAACTTTTAATGGGTGCAGCAGATGTCAATGTCAGCGTTTTAAGAGAGACACAGTGAATCATATTCCTTTAGAATATTCTAAGCATGCTCCAAACCAGGCACGTACGTATGAACCTCTGTGACAATAGACAGCTACTACACAGCGGCTGATGAGAGCTGTTATAAAACTAATTGGGTTCCAGGAGAACATGTTACGGATGTACATATGGTTTTATTTAATTAAAGTCGATTTTATGGAGCTTTACAGAACAATGTCAAGATTTGGTGTCACAGTCAAACTTATGCAAAAAGATTAAGTTTTGCTTTTATAGTCTTAAAACAGTCTCCAGAACTAGATTCTTACTAGTCATCACTGGAGCGGTTCAACTTGAAGCCATACTTTGGTTTAAAAAGGCTTGGCTGCTGGATGGAGTCTATATTTTTTTCAGTCATCAAAGGATGGTTCAACTAGAAGCCATACTAGGAAAGAATTTCATCCAGAGACGAATAATTGCTTAATGACAGAGAGCTTAGCAGATGTTGATGTAGATGTACCATAAACTCATTGTAAGCCCAGTTTAAATTCTATATCTCTTCGTTTATGAGCTTGCATTGGAGGAAGGCCAAGGACAACAAGATTTACTCCCATGCTAGTCGTATACATCACAGGGGATACCCTCGTTTCAGTTTTCTAACTGTGGAAGGACTTTGTCCACCATAACACAGTCTTGTAAATTAAATTGGAATATGTGGGTGTCAGGGCAATTTACTGATCCAGGTAAAATCTATTTACTCTTCCTCGATAGTTGATAGGTTGCACCGAAAATAGGAGAACTCAGAAGAATTATCAAGTTTTGTCTTCCAGTAAAAGGTATTTTCGTTTTCTTTTCAAGGGTTCCATGGGAAAGAGAGAGCGCATTTAATGGCCTCGACATTTCTCTCATTGTTTTCCAATCCCCCTGGTTGGGAGATGTATGTAAATCCTCTCGATGGGATAAAAGTTAAAAGTGTTGCCGAGTACAAGTTGGTAAGTGATCGTACAGACATTATAGAGACTTAAAGTAAAAGCCTTGATAGTCATACCTTTGACAGTAAAAGTTGATGATCGCACTTTGTTAGCTCTCCGTAATCGCCCAATTACATAAAAACGATAACAAAAACGTCTTGATCGCACCGACGCGTCGGTTCCCTTAGAGAGGGCGAAAGGGTTCATTGCGATCGTCAACCATTATATGTCACAAGTGATAGTCACACTTTCGATACTCAAAGTTGATGATTCCACTTTGTTAGCTCTTTGTAAAGCGATCAAACACAAACGATAGGAAGAATGTCACGATCATGCTGTTGATCACCTTAGAGTGAGAGCAAAAGGGGTCATTGTGATTGTCAAACTTAGAGGATTCCACTCCTGCATTGATATTAGATATTGCTCCGGTACCGGTACTTGTAGCAAACTTCTCTGATTTTCTCTAACCCTGAACCCCAAGCAAACGATGTACATATACACAATGTGGACTGAATGCTTTGGGTTTTCTTTCAATTTGGTGTAGTTAGGTGGAGAACTACTCACCTCGTGCATCACTCATGCAGTCAGACACCCATGATTCTTGCTTTAAAATAAGTCAACTATACCCACTTGTGTAGTTTTAGACATGGCGTTTTGGATTAAAGTATGTAAAGCCACAACAGAGTACCTAGATGATCTAATGGCTTAGCGCTCTGTTGGGGGACAAACATACAGTATAGCAGCGCAAGGACAAACCTAACATCCCTCGCTAAAACAAAGGACAGGGCGAGTTAATTAAGTAAGTGATACTTCAGGGTAAGTACATACATACCACTACAATACTCGATGGAGAAATGTTTTCTGCACCTGAATAGATATGAATTCCCATATTCCCCATTCAACAGTGTGTCCCCACTCAGGCTATAATAAAAATTAATAAATTCCCATCCCCAAATGGCTTCATGCTGTTGAAGCACCCTGTTTGCGGTAATCGCCATAAAAATATTCCATCTACGTATCCCTACTGTATCCAAACAGGCAATAAAACTACATCCAGCGATTAAAACAAAAATCACGACCATAAGCTTTCGCCGTTCATCCATCAAAAGCAGGCGAAAAGCCCCCTCCCACGAGACAGACCACAAACGACAAGCCCACCGTGTGAGATACGTGAATCTCGACGAAAGACAAATCTGAAAATATTCTCGCAAGAAGACAAATCCACTTGCCGCGATGTGTCATCTCACTGTGAGGCTTCTTAGTGACATTTATTGGACGCGGCTGCCTTTTTCTTTTTCGCTTTTACATAATACCATTGTGACGAAATGGAGAAAATAGAATTCCTCTAGAAATGTAAATTTATAAATATCCGCCCAAGTTAAAGCCCCAAAACACCTAGTGTTGTAATTAAAGCTGACTTCGTTCCAGTAAAGGTTGAGGTAATTTCACTCTCTGTGTTGTGTTCGTTCTGTTTGTCGTTTTGTTTTGCTCTCATTGTTTTGCCATTGCTCCTGTGCACTGTAACTACGTGCGTTTCAAGTTGCCCCCGGCGCGGCGTGCCGCCCCCGCGACTTCGTTGCTCCGCACGGAGAACTTAATTCCGATAACAAAGAGTAAATATCATAGGTTTTGTATCTTTCGATATGACAATCAGAGGTTTAGATACAATTTTTGTTTTCTTATTTTCTCAGTACCATTCCCATCTTGAGTGAGGCAACAGTACTCTGTACTGGCGGCGCGGTGAGGTTTCGAAATACTTCTTTGAATTTCTTTGCGGTACGTTTTCTGTGTATGTATATGTCTAACCAACACATAAAGTGCCCACATACCTACCGATACAGGTTTTCCATTGAAAGTGAAGTAAATAGCCGAAGCGAACGGGCGCGCTGCTACTGGCTGATTCTGGAAAAGTGAAACAAGAGAAACTCGTTAAAGTGGAACCTAACGTCGCTTTGGAGTTACATTCATAATTTAAAAAAAAAAAAATTAAAAGAAAATATTAATCAGATCCTACATATGTATGGATGTATGTATCTGTGATTCGGAATCGAAATTGTGATTAAAAGTGCGATTTGTGTTCGTTGCTAAGGATACCTTTGTGATAAGAACCAAGAGTATTCCCCTCTAGGAATACTCCTCCTAGTACCTGCGTGGTGTGCCATATCCCATATGATTGTAAGGTGGTTGTAAACAAAGAACGGTGCCAGACAACAGTGCAGTTATTTGTTGGTGCTTCCAGTGCTAAGAAGCGTATAAAATTACGCAAACTGTTAATAATTTTGATTCGTTTTTCGATTGATGCTTAGACGGCAGTAAGTGTATTTTCTTATGCAATTCGTTTAGTATGTGATAAATATAGAAATTAAATGGTTAATCTATTTGTTTTCCCCGCCGTAGACCGTGTATTTCGATTGATTTGTGTGACCTTTTGCTTTGTTGTTTTCGTTTGATGTGTAATGTATGTTTTTGTAATTATTTCTGTGGTCAGACGTGAATATGCTCAGTGAGTGACTAAGTGAATTTTTTGGGGAACACAACCAGTTCGACCGAAGAACAATCATGATTCAATGAGTTCCTGTTCTGTGGTTCTCTGTTGGTTATCTGGAGATAGTCTCACTACTTGTTGTTTTGTGGTTAACCAACAAGTCGTAAACCCACTGATCCGATTAAGGGGCTTGATCAGGGGCTTACACTGACCAGATTTCTATATGACGAGTCTAAATCACTCAGTTAGTGTCTTCTCATTCATTATTCCAAATTCAAACACATTTCCACGTATATTTTCAAAATAGAGATCCTTTGTGTGAAATCTTTGCGTCCTCCTTTGTTTTGGTGTACTCCTGTGTGATCTGGATGGGAAAATGTTTCTTTATTCGAAAGTGTCCTTTCAAAACCTGTTCCACTGATAAGTAGAGGAGTCTAGTCTATTTTGTTTGGGAATTGTTTTCGTTTTATGTTGCAGATTTGTTTGGATTTATGCAGTAAGCGATGATTCTATAATCGGTGTTTCAAACATTGAGTGGATGTCATAATTTTAACTGGTTTCTGAGAAATAAAGTCGAAAACATTATTAATTCCTTTAATTGTGATAATAAGACACCATTTTTTAGATAGGAACAATAAGCACATTTAGTAGGTAAGCATTTTTGTTTTGTCCTTTGTCCTGGCGAAGTGGAATCTGTTGGGGTTGGAATGGTTCTTTGTTGTGTCAACTGGTATGATGCCTTTATTCTCCTTTTCTCATCTAAGCATTTTGCGGGATGCTGATGAATAGGTACATGCATACATCTGCACATGTTAGGGTAGGTTTTTGGGGTGACTGACCTAGACAGCATCTCGTTTGGGGAGAACATTGTGTTTTCAGTTGAGGAGTTTTTGGTATCGGCTTTCAGGATTAATTTTAGAATGAGATTTCGATGTTCTCGTTGCCAGTTAGTGCAGAACTTTTAAAAAGTGTTATAGGCGCCTATCTATCATTGAAGATGGCATTGTTCGGTATAGTTTTATGGTTTGTGTCCTATACATGCGAGCAGCCTGCCCAGTATCCAATAATTCTGTAGAATTTCTAATTGTTTTGCCAATTTAGCAGTTTTCATTCTCAGCTCTCATGAGACAAAGATTAGGAGTGGTGTATTCGGTCAGAGGAGCTGCTAGATATCCCCTTATTCTTTGAGTCTAACAGCAGGATATATTTTCTAATATCAAGGAATTACAAACATCCCCAGACGGTAGCCAGAGTATTCAATTTGAAGCTTTCATTTCTAGTACCTTACATAGTTGTTTAGATTTACATTGTTTAAGTTGGTTTTGGGCCATCAGTTTATGCTATGCGGGGTATGTTGCACTGCGACTTAGTGATCTATTGTTCTCCCCTACTAACATCTTGGAGACCTCCTTACAATTCCCCTGGCATGAAATTCCTACCTGAGTCGTTTTGAGGGCTACATATGTATGTACTCTTGCTACGCCTCGGTGGAAAAACCTGTTCTAAAGCACTCTCTGTAATCCAGTTTCCTTTAAGAATCTGAGAATGACAGTTGGCTCTAGTGACAGTATTGATATTTGTCCAAATATTTCGGTCTTCTGTGGGTCAGTGCAACACAAGGTCCAAGAATGTGTTCCGAGATTTCAGTAGACTCATCGTGGAATAAGCAGAGAACTTCTACAAAAATATGTACCTTGTTTCTTTAAATGCTTCATAAGTTTATGGTGCCCCGTTAAAAAGGTCGTTGGGCCACTTGCTCATTGTGATACATACTTCGAATCTTTTTCGGTTGTGTTGCCCTAAAAGTTTCTTAGCTTGTCTCATGCCCGGAGCGTTATTTCAGTTTCTTTCCCCATACTCCCCCTATGGGGCGCCGTGGCTCAGTGGTTAGTGCGTTGGACTATGGAGCAAGGGGTTCGAGGTTCGAACAGTCGGGGAACACCTAAAAGTTTTTCACGGCCCCACCTCTCGCGAGCGTCTGACAAACATCCGAGAGTACAACTGTCTCGAGAAAGCTTTTCAAATATCAAATTATCCTTCGGACACGGCATTAAACAGTAGGCCCCTTCCATTCGTGTACAGAATATAACACGCACAATGGTTGTGAAAAGCTAGGCCTTGGGTCCCATTGACCTGTTGCGCCAAGTATTTATTTTTTTATTTTTACTCTTCCTATATTTTCCTAGACTGTTCTATTTCCCAGAATGGTTCAGGACCTTAATAGGTTCCTGATGGCCCCCTTCTTGCTAGGGAGTCGGCCATTTCCCTTCTTACATGGCCAAGTATTCTCTGTTCCTCTTACCCAGTTCATTAAGTTTCCGCAGGCATTCCCATACGAGTTTAGACTTAATGACATAGTAGTCAAGTGCCATGATACCGGCTTGACTATCTGACATTATAGATACATACATACTTATGTATGTATGCCACAGTTGGTATGGTTCCTATCAAGATTGATTTAGACACATCTGTCTATGGTATAGGTTTCAGTTTGAATGAATGCTGGTGCTTGTGGCCATGGATTTATAGTATTTGGTCCTAAGTTCAAATACCCCTGTTCCAGTTCTTATATCAGTTCATGGCCCGCCCATCTGTGTACTACTTTATTGTGTGATTGCTCAGTCTGTAGATTGTAGATTCATTGGTCCAATTCTTTTTTATTGCTGAGATTGATAGCGAAAAAATGTGAACGCTTAAGTGGTTAGTGCGTTATACTACAGAGCAAGGGTTCCAGGTTCAATCTTAGAACCAAGCTAAACACTATTAACTAGTAGTGCGTCCCCTACTCTCCACAATCGGGGCTACAAAATTTGTGACTCATAGATTTTATTAGATGAGGAGGTTTCCTCTTTGCATTAGATCTGTTCGCGTACTCTCCGGAAACAACGAATTTTCACGAAAATTTACTAAAATTCACCAAATCCTGTTCGAATACGCAAAAGTTTCGTAGTTTTCCGTAGAAGAGAGCGCTCACGAGAGAGTAAGAAATTTCCTCATGCTAGGAATTTTAGTGCATGAAATTTCTTTGCACTCATAGCTTTCGCGTTCGTTTACTTTTTTGTGATTATCTCTCTGAGATAATTTTACCCTCCACTCCTTGAAATTTCACAGTCTACGAATTTTGGTGCAGAAAGTACCCGAACAGGCCTATTATGTTTAGCTTTCGCATTGAAATACGTTCCAATGCTTTTAATAAAATTGAAGTTTGATTGGATAAAGACTGCTTGGGTGTTCAGAAGGACCTGGTTCTAAAGAACTTAATGTACTGTGTACCAAGGGATCACTGCAATTCTGATTATTCTTCTTATAGTCGGCTATCCCTAATAAATGCTCTTTATTTATTTATCTGGCTACGCGCTATAAAAGCGCTCCTATTATGAAAATACTAAAAAAAATATTTTATTTGAAATGGAGTTTCCCTAGCACTAAAAATACTAAACTGCAACAAATAAATGTGTTCCAGTAGCTTAAATGTACATCGAAATAAACCAAAGTAAACCTGACATTGCAACATTCCCTTTTATGTTTCAAAGTCTTTCTGATATGGAACCTGCTGGGGACCTTAGCCTAGATACCAATAAATCGCATTTGACGAGGCAAAAGTAATTATCTCCTGCCTATTTTGTAAATAGATACGAGCTGTGAAAAACTAGCATGAATGGGTAATGTCCAGATTAATTAGAGTGCGAAACTGGTAGTTGCTATCATTAATAGCAGCAGCACCAGCAACACTAGTTTTTATGACAAATCACCGTCAGAGGTGTGTAAAACTCTTGAACTTCAAACATACGATACATGCATGTGTACCAGCTGGTCGTTGTTCCCTTTTTAATATGCAATGCATGAACTACAACTATGCATTATAATTGTTGTATTTATTGTAACTGGGAAACTATGGAACTGCGGATTTACATAGGGGCATACATATCACGCCATATGTCTGGGGGAAGTACCTTAGTGCCCGGTCTATGACTTATGGAGGAACGCAACTATGGTGCTCCTTCTAAGATTAGATTATTCTTTTTCAGTACGAAAGCTTGTGATCCAGCATAATAAGTGAAACTAAAACCGTCATAAGATGAAGATAGTTTTGAAACCTATACACACTAGATAGATAGGGTATTAGTGGCATAAGAAGTAAGAGGTTATGTGGACGCATGGGCTCTACAATAAGAAAATGCTTTCAGTTTTGCTGGACGGTTATTTAATCTAATCATGACGTCTGCACGGCACTCCAGACCTGCGAACAGTTTTTTTCTGGTACGAAACAGCTTTCCATATTCGCCGATAAGTTTTCTTCTTACTGAAGGTTCGGTCTGTCTGTCTTTGTAGATCTACACTGTGAGTTCTAGAAAATCAAAAAATTATCGTAAAGAATGTGTTTCACGCTAGCGACTCAACAAGTGACTTCAGTGGACTTGCCCCTGCATAAAATATCGTCTACACAAAGAATTCCAATGACTTCTGACATGAAACAGGTGATAAAATAGGTAATGCTACATTGCCTAAAGGTTTATCTCCCTATGTAAGCTGTGTGCGTTGTATTGTAGGCCCGTCTTGCTAAAGCCAATATGTCCGAAACTTGTTCTTTTCTCCACCTCGAACCAAGATCTAATCGTATTCATCGCAAAATGTAGTACGTCATCTGATAGCAAATGTCCAAGCTAACTAAAATATGAAAGTTTATCAAAATTGTTCCCCCAGTTTTCGACAAAGTTGATTTTTGGTTAGGGCAGGCCTAAGTAAGTTTTGAGGTTAGTATGCGAATTTTGACTTTCCTCCAACCATTTCGGCTGTAGTCGATCGTAAAGGAAGACAGACAAATTTGGTACCCGTTCCTTTTTAGTATTTCCATGATGGTAATCTCAACTGTGGCGAATATCTCGAGTTTTCACCAAACCAATACTTGTTCTATAAGTATGTATGAGTTAGTAAAATGTGGCCAGAACTTTTGTCGTGTATTCGCTTTGAGAGATTTCAGAAACAAAGAAGTTTTCGAACGATCTTGACGGTCCATGCATATCACCAAAACAAGTTATATTGCGACCCGAATATGCATCCTTCAAAATGTCAATTGTCGCGGAAGCTATGCGTACCCTTAATTTGTCCTGTCGGAGCTACATAACAACCACATCCAATCCATCAATTTGCGGTAGTAAAAATTCGTTGATCACGGTTCTGTCTCTCTGACTAGTCATTGGCGAGTTATTTACGACCTCTTTAGTTGCAGCGGACATATTCTCGTCGGAACGAGCAGTACCAGGACTTCCGTCGCCTCTTTGTCACAAGTTGTTTCAGAGTCTTTGAGGCAAGTAGCAAACGACTTAGTTGACGTAGGACGGTTGGCACCAAAATCAGTAAAATAGTAAACACGATCTTGAGGAGTAAAGCATTTAATGTCTTGTCCAGCAGTAAACTGCAACTGTTTACTTCAAAAATGTCAAACAAAACTGACAGTTGGGGCCATTTGCAAAAGTGATTGGATCTCGTATGGGGTAATATATTTTGGGTCACCTTGTACAAAGGAATTTACGTTTGGTTAGGCTGCAAATTTCATGGAAATTCATGACAAGATTTATACAATTGAGGTCTCTGCCAAAAACTACACTAGAATTGTGTTTCTGAAACTGTCCTTCAGGAAAGGCTTCTCACAAAGTTTTTATGGGAATCAATTAGTTATCCGGCACCGAATACATCTGTTCATTCATCTCGCAATAAATACGCTGTTCAAGAGAGTAAATGCCTGGTCCTCTATTGGGGTCAAAACAGGATTCATCGCATGACAACTGTCTTTTCAAAGAAAACCTTAGAATGGGGTGGATATCTGGAGTTACAGATTATTTTTACGAAACCAATTGTTTATGGCGTACGTCCAACCCTCTACCTAATTTACATCTTCAAAAATAATTTTAGGGCCGTTGACTTCATTACAAATTTCACAAATATGCATCTTGAAACGTCGTGTGACGTATGTATGTATGCGTCACGTATCGATTGAGCGGGACAAACCGTTCACACAGGAAGTGCAATACATTCCTTTCATGAATTCATAAAACGTGTCGCCTTTGTAATTTTATTTTAGATGTGTCTAGATGTCATTCAGGTACGAGAATAAGGGCGACGAACTTCAATTTACGTACAAAGAGAATACACTCATGTCGCATCGTTTTATGGCTTTGTTCAGAATAAAAGATTTGGCGTTTCACTGTTATAAAATGTTTCGTCACTACTTATACTGATTTGGGTACATGACCGTTTGCAATGAGGTACTTGAACTTTGGTAAACGAACAGAGGAAAGGAGTTCCAAGCAAAGGTTCGAAAAGAGCGTGGCATTAATAAAGGTGTTTGAGAATGTGTATGCATTCTGAGTCTAATTGATTTGTGTTCCAATTTTGTAGGGTAATGGAAAACCAATATTTCATATAAACCGAGGTACAAAAATATTCGAACTAATTGATGAAATTCTGTTTCGTGTATAAACAGTAGTGCACAGCACAAAACGTGTATCAAAGTCAAGGTCATCGAGGCGTACTATCTCTGTTTTTGAATTCGTGAGTTACCTTGTCTAGGTCTAGGTATGTGTCACTTAATAGGATTACTTTATTTATTAAAGCACTTTTTCTGTATATACATTCGACAATGACCACATTTCCCTAATTACAGGCATTTGTGCGACTAAGTATGTCCGGGCAAAGCCACTCAATAGTGTGGGCTAGTTACTAGCCCTTATAGCTTATGTAGAACCGTTGTATGTGGATCTTTATTTATTAAAATGTGTAGTAGGAATAACATACATTACACTCATAGCATTCAGCGCAACAGGTCCTCGCAGGAGACTTCTTGCGTGCCTGGTTTTCGCACAAATGGATGGTTTAATGTGTTTCCTGAAGGTTTAAGAATTTAACAGCTTTCTATATTTTCGCGAGACGTGATGAAAAAAGACCTTTTTGGTGTTTACTGCGACGCACTTAACACATTGCGGATTGAGGAATTAAATTGATTATCCTACTCCAGGAAAGGTCAAGCATGGTAAAAGTCTCTTGATGCAATGCAAATGCAACATCGCTTGATATCTCATCTCTCATAGCGTTTTGGGTCAAATGGGATAAATTGAACGAAAAATGCAAATCGCATGATTTAGACTTTGGTGTACTCAGTTGTCCACTTTTTAGGATTTGAGATGCAATGGAGTATACCAAGATCAAGGATGGAAACAGTGTCTTGAAATGACTAAACACTGTGAATACGATCTGTGTATTGGCGTACTATGTACTATTCACGAATTAGTTGGGAGACCATGTCAATAACGCTCGGCAAGACCATCGGATAAAGTAAACACAGATACTTATTTATTTACCTAGGTGGCGCTACAGTTCGGGGTGAACCTGGGCCTACACCAACAAGCCTCTCCAGTTAGCTCGGTTCTTAGCTAACTGCCTCCATGTACGCACTCCAAGTCTGTTGAGGTCCCCTTCTACTTGTGCGCGCCACCTAAGGCGAGGTCTTCCTCTACTGCGTTGTCCCTCCGGGTTTGATTCGAAGACTCTACGGGCCGGAGCATTGGTGTCCATTCGCTCTACATGTCCTAGCCATCTTAAACGACTGATGCGCATTTTTCTGACTAGGTCGATGTCGCTGTACAGCTCGTATAGTTCGTCGTTGAATCTTCTCCTCCAAAGCCCGTCAACGCAAACGGGACCGAAAATTAGACGAAGAATCTTTCTCTCGAAGCGACTGAGGATCTATCTCTTCATCCACTTTAGACAGAGTCCATGCTTCAGGCCCACCCTTGTTGACGAAGGGTTTCGGACGTTCACACAGAATGGCAGAAAAGATCCTATACGCGATGTTAAGGAGACTGATACCCCTGTAATTGGCGCAGTTGAGGGCGTCTCCTTTCTTATGGATCGGGCAAACAGTGCTGAGGTTCCATTCGTCAGGCATACACTCATCTGACCAAGTCTTAGAAATGAGTTGGTGTATGCTCTCTACCAGGTCATTTCCAGCTGCCTTAAACAGTTCGGCTGGTACGCCGTCAGGTCCAGCAGCCTTGTTAGATTTGAGTTTGAATATTGCTATCCTCAAAGTAAACACAGATGTTCACCTAAAATTCTACTGTAAGCATGCACATGTAGATACATTCGTATGGATATTATGTATATTTAATTTTTTGTTAACTCATTTGTAAACTAAAAGATAACCAGTTTTTTCCCGGCTCTGTTTTGACGCATACCAATCTAAACCACACTTCTAAATTATACATGTTAAATACATAAGTTCGCACCTTCACCATAAGAAAGTAAAAAGTTAATCCTACGGGGCTTGAGTAAGACAGATACCGTGAAGAAGATACGCGTGTTTACATGAATATGTAAATACGGAGAACTAAAAGAAGCCTAAGACAAGAATCAGTAATCTTTTGGATGTAAACAGAGGCATATTTGTCTTTTTAAAAATTCTGATAAGAGGTAGATACATTGGTAAGGTATCTAGAAAACAAAAATCTCTGAAAAAAACTTTAGAATAAGAAAAATCTCGCAGCCAAAATCTAGAAAAAAAAACTCGAACGACAAAAATCTAGAATCAATATCAATTTTTGAGGCAATAGTGACCTCAAGAAGTTAGTGCGTTGGAGTACAGAGCGAGAGGTTCGAAATTAGATCGCCACTTCTCGCGAGCGTCTAACAAACATCCGAGAGCATTACTGCCATGAAAAAGTCTCTTAAGTAACAAAATTGATTTTTTAGCACGGCATTAAGCAGTAGGTCTCTTCCTGAGCCTGAGTTTTATGTTCTTTTTGCTCCAAAATTTTAAAATTTTGTATTTTTTGGTAACAATTTGACCACAAAGATATAAGATCCAGTGTACAAGGCTGTAAGTTCACTATTAAATTATGAACTGATCCCCACTTCATCCGGACATAAGCACAGGTAAAGGTAGACAAGTTGGCTACATGTGCAGTCAACATTCGGGTCAATAGTGGATCCATTGTGAGCCTTTGTCGTGGGTTTACCTGAAAAAATAAATACAAGGTTGCTTGTTAGCTTTGGGGTCGCTACATGGCCTCCAAATTTCAAGGTGGTTGATGGTGCCTTTATGAAAGGTCGCCCAGGTCTAAATTCTGCATAGGTTTCGGTATTCGCAGAGGAAGTGAAAAGTACGTTCCTCGCCTCGGCAGAGGTCAACAGTTTCGGCAGAGGTCAACAGTTTCCACTTGCATTCCATTGCGGTGGGCCGCCATGAGTTGGGTCTGTTAGGAGCCAGGATTTGTTTGGTTTTAGCGATATCATATTTTTCAAGAGTTTTCTCTCTTGTTACCTAGTCTTACGAAGTTTTTCTTTTTGTGTTTAACAAGATCTAGGGGCTGTAGATCACAGATCCTCACAGAGTTGCAATTTATCCCTCTCTGGGAATTTTATTTTCGTTCTATAGTTGACAACGTCCTGTTCTCATGTTGCCTCATTGAAAGACCAAATATCACGTGGACAAGTGACATACCGTGATGACAAAACAGATTTGACCTAAGCTGGATCTGAAACGTTTTAAGATTGTGATCTCTCGTATCAGACTGCAGTACCATAATAAGTGTCTTCACTGTGCATTATCTTCTTCAATGACCTTTGTGATCTTATTAACATCGACATTACGAGCATATCACGTAATGCAAAAGGGTACGTGAACATTTTCTTCGGAGTTCATGGTTAGGATGTACATATGTTCTATACTTCCTCGTACCCCAACATTTGTAAGAGGTTTCCTCGGCCATTTGCTGATAAAGCATTTGTGCATTTATGTTCTCCGATTCTCCAATTCTTTATGTTCTTCAAGAATTGCGATGCTTTGTGCTAGGTGTTCCAATGTTCTTTCGAGTTGAAAGTTTTGAATCATTTGTTTGGTAAAAGTCAAGTAAAGTGGGTT
This sequence comes from Xylota segnis, assembly GCA_963583995.1. Taxonomy (NCBI): domain Eukaryota; kingdom Metazoa; phylum Arthropoda; class Insecta; order Diptera; family Syrphidae; genus Xylota; species Xylota segnis. The sequence continues at coordinate 45,899,566 of OY757237.1, forward strand.
AGTCTTCAATAAATAACCTGAAGTCGCAACTGAATTCTTCGCAGTAGGCAATGCCATGTCCTTATGAAATTCCTTTTTAATTCCTCATTCCCCTTAGTTTGAAAAAAAAAATTAAATATTTGTTATGCAATTCCTGTCAATAGTTTGGTGTCTTTCAGTAGTGTCACTCGTATGTCTTAAACGTCAATTCAAATTGTCCAGTCAATTCTTTAAGGTGAGAATGAGTAACGTGGTTTACGTGCCAATTAGCAGCAATTATGTCTTCTTTTTTTTTTAAAACCTCCATATCATGCCTGTATCATCAACATTCTATGCATGAATGTTAATTTCATTTTCTGTTTTATATTTTCAGGCTAACCACTATGTAAAATGGTCAGAAACGATGACAACGAAAGCATATATGGTAAGTTGAACTTTTTTACACCTTGTTTGGTATCATTGGTTAACTTTCCCGTAAATTAATTAGTGTTTCATGCTTTCGATCATAAATCATGTTTGAAGATGAATTTAAATTTTATTTCACATAAATTATGGTTCATTGTATTGGTATTGTGTTGAGGTAGTTTGAAATAAAATCCGTTTAGCAATTTTGTGTCTGAACGATGGCACAAACAAACGATGTTTTGGTCGGAAGTCTGTTACGTCATCGTGAACATTACAAAATGTGTTGTCTGCGTGCCAACATATTTTTTCTTTTAATGTAAAAATAAAATTGTAATAAAAGCCATAATAGATACATATTTCGATAAAAATGTACAAATGGCTTTTGAGGAAGAAATCAAATCTTTTTTTTTTTAAATTTGTTCATGTTTTGATGTTTCTACATACTTATGTATATGTAACTTCAATTCTTGAATAAATTTGATCTTTCAAGGGTGTAGGCCAGATTTCCCATGAGGACTGAGAGATTCCCAATTTCTGTGATATGCTGATTTGGCTCATTTTAAACAAGCACTTACCGCTCCGATATTTTCCGTATATCGACCCACTGGCACAGCAACATTCTGTAGTCAATAGGTCTGTTCGCGTACTTTCTGGACCAAAATTCGTAGATTGTGAAATTTTAAGGAGTGGGGATAAAATTCTCTCAGAGAGGTAAAATCAGACAAAAGAAAACGAACGCGAAAGCTACGAAATTCGCTCACATTTTAGACGTCAAAAGTAAATGTATGCAAATACACAAACAACAAGGTATCTGACAGATTTGACAGCTTTCGTAAGTCAGTGCACAGAAATTTTCTGCACTAAAATTCGTTGCATGGGGAAATTTTTTACTCTCTCGTGAGCGTTCTCTTCTATGAAAAACTATGAAACTTTTGCGTACTCGGAACAGTATTTGGTGACTTTTCGTAGATTTTCATGAAAATACGTTGTTTGAGGAGAGTACGCGAACAGACCTAATATGTTTACTCGAATTTATCCACTATATCATGCACAGCCTGTCTGGTGCGATAATTATTGCGACCAAATATTGTAGAAAGAATTTCGGTGGTAGTTTTCAGTAATTTCCTAACCTTGCTCGTTCGTGAACTTTATCATAACGAAAATATAAACCTTGACTGACATTCTGACATTGATAGATTATAAAAAGAGTTTAAGGGTATCACTGTACTGAAATACAAAATAGTTATGTTCCTATTAAAAAACCCAATATTTGCAAAGACAATAGGGGATTAGAAAGAAATAGGAATTAATTGAGATTTTTAGGCAAGACTGACGGACTTAGACCAGAAAAGATTCGCTTTGATAGCACTGATCTAATTTTTCTAAATTTTTTGTCTACCCATGGAGTTATCCTTGGTTTTTATGAAGCGAGGAATGATCGTGAGCTGCTGGATCGCAAAGGTAGGAAAATATTTGCGCATACCGTACACGGTACTAAGGACCGTAAAATGCCTATTGCAGTCCCTAGAGAAATTGGTTAAATATACAGAAACATCTCAAGTGCAGCTGTAGGCCTATTGCGTGAGCCACAGGCAATGACAATGCAGGGTGTTCTTTGTACCTTGGCCCACGTATCCCATGTATTCTTCTTTATAGTGATCACCCATCATACAAGACCCCCATATGTGAGGTTGGGTCTGACTATTAAAATACATTCATATGTACATATATGTATAGCCAGGGCATCATTGCAGGCTTTGAGTCTCACTTTTCTCTGGCGTTCTCTTGTAGAAAGCGTTATTAGCCTTGCGAGCTATTATTTCTTTGTGAAAAAGTTCCCTCTTGTGAAGTACAATGTTCAGATATTTTGCGCGATCCGAAATGTCAGTTCCACCACATCCAGTTTGGATATTTTGAAGGGTTTTCTACTGAAGAGTACAAGACTTCTTTTGCCCGGTTGACGCGAAGTCCACAAGCTGTTAAGAGGTGATTCCAGAAATTTACTGAATTTCCCTGAACTAAATTACTATGTTATCCTCATGCGCAGTGACGCTTACTCCAGTGCTAGTTAGTTCCTTAAGAATGCCATCAATGACTAGAACTGGAAGAATGACCATTCCTTATAGAAGCAGTGCTTCGTTTTCAATGTTACTTTCCACCATGAGCCATCAGATTTCTTAATGAATCTGGAAACTGCAGGGTCTTTTACCAGCATCTTTCGGAGTCTAGAAGTCTCACTTGTATAGTATCTGCGATTGACTCAAAGAATTGTTTCCAATTGTCTGGCTGTACCTACAGCTGGTGTAGGTATAGTGTAGAATTATTTCTTTTTCGTTAGGGATATTGCGGCTGCGACAATGTACATAGTACGGATTGCCTTTTTTGGTCGTATGGATTTCGATGGTGGTCAGTCGTTGAAGGAATCAGAGCACCCCGATGGGCCAGTGCCCATTACTGATTGGCAGAACTCTGCAATATCAATCAGAGTTCTTGTGCTCCATTCCAGCCGTATTGGTTGCACAACTACCTGGATATGATATAGCTCCGCACGTCGTGCCATCTTCTATCAGAGTTTGATAGATAATGCGCAAAGATCCTTCTCTTAAGGGTCCACAGCGGTCGCCAGTGCCCCTTTTAGTTCATCCGTTCGCTCATTCTCCTTGACATTACTGTGACTTGGTACCCAATGGATACTGAATCTGAACCAATGACACTGTCTAGATATAGTAACCGAGACAATAGCCTTGATAACTGCCTAGGTATCAATGAAAATGGCTATCACTGACTTATTTGTCACTCATTTCCACGCCTATTTCCAACTCCGTCGTGGTTGAGCACCTGACCGTAACGTAATTTCTGAACTTCACTCCAGTGGAAATGTAAATTGTGACCTCATGTGCTCGAAAAGTATAAATTCAATTTGAACAGGTTTGCATCATGAAATCAAGTTGGCGTCACCAACCGAAACTACGTATAAAATCTAGCATAGAGCTGATCTGTCACGCAATACGGCATTCCAAGCCATTTTTCAACAAGATTCGCTATGGACTGACTACGGAGCAAGGCGTTCCAGGTTTAATTCCTGGACAACAGCCAGAATTTCTTTCAAGATCCCACCATTCGCAAGCAGCTGACAAACATCCGAGAGTACAACTGTGTAAAGAATATAACACGCACAACACGTATAGTTATGAGAAGCTATCTCCTGGGTTCCATGAAGCTGGGCATACTTAGTGCCAGAATCTTCATTTAGATGAACTCTCCATTTAGAGTCTGGCAGCCATTATGTGAGGATCGAGCAACGGCCTGCGTGGCAACTGGTCCCTTCCGATGAGTTAAATGACTGCGCAAACAGTAATCTGTTTGAATGTATCTAATATCTACATACATATGTATTGACCATAGTATGAATAGTGGAAAGGGCATGGAAACGGACAAGTTGCACATCCCAGATCCTCTCCCTTTGGACAAGATACCAACTAAATCTGTTTCCAGAGACAGAGTACTGTCTATGTCTCCAAAACGATAGTACATTTCCTGCGATTGCCTGCCACTACACTCGCCCCTATTTCACTTGAATTGGAATTTTTCCCTCCATGGTGGCATGTAATTTAAAGCAATTTAGTACATTACGTGCATTGATTCCATTCGACTTATGTGCATTTTTAAATAATTAAAGTATGTATGTTATGTACACGTGTAAACAGTTTTTTTTTTCGCAATGACAACGCCGCTACTTGTTCTAGATTCATTTTTATTGATAAAACAGTCGCGGTAACTATGTGAAACAATAAATGTACTGCTGCCATGATTGTTTACGTGTTTCAACGCAAAAAAAAAAGGTTTTTTCTTTAATTAGCGAAGTGAAACACTTAATTAAATACCCACTGGACGCAAAACAACAATTCGCATATGCCGCCAGGACACGTTTGTGGTGACATGCAAAACGATGGGATATTCTTTATAGCCAATTACGGCTAGAACCGCCTGCACGTACTTTGTCAATTTGGTCAGCTGGAGAAAGGTACGAGTATATCCTTATTTTCTACATTTACCCTTTCAGTTTTGCAGGGGATATTCCCATTGCATGTAACCTAATTCCGCCCGACTGTCCACGGAAAGTGAAGCGCCTATCGATTGTTGCACTTGCATTTTCTGTTTTAAGAGACCGGGAATGTTGTGTTATTTGGTGAATTTGTGCTGTAAATGGAATAAAATTCAACCAGAATTGTGTTCAGGTAAACGGATATGTTTTTATGAAGTAAGAAACAGTTGCTGTGGAGTGTGTTAAAGGCTTTCTTCTAGACGGATTGTATAACATGAGAAACTGAATCGACTTTGTTTCGTGTTTTCCTTGCTTGAAATTCAAAAGTTGTGTTAGTAAGTGCTTGACCTCAAATGAACTCTATGAACTGCCACGTATCCTGCATAGTGCAAGTTACGCTAGGCGCAAGTCGTTACAACTGAAGTGGTATAATTTTCTATCCCGCGAATCCCTTTACTGTTAGTTTGTTTGCTGGAAATCACTTGCTTCCGAGTGGTTCCTTCAAGTATCTCACCAATAAGAAGAAAAACTGTGACAGCGTTTCACGATATATCAAGGACACATTTATAACACCGGTTGGTTGCAACTATTGACTATAGATGGATACGCTTCGACAGCTTTAAAGAGGGTGTCTTAACCTATATACTTATTTTTGTTCAGATGATTGTCGGATCTGCAAATTGTGCTGGCAATTCCTGTAAATGAACTGCCAAACCAATGAATTTTCACGAAAATCTACGAAAAGTCAGCAAATCCTGTTCGAGTACGAGCGAGTAAGAATTTTCCCCATGCATGCGAATTTTAGTGCAGAAATGTACACGAACAGACCTATTGTCAGATAAATAAAGTGCACGACTGGGTCGTACGTACTTGCCCTTAAAAAATGGGCGTGACCATATAGCACCTTTGGGTGAATTGTAGAAAATTTTAAGGCCTATTACTTTGCTTAAATAATTTTTTCTCATTTTCTAGTAAAAAAATTGAAAAAAAAAATTATAAAAGTGGGCGTGGCAATTCCAAAATTTGGTACGCCATTATTTTGTACTTGTCTTATAACCCAGAAATATTAATTTTTAGCCCAATCGCCGAACAAATACCCGAGAAACAGCTGATTTTCAATATTACCGTTATTCGAATTTTTCGTGAAAGACGTGGTATGCCACCTCATAGCATATGGCCAAACTACCCACACATCAAATTTGATCGAAATCGTTAAAGCCGTTTTCGAGAAAATCCATTTTAACTGAAATCGGCCTTAAGTAAACTACCCTTAATTTTGAGGTTAGAATGAAAATTCAAATTTCGCCTCTAGGGAATATCCCACAGACGCTATATATGAAGTTTGAAGTAAATCCGTCCACCCGTTTAGTCTGTAGTCGAATATACAGACAGACAGACAGACAGACAGACAGACTGATAGACTGACAGACAGACTGACGGAATTGCCGGACCTACTTTTTTGGACTTCTCCATCATAGTAATGTTAAGTTTGATTAAAATCTCGAGTTCGATTTTTTTCACGATTGCAACTGTTCGTGTTCAGACTATTGACCTGCAAATTTATTGTCAGATGACAATTTTTTCGCTACAAAATTATCTGACAACGACTGTCAGTTATATATTTCGAATACATTTCTCATCTGCGTCTAAACATGCATAGCTTTAGGCCACTCATTAATCTAACTTCGAGAGTACTCAGGTATTATAGCCTCCAAGCTTGTAAAAGTACATAAAGAGAGCTTTCTGGCATCCGCGATAGCTTGATTTTTCAAACTGATTTCGGTCAGCTTTGTCGTCTCGAAGATCCTCTTTTCTGAAGCATTATTGTCCATTCGCCCAATGTGGCCCATCCATGTAATTCTATGTCTGGTACTGCTCATGGAGTTCGCGGCGTTAAAGAATTGAATCAATTTATTTCGCCTAACCGAAGTAGCAGGACCGGGTAAGTCTTCGACGGTGGTGCTGAAAATTTCTCTGTAGTAGATAAACTCCATGACTATCTGGAGATTGACCGATGATAACGCTGTAGTCATTGGGAACTAGTTCACTTTGCTCACTTGTTAGAGCTCTTTTTTGAATTTGAACGGATTCGACATTCCTCATCGCTATTTCTCCCCTAAATTTGGGGAAAGAAGTCATTCCAACCTTTGGAGGACTTCAATTCGCATCACATTTCACTTTTCAAATTTCTAGAAAACCCCTGTTTTCATGGATATGCAGAAGTTGCGATCAGCTATTGACATTTTCAAAGATCTTTACCGAAGATCGGTGTGCACTCTGCCCCAAACAGGTGGGCTCCATAATATAAACATAAGTGTGGACATATGTATGTGCTGTGAGTATGGGTTTTAGACATTGCGCCCCGGTTTATTGCCTCCGATTCCAGGCACGCTATTGATAATTCTTCAGACCAAGGATCCTGAAATTCTCTATAACGCTGGGATTCGGAGATTCTTACGACTGGATCACGTGTTTGGATTCCACACCACAGGCACTGTCCGAAGAGCTTAGAACTTTTTTCTTGACATACTCCCGGATGTTCGTGAAAGGTGGGCCGTGAAAGAACTTTAGTGTTGCTTGGGAATCGAACCTCAAACCTGTCAATGCCCAACGGACTAACCGCTGAGGCACATTTTATTAAGTTTTAAAAAATGAAATAAACTTACATTACCGCACCTCGTAGAATAATAAACAATCGACGCCATACCCATGTACATATGTACCTATTCCAAATGAATTCATCAGAAACAGGCGAACAAAACAAAAACGAGAACCGATATTAAGATGATGACGTTATTTTATGGGATTAACCATATAAAAACTAGATTTTACCTCAAAACGAGATGATAATGGCTTTTGAACGATGTCTCTGTGTAGGTCTGCGCAGGTACGTCATTACAGTAGCAGGCAATAAAAACCCATTAGGTCTTATTAAAGGTTAAGGACAATGTGTGTACCTATGGTTTTCGTTAAAAGGATAAATTTATGCTTCTGTTGTTGCGCGAATTCCGGCCGACGCAGTTGTCGATCATTAAGTTTTGAGTGACGGAAAGGAATTTAGTTTCGAAGAATTGTTCACGGGTTCCAGTTCCTACGGATGATTAAAATTTTTTCTTTCACACGGACAATGAGTACACCTTCCTGGGGTAATAGTGAGTTAGGAATAGAGCAGTTTACTGGTAAGCAATATATTTTTTTTGGTCTTTCAATTAGGTATTAATGAACAAAGTTCCATCGATGTCTGATTAAAACAGAAATTTTTTATTTAAATAAACAAATTTACACTTGGATTTCTGGGCCAAAAAATTTTGTTCAAGTTATCCCTTTAACCTATGACATTCGTGTTAACCAAGTTTTCTGTTTTTGATTGTGTAGTTGAACTGGGAACTACTGGAATCTGCTGTTGTAAATGACATCGAAAAGGAGGATCATGACTTATTTGACTCTGACAGTGTGATGCGACTAAATTTTAACCAGTAATCGGGGATACAAATAATGATTTGTCAACAAAACATGTTAAGACATCGCTACCAGCGAAATCGCAAGTGTCGATGTCAATGTCAAAGCCTTCGCCTTTTTTTATTCGTGTTTCGATAGTTGTTCTTGTCGCTCGCAGTCGCTTGAAGTCGCTTGTGTCAAAATACTAGGTGAAAGCTAGGCGAAACCAGTCTGTTATAAGCACTCCATCGCTTGCAATTTCGTCAGAAATTGGGCGAAAAGTCATCCGTCGCGCAACCAGAATTCGCTTGACGGTGAACACAGCCTAAAGTATGGGAGTTACCTAGCTTCAAAGTTGTGCTTTGCTTTGCAAAAGAAAGGGAATTTAGTGGTTTTATTTTCTGATCATATACTATATATGTGTATCGTCTCTTCCGTCTCTACTCAGAGTAAGTCATTCCTAAGCGGTTTGACTTAAAATTTCCGAGGTGTATACGACAAATGCAGGACCATGTTATGCCAAATTTTGGAAGTGGCCCGCACACTTTAATTTTTTAGAAATTTGACCAGAAATCGAGAGAAAATTGATAGACCTTGCCTGTAGTGCTGAGTACTCGCATTTTTAAAAGTGCTTAAACAAAATATTATGTAATCTCCCAATCAGCGTTGGGGCAAGGTTTTCATTATCAAATCCAATCCATCAAATCCATATAAAATGCCACACCCACTTTTTTAGGCTGCATATGTGAGAAGAAGACTTGAATATCAATGTCTGTAAAATTGGCAATGTATAGCACTAAGGTGCAAGTAATTAAAGATCCAGTGCAGTTGTGCACTTAATTTCTTCCGGATCTGAAAACATAACTTCTCCTTTCCAAGGGTTATCTGGGCTGATTTTCATTACTGTTGTTGACGCTGTCGTTGGGATGCCCTCCTAATATCCTATCCTGAAATATTTAGATTTTCCAATTTCTACAAATTACCTATCCATTATCCGCCATATGAGGCCACGCCCATTTTTTAAGGGCATTTTCATTGGAAATTCAGTTTTGATGAAATTTTGAACGTATCATCTCATACGCTCAAATTTATCATTGTTATTCAGCAGAAAAAAGGGAAATACTGCGATATAGGGTACCATGCGATGCATTCTAGACGGATCTGGATGTTTTTATCTTCAAATCGTATACAGGTGCATAGCATTTCTTTGACCCCGTTCACACTGATCTGACGGACTGGATTTGTATTTTTACATTTACGTTTTGAGTTTAATGGTCATGTTTGAACACTTTCACAATTTTTTTACCTTTTAGTTGCTTTTCAGTTCACAAATTCGTTTTACAACAAAACTAATGCTTTTCACATTCTTAGTTTTTAAATTTTTGTTCACCCTTTTGTCATGCAGCTACTATGTGCAACCTTATCTTGCAGATAAAAAAAACTGATAACTTATCTAATCGGTCTGAAATCGGAGACATAATAGGACTGCTTATGGAACTGTTTCAGACAGTGGTAAGATCACACTTTTTAGACGTCGAAAGCAAATGTATACAACAACACAAACAATAAATCAAAATACGCACAGGGATCTGACAGATTGGACATCTTTCATAAATCTGTGCAAAGAAATTTCCTGCACTGAAATTCGTTGCATGGGTAAATTTTTTACTCTCTCGTGAGCGCTCTCTTCTACGAAAAACTACGAAATTTTTGCGTACTCGAACAGGATTTGATCACTTTTCGTAGATCTTCGTGAAAATTCCTTGTTTTGGGAGAGTACGCGAACAGACCTAATGTGAACCCAAATTTCCTCGGGTTGGATGGTGTGAACAACCCCATTGACGCCAAGATGTCAAATAATCATTGATCGTGGAATAGTATCTGACAGCCAAACAAGAATAACAGAAAAACCTTTCAGGCTTGGGCTATTAGGTAACTATCCAGCAAGCAATTATGTTCCGCAAAATGCTGATTGTACGAAGTAAACAACAATTACTATGCACTTGACTGAGTTTCGAAAGCTGCACAAAACTACTGACATCGTCATGAAATTTCAAATAAGCTGATAGCATAGTCCAGATATGGAATACGTACTCACATAATATGTATTTTGAAAGTGACTCATTTTTATTTCCCAATACTGTGTGCAGTATTCTCCGAGCGCTAGTATCTGTTGACTCGTGTTCTTTAACCTTCGTGAGATCATTCGGTGCGTGCTTGTTTCCATTCGATCTGCTACACTTTAAGTATTATAGTTGAGCTACATTAATTAAAAATAAAAAGAATCTTTGAGCTCGCCTATTCACTTTTGAGAGAGTATTCTTGCATACGTACACGAGTTTCACATCGTTATCTGTCTCGAAAACCTATCGAGATACGTCATTCCTTCTAAGACACGAAGCGTGAGGCAAGCTACGAAGTACACTTATTGGATTATAGTTACTCGTATGCTAGTGTGCATGGTTGAGTTGACATTTCTTTCGTAGCGAAAATTCAGTAAGCGAACTGTGACCGAAGTGGACTGTTGTTTAAGCTTCGGTTTTGCTCTGCGTTTACAAAATGTATTCCAATTAGAGTAGATATGGGAGGGTGTTGCGGTGACGATTCTTCGGATGACAGACAAACTGGCGAAATAAGCGAATACTCTGAGCAGATACAATTGCTACAGTATGGTAACGAATGGCTTCTATCTATTCTATGACTCGTATCTTACAAAAATCGCGTTTGTAATACAATTTTTGTTTTTGTTTTTATTTATTACAGGTGAGCGCTTGAAATATGATCGAACATTCAAAGGACCTCTATCGAAACGATCCTGTACGGATGTGTTTTGTTTGCTGATTTTCATAATTTTCCTGGCCGCTTGGGGATACATTGGAAGTTATGGTATTTAGAAGCTTAAATCGATTTTGAATCAATCAGAGCGGATTTGGATTTATAATTTTTTTTGTTTTTCTACTTCCAGCCATTCGTAATGGTGACTTAAACAAGTTGCTAGTTCCGACAGATTCATTGAATCGTAAATGTGGTGTCGACGGACCAGTGATAGATAAAAAGTATTTATTTTTCTTTAACTTGGAGAAATGTATCGATCCATTTGTGCCAATTACGGGTTGCCCAACCCCACAAGTCTGTGTATCGAGTTGTCCCACAGAGACTTTTGTCTGGGACACGATGAAGAACTCATTGAGTCTGGAGGAGCTTAAGAAGAGGCTTATTTGCCAATCGGATCTTGATAAAAATCGGATAACTAGGTTGGAAGATGCTGAGATAGCTATCAACGAGAATCGATGTGCTCGTTGGTATGTCCAAAGTACACCATGTAAGTTGTTTTCTTTTTGTTTTTCTTTTCTTTTGCATGTGTCTTTTGTATGTGTGTATGTACATAGATAAGTTTTTTTTTGTACTGCATGCGTTGTTTTGTTTTCTTTTTGTAGTTTTCTGTTTTGTTTCTTGTTTTGTTCATTTTGTGGGAGTAAGACGACAAAATTACTAATTAGTTGTGGAAGAAGGAAACCAAATGCAAGCAAGAGTTTCAAATCGTAAAAGTCTTCCGGTCTTGACTTTTCAAAATATAGCTATTTGCCTGTTTATCTACCCGCCTTTGTAACTAAACGAACAAAAGTATAAGCAAATGTACGAAGGCTTTAAAGGTCATTGTTAACCTAGTCAATCTGGACAATTGGACCTTGAAATCCAAGAAATACGCTGTTAAAGAAGGATACCTTAGCAAAAAGCATGAACCAATGCACCTGCAAAATATGATCAGGCAAAACTATCACTCTCGTGACAGAAACTTTACTCGGAATTCCTGCAATGTCAAGAAATAGGCATCAAACTGAGAGAGTGTCACTTCGAGAAGAGATCTTACAGCCTCTCAGTTTAGGGATCTTTGGTGTAACTATTATGAAGATTAGGAACAGCAAAGTCGTACGAAAGAGTTACCGTCAGATTTTTGAAATATGGAGGGAATATTTCGCAAATGACAGCTAGAACGACTATTTTGTACCATAAGATCTGTTCCCAAACTGTCTAAAACTGTGAAAACTACGAAGAATTATCAAATTTTGTTCCCATTCGCCAAAATTTAGTAGTTTTTTTTAAAGAAGAGAGCACGCGAACTGAGCTACGAGGTACGTCCAAGTTGACGTTTGCTTTGTTTTTGTTGTTTATCAAATTCAAACAAAACGATGGAGGAAACGCACTTGATGTCAATATCATTGTAGGCTGTCAGCTAAATATAATCATCTCAGGGACAACGGAGTTAAAGTCAAATATATGCAGTCCACCGCTTAGGACAAAACGTCAATGTTGACAGCTACAACTTTAAAGTAGTTAAGATGCTCAAATACTTCGGAGTAAATGGTAACATTATTAGAGATTTGACGAAGGATCACTCTACCAATCCGCTTCTACTTCGATTTGGTTTTGAACAACTGGGCTCAATACTCCCGACCACATCAAAGAATTAACAGCTACGTCAAGAGAAACTGCGAATCATATATCTAAGGCTGGAGATGACAGATGAGAGATTTTACAAGAGTAGGCTATATTTCCAGGTCGCTAGATAGAAAAGTAGATCGTCAGTGACGAGGGCTAGTGTAGAAGGAAAATCGAATTGTAAAGGGACACGCAATTAATGGAGCCTTAGAGTAGTCGATGAACGATCCTCAAGGGTTGTTAGGTTAATCAGATTGAGGGGGTCGTGATAGGGAGGCATTATGGGAGGGTCGTTCCAAGGTAGACCTCAAATGGGCAAAACGAAAAAAACCACGTTGAATGTTCTCCATTCTGCATGTATAGTGAATTTGCTAGAAGGTCAACCAGGCTCAGCTGGTAAAATCAAGGAGAGTGGAAACGAAGGGATTGTAGAATGATCTCATCACTTAAGCGTTGGAGAGTACTTCGGATCATTGTTTGACGAAAACCCAGTGATGATTTGGCTTTAAGAATTATCTCATCAATGTGCGAACGAAAGAGAACTATGGATGTCGGTTATCCGTGGAGGAGATAAAGTTGAGGAGGGGACTGGTTGGAAATCAACGAAAAAGTAATAGATTGGCATTTGACGATGTTGAGCTGTAAGGTGTTTTTAAGGCACCAGATCGAGAAACTGCAGTCTTGGGAAGAAGAAATAGAGTGTGGGAGCCCTTATTGACTTTATCAAGATCGTTAATGGTCAGAATGAACAGAAAGGGAACTAGATGGCTGACTTGAGGGATGGCAGAGTTGGCTACGACAGAAACCTATAGGAAGGACCCAAAACAGACGCTATGAGACCGATTTTCCAAGTGAGAAGCTTTCCATTTTAACAATATGGCTTTAAAGCCGAGGGTAAACAGTTTAAAAAGGATTAATTCATGAAAACTTTACTGCAATTGGCTTCAATTATATCGACTTCGTTGCCTTTTTCTAAAGATGAAAGGCCAAAGAACGTAAATTTCACTAGGTTTGTGGTACTGGACCTACCTTTCACTGAAAGTTTAGATTTTCGTGTAAAAAACGTTCAAAAACTACGAGTATATGAGAACGTTTAGCAATGGGCCGGTAACTAGTGACATCTTTAGTGAGATTCAAGTTAGTTTGAGATTACATTAACCCAAAAAACGATCAAGACTTATTGACTTACTCCCATAAAGGATTGAAATTTTAGTTGGGAATGCTTTTTTTCTTTTCACTTATATTTAATACTCATCACTAAATTTCTCTAATCTTAATCTAAAACAAAAAAAAATAAAAACATTAAAACAATAGTTTTGAACCGATGCCTATGGACATTCGCACCGGATCGGTGTGAATACATTCCATCATTTCTGCGATCAATCAAAAAGAGAGATATCTCAACCCATTCCCTCCAAATGAGCCCGGAATCCTCCAGCTTCGTATCATTTCCCACAAATGAACACACAAAACGAAATGATCCACTTATAGAGAGAAGGACTAGTACCGAATTGACAAATCAACAACTAAAGGAAGCCGAGGAACCCGTACTGCAGTGCAGTACGCGTCAAAAACTTGGCGAATCCATAATTAAGGAAAAAATGCTGAAAGCGAATTCGTATCTGTCGCGGCTAGTTGGAAACATAGTGGCACATTTCAACAGTGGAGCAGATGCACAACAGGTGATTTTTTTTTTTTGTTTAATTAGATGTTTTTTTCTGTAGATATTACTTAGTAACATTAACCATTTTTGTTGCTAAAAAAAATGTATTTGTGTGGTGTCCCAAGTTGTTTTATTGATTGTCTTGTGGTGTGTCCCTCGTCCCGCTTTAACAACTTACTCTACTGCATACAGTGTTTGTTTAAGAAGTCCAAACATAAAGAAATCACTGCACCAGTATCCTAAACGTTTGTTTTGAAATTTATTAGTGTCAAAACGATGTGTGCCATCGGATGTTGAAGGTATTAATCGGTTAGTGAAAGATATAAAACTTCCGCCGGAAATCACCACTCTAACTGAAAAAATGCTGGGTGCAGATCTCAATGGGGTAAGACTATATTTTCAAGGTATGCTTAATCTCTAAATACATACTCGTACATAGAAGGGGAAGTCCTACACAAGGAAATAAAATTCTATTTTCGAAGAATTAATCTATCTACGTACGTTGTATAAATTTTGCGATTTGTGATCATGATTTTAAAAAGAACGCAACTAACACAGAAAATTGCAAAGAATCAGCAAAAGTTATTGTTATTAGGCTAATACATCAAAGGATTATATTATTAGTATTGATATCATAAGGAATAGATAAGGTTTATATTTTAGCCCGCCGACATACATAAACGTAATCGTATAAACACAAATGAATGATACTGGAAGCAAAACTTTGGAACAAGATAATTCATTCAGGGTGACCAGATAAGAATGATAGAAAAGAAAATTTAAATAAAACAACAACCATGTGAGATATAACATTGATCCATAATCAATCGGATAATCGGTTGATCCAATTTTCGATGACTCGGTCCAATATGTGCGGCGTTATTCTGGCAATAGCGTTTCGAATGTTAGCCTCGTGCTCATTCCAAGCGGTTGGTTTGCTAGCGTAGACTACGGGTGTGACGTAGTCCCAGAGAAAATAATCGAGTGGTGTCAAGTCGCATGATTGCGGCATGATTGATGAACGCTAGCCGTGATCCGGTCGCCAAATTTCTCCTTTACAACTTCCAGCGTTTCGTCGCTTGTATGGCATATAGCATACAGCTCGCATATATCGATGTCGCGAGTTCTGGCCATATACCTGAGATTTCATTGACGGCAACGGTGTCTTACTCCTTATATCGAAAGAAATAAGGTCCGATGATACCGCCAGTCGAAGACTTGTGGATTGTGTACACTCGAATAACGGCAATTCGGGTTGTTGACATATGTAGCTGCTGGGCCTTGTACAAGAAGATGGTTTTTTGGCCAAAATTCGAATCTCCGTTGTTATGATCGCCGGCTTCTTATACGGATGAAGGCCCAAATCCAACCGGGAAATAAGCCGAATTTAGTTAATTGGCGCGGAATCGCGGAAATCTTGGTCATCTTAGGTACTGGCCGCTACGGTGGGTATGTTTTCTCTATTTAGAACCAATCTCTGTCGGTTGATGGTTTAAGGTCCAAAAGAGTGTACTCATGCTCAAATATCTCCACGGTACGACGAATTGCCTGCACACTAAAGCCTTGATGATGACCGACCTCACGACAACATCAAAATCACAAGATTCACAAGGAATTTTTCTAAAAGAACAAAAATCTTTCCTCAGGAACCGAAATATCACACTGTGATACGCCCCTAAACTTCTGGAATTTCGGTGAATGTTGGCAAGATTTCAATAATCTTAAGGCAATTGTGGAGAAGGCTTAAAAATGCATAAGATATTTCGTACAAAATTGAACAGAGTAACTGATGGGATAGCCAGCCTAAACTTAAGTCCTAAACTCAAATTAGTTGCAAGTCTTCAGCTTTTAAAAATAACTCCTCGGATGACATCAATAATTGAGTACCTTGCACGATTCCTGAAGACACGGACTACGTATCAATTTTAATTTTATTACTAAATCATTCCTTTCTCTTGCTATTGCAGATTAGGTTTGTGTAGTTCATGAACGAACTAGTTCCAAAAAGATCTCTGACAAATGAATAAAGTCAACTACTACAGCAATCAAATCTGATCTAAGCTAAGCGCTCTCTAAACTGAACTAAACGCACATATGTACCTATTGCAAACCCAAAGATCTGTTTGTGATCTTAAAGTCTGAAATTCTCCCAGGCTAACCAAACATCAAACCAAACACAAAAAACAAAACATATTCACAGTTTAACACCCAAAAGACTATTTATTTTCGAAAAGTATAGCTTTTCCTTAGTTGTTTCCGGCAATCCCCTGTTCAAGAGTCCAACACACAAATCACTATTAGAAGACCTGCATATAGTTTTCTTTCAAATTTGATTTTTACTAAATTAACTAAGAATACAACTTCCTTCTCAGGTTGGAGAAAAAATTGTGGAAGACATCATCAGCTCATGGTACGTGATTTTCTTGGCTCTGGTCCTTACGATGGTGGTGTCGCTCATCTTTATATCTCTCATGAGGTGGGTAGCGACACCAATAGTCTGGCTCTCTATATTGGGAGTCTTACTCGGACTAGGATTCGGTAAGAACGATTTTACAAAAATAGTTTTTACAATTTCCCTAACTAACAATACTCATGTATGTACATATGTTTTATATTTCAGGTTTGTACTACAGCATTGCACAGTACAATTATTGGAAAGCCACTCCAACTGTTCCATACCATTCGCTGAATCTATCTTCGACAGTTAAAAATGTTTTCCAACAGCACACAACTTGGTTGTATACATCAATAGTTCTGGGTATAGCACTTGTTGTAATATTTCTTCTGGTAATTGTCCTTCGGAGTAGAATTCGTATAGCAATAGCCCTCGTCAAAGAAGGCAGCAAGTAAGTTGAATCGAGTTTGAAAAATTAAATCATATCACCAAATTGTTGATTTACAGGGCAGTCTCGTGTGTAGTCGCCACAGTGTTCTTTCCCATATTCCCTTGGGTTTTGTACATATGCACTATAACTCTGGCGGTTGGAATTGGCTTATATTTGGCGTCCATTGGAGAAGCATCCTTCAAAATGATCAAAACAAAGCCTACTTCAGAAAACTGCAAATGTGAAGGTCCTGCAGTAAACTACACTCTTGGAACGCAGTGCGATCCAACAATTTTCCAAAACAATTGCTTTATTCAATCTCCTGATTTGACGCTACGTGATTTTTTCAAACAGAAGATACCATGCGTGGAAACAGGATGTTACTTTGAGGGGATTGGTAATCCGACGATTGTTTCGTACTACCAGGTGAGTTAGTTTAATGTGTGATTTGTTTAGAGATTTCAAAAACACCTTCATTACAGGCATACAATATTGTTGGATTTTTGTGGTTGTCGTTCTTTATATCGGCCTTCGGTGATATGGTGCTGGCTGCCACATTTGCCACCTGGTACTGGACTTTCCACAAATCCGATGTTCCGTACTTTGTTCTTACGCGAGCTTTTGGACGAACAATTCGCTATCATCTGGGAACTCTGGCCCTTGGTGCTTTCATATTGACAATATGCCGGATTATTCGACTTATTTTGGAGTACATCGATCAGAAGTTAAAGAAATTCGATAATAGCGTAACAAGAGCCATCCTATGCTGTATGAAATGTTTCTTTTGGTGTTTGGAGAACTTCTTACGTTTCATCAATCGAAACGCCTACATTATGTGTGCAATACATGGCAAAAACTTTTGTGTTAGTGCCAAGGATTCGTTTAATCTTTTGATGAGGAATTTCCTTCGTGTGATCGCTGTTGATAAAGTAACCGACTTCTTGTTTTTCCTCTCGAAATTACTTCTAACTGGTGCTGCTGGAGTTGGGACGTATTATTATTTCGCATCTAATCCAGATGCGCATCGGCTTAATTATACGGCTGTACCAATAACCATCGTTGTAATTGCAACATTCTTGATAACAAGTGTATTCTTTGGGGTCTATTCCATGGCTGTTGATACACTATTCTTGTGTTTTCGTAAGTAATCCATGCATCATGTAAAGAAATTTAATAATTATTTTTGTTTTACTTTTTTTGTTTAGTCGAAGACTGTGAACGAAATGATGGATCTGCGGAGAAGCCGTATTTTATGTCCAAGCAATTAATGCGAATCTTACACAAACGGAATAAAATGCCAAAGGAATAGATTTCAAAAGGACTGTTGTAGCAGAGTGAATAGATAGTTTTTGTTAATACATACATATTTATGCGCAAAGTTTGCTCAAATGTTGTGAGAAGAATGAACTACCAAAAACGGAATATATTTTCTAATAATATAATATTATCGTTATTATGCAGTAGAATAAAAAGTTTATAATATTTATACATCTTCCTTCTAAATATAAGGGATGTTGGTTTATTTATTTTGGATGCACAGCATACTTTACTGGTTTCCACCCTCCACTTTGACTAGAATATTCCCTACTCCGTTGAGGAGAAGGTGGAGTTCACCTAGACTGAACGCGAATATATTTACTTTAACGAATTGCCTGCATCCTGTAATTACGAGGAAAAAAAAAGAAACAATTTTGTAAATACAATTTAGAACGGATTTCTGCATTGATTTCCTGAGCCACTTCTACAAGTTTACCAATTCAATTCATTTTTGTTCTATTCTCCATTAACTTGACACCTTATTCATGTAAATCCGTCGAGGAATAACAAAGTTATAGCAAAAACAAAAATGCATCACACGAAGAAGTGGTTTGTCTGCTATTTTTCGTAAATTTCTGTTGGCCTGGTGTTTTGTAAAAAATCAGGGAAATTTTTATGCGATGCGATTTGATGGGGAGGGATATCTGCGCTTTTAAATGAGCTATCAACTAATGTTGTGATGGCTACGTTACAACTTAAGGATGATACAGATACTGCTGCAATCCTCTTAAACCACTTGGCATGGGCAGATGGACACGATTTGTACAGCAACTACAGTAGATCGTTAATACCGAGGTATTTTGATGACTTCTCCATAAACAGAGATGCCAGTTAGCTTGTAAACTATTTGCTATTACGTGACGACAACTCTCCTGTTCTAGAAATCGTATAAATACGTACAAGTAGTTCTTTTTGATTCTGCAAACTCTTGCACGAGCATTTGAACGACATGAATCGAAAGGAATATTTTTAAGGATTTGCTGAATTTTTCCCGGTTTCCTCTTTCAACCTACAAGGTGCTACCAGCCATGCGATATCTAGAGAAAGAGAAATAATTTGTAATTTGACTCTTACTCAGCTCTCGCCTTGGGCTTGTATGCAATTTTGGGATGTCAACGGCTTAGGTTTAACGGAGGAAACATACCTCCCAGCGCATTTGGGACATCTAAACGATTTGTATCAAGCACGAGGCACGAAAAATGCTTAAACGAGCCTTCTTTAGTTTATAAGACTTTTTAATTCTCAAAAATATAGACAATGATTCACTCTAGTCTCGCTAACTACATAATTTTACGTGTAATACATCTCTAAACCTTAAAACACATTTCAAATTGTGTTTTACTCTGGCAAACTACTTAATAAATCAGTCACAGTCTTAGAATCCTCCAACGAGTTCTTATATTCAACATTCGACTTGGCAAGGAGCCTTCCGTAACTCTTTTTGTTGAACGTTTTACTCTTTGCATGACCGAAGGAAAAGTTTGTTTTTGTTTTCGCTGATGGAACTTTCCCATCATCCATAGATTGGTCGTCCATTACATCTGGTACCGCAGCCGATTTCTTACCAACCAAACAGAGATTCTCGAAACGGAAATTCAAAGGAAACTTATGCGCACTGATGCAATGATCTTTTCTTTCCTCCGCTGTGTTCGACTTGTGATGGCATTCTTCGATGAAGCATGAATACATTGGCTTACTTTTGGATAACACCGAAAAGTAGGAGTCATGATTTTCGGAGAGATGCAGATCTAGCAGATGTGGTGTAGGAAGGCTTTTCTTGCACTGACTGCATATGTACCGGTGAAGGCTGTTGTAGTGAGTCTGATAGGCAAAGACCGATTGGAAGAAATGTTCGCAACCAGGAACATTGCAGAATATCTGATTTCTGGAAGATAAATACATTTATTTCGATACACATTTGGAACTTTATTTATGAT
This sequence comes from Xylota segnis, assembly GCA_963583995.1. Taxonomy (NCBI): domain Eukaryota; kingdom Metazoa; phylum Arthropoda; class Insecta; order Diptera; family Syrphidae; genus Xylota; species Xylota segnis. The sequence continues at coordinate 45,919,615 of OY757237.1, forward strand.
GTGAAACCTTGAGTGATAATCGTCCTCCTCTTCAACTGTTATAACGCCTTTCTTCACGAACTTTGGATAGTACTTTGTGTCGTTTTTGAAGAAATCGTCGGAAGCTGCCTTGAATCCCCCAGCAGTTACCGAAAGGTAATTAAGTATATCATCTGGTTTTAACATTTTTGGAAACCTTACCACCTTACCGGACTCAAAATTAAAAACAAAACTTTTTCACAGATGTTTACTGATGTTTACCGCCAACTTGACGTACGGGTACATTCAGCAACAGCTAAGTAACTGTCAAAATTACAGGGTGTGCTAAGCGAAATAAATAAACGTAAAATGTAAAAATCTTGAGGATATTAAAGAACACTTTTTACTGATATCTGTTAGTGTTTTAATTTGAAAAGTGCATTGTTGGAAAATTGAATGCGAATAGCAAATCAGTTTTAACGGGCTGAAGAAGTTGAGTCTATATCGACACTCCTTAAGAAGACCTCCTAGTTCTGCACTATAAAACATGCTTCACTTGCTTTATATTAACTTATTTCGGAAGCTGATGCTACACCAATGACAGCATTAAGGCTTGGAAACCTTGGGAACCGTTGGGATCCTCGCTAGTACTTTAAACGGTCATACTATTCCTGGTAACTAGAACTACATTGCTCCTTGTAGGTACAGGCTTCAATGAGAAATACAAAACTAGGATTTCTATCAGAAGTCCTTGAAAACGCAGCGTTAGGCGCCTGCTCTAGGACTCCAAACATTTGTATCATGAGACCAATGTAGACTATATTTTGTGGACTACAAAGTCACAGAAGTAGTGGCGTCTTGAAGTGAAGCAACATCAGTGATAATCGTCTAGTTAAAGGAAAGTTGATTAGTTAGCCATAGCTTAGAAGTCTGTTACGAGATTTCAAGCCACCTATCGTATTCTATTCTTGTGCTGACTTTCAGGTGACAATTCTGCAAAGCTATGGATCTGATAAATAATTAAGTAGAATAGTACGAGGACCACATCCAAATAGATCCAGCGAAAACTTAGATTGAAGGAAAACGAGTACTATTTTTGGCTACTAGGGCAAATTCAATACATTCATTTGGTCCCTACACATGGCGGAATATTGTGAATACATAATTTAGGCTCCAGTCTTTCTAGATGCCGTCGTCTTGCTCTCAAACAATAGCTCGCTTCTCAACACAGAAACTGCTACATCTACCGACCGGAATCTAGTAGGAGAATATACTCTGGTTAAGTTTGCTTCTCCGCGCACACTTCCACATTCTATAATTCCCCCTGAGATGCGTTTCTTATTATTTACCCCGTCCGGACATGTTAGCAGTAGAAAATACTGCAGTGCGTGGGCTCAGTTTTTCTGCACTCTGATCTTCTTGTTCCATTTAGCCTTCCTATTCAGGCAGCATTGTGTTAGTTTTCTCGAACAACAAAATCTATGGGGTTGAGCACGTTTCCTCATTCGTGTAAATCGGGCAATTTAACACGAGATTGGTCTAGTTTGTCAGTGGTCATAACACTCACATGGACACCTTCAATTAAGTTCCACTGGTCCAAGGAAATAAGTTCTACTCCTACTCCAAGTTCACTATGCGCCCAAAATTGTACCTCAGCTATGCTTTGAGTACCTCAATGTCATGCAGATAAATTTGTCTAAAAACTGTTCATATCCATGTGTGTGGCTGGGTGATGTAGTTACCTCATGATTAAATGACCGGATGTTTACAAATTACCTGCAATTATTATTATGCCAAACGATTACCACCATTAACAGCTTGTCTTTGGCTACACGCGTGTAGAATCTAAACAAGTTTAGTATAAGGCGACAGAAATGAAACATCCGTACCAAGTAGGGGTATTTATCAACAGCGACATTAATACTGTTTTCCGGTCACTCACCTTTCCCGGCATCCAGTTTGGTTTGCTTTGCCAAATAAACAAATAAATCAAATGAAACGATTACCATACGCCCAATGAAAGCACAATTTCCCCCTCTTCTAGGTGAAACAATAAACAAAAGATAGACAGAAAATAATAAACACGTTTATTTAAATTAAAACGTAGCGATTAATATTTCAGATGAAATTTTCAAATTCTATTTTTATTTAAAACTCAGTCAGTTTCCCCGAAAAAAAAACATTTAAATTAACCAAATATTCGATAAAACCCCGCCCACATAAACACAAATAAAACGGATACTTGCTGCTTATCCATGGATCAAATTATCCTTAATATTACCCTTCGAAAAGATGAAAACAAAAAAAAACCTAATTTACAAAAGGTTACTGTCTATGCGAATGTGTATATTCAATAGAAATTGTGTAAATAAATGTTGTTTCCTTTTACTTTTTTGTTTTGTTCTAACACGTTTTTTTTAAAGTCTAAAATTGCTTCATTTTTCAATGTAATTCAACGTCCTCCATATGTGCTGGTTTAGTAAATGCTCAAGCCTGAGGTAGATTTCAGATGATAGGCTTCGTTTTGTCTTTGTTGTTTCCTTGGCGGTGTGGTATGGATTGGCCGCACTTAATGTCTAGTGTTGGTAGTTGGTAGGTTTACTTAAAATTTGAGAGATTTTGCAATTAGCGCAGCAGTGGCTTGGGTTTTGTTTCCATTTTGCTTGCGTAGTTCTGTAATGACATCATCTCGTTTGAAGCCTAATTTAACTAAGTCATTGACATCGCCTTCGGTGAATTTCTCTTCTGGTTGTTTTGGCTTCTTGGTGGGCTTTGAGGTTGACGGTGAGGCTAAATGGAAAATTTAAATGAGATTTTTGTCATGAGGCGGTGACATGAAGGTAGTGGATGGGTACCTGTGTCCATTTTACTAGCTTCGATTGCTTTACGGATAGCATCGTCTTCTGCATTTCTTTTTGATTCTTCAACGACTAACATCTCTTCCTCGGAACTACCCGATAAGCGAGCGCACTCTGGTAATTCACTCTCAGGCAGGAATGGTGTCTCTGTGCCGGTGGTGCCGATGCGTAGGACATTCTTTTGAAGATCAATGTTCATCTGGAAATAGAATGGTATACAAATCAGTAAGGTTTGGGCTAACAAGGGTTTTGAAGAAAAAACTGGTGCCAAGCAGAGTAACAGAAGATTGAAACGCTGTTCACCCCGTACAGAGCAATTGGTAGATCCGTCATGAACTACAGTAGTCTTAACTAAACTCCGAAGCGAAGTACATAATACAAATCTTCAGCCTTGCCTTGTTTGAATAAAAAGCAAATTAAGCTGTGGAATCATCTAACTGAAGTGACTTTATTCCCGAACCCAGAATAAAGCAAATATCTTTCAATGCCGCATTTAGATGAGATCAGGTTATTTCTGAAGTAAGCCGTCGAACATTGTACCGATTAAGTAGGCTAACATGCGCCCATAGTGGTGGTAGATCCAAGCTTGAACAATCAACTTTCAGTTAAGATGTTTAGCGTAACTTTACAGTTGAAACGATTGTAATAGCCTGCCAATGTAGTCCAGATACCAAATTATTAAAAGAGATATGTATATGCCGATCGGAGCACCCCTCTACGTTAATACCTTACTATGTATGTAGCCTGTAATTGATCGCCTCTTACGTTGCTGCAGGTCCACAAGTCAATGCGTTTGCATCACAGACTCACCTCTGCTCCACTCTAAAACGCGAACACATACATTGAAGTGAAAGCGCATTGGGGTTTGGTTTCAATTATCAGTGGCAGTGAAAACTTTCTGCCAAATGACTCATGTGCACTTCTTAAATTCGAAACGAAGTAGATTCCACGCCCAGTTTACCAGTGTTTCAATTCACCCACACCCCATTCTACTATTCGAAATGACCTACCTGGTGCCGTTTCAGCATGTCCAACCCCAATAGCATATCCATTGGTTGCTGCTCCAACACAGAGAAACTCGACGTTAAATGGTCATTCTCAATTTGCATTTGTACCATGTGAATGCGTCCGATAATGCGTTGTGTTCCCACTCCTTTCGCGATGCCATTCCATCTGACAAAAACAAAACAATGTCAACATTTAAAAGCATCCCATCCCCTACTCCCCTGTCCACCTTACCTAGTGTCAATCAAACGATTAATATGGCACTTTTCCGCACATGCTGCACTCATGATTGTCGTCTGTGCCCCAGAATCGATGAATGCCTTAACCGGCACACCATTCACTTTGCAATTGATGTACCTGCAAACAAAGTCCATTACCATTTACCATCACCACACAACGCACCATATAAGGACGTTCAGCATTTCGAAACCAACTTACAGCATAGTAACTGTTCCAAAAATCTCAGGGTTGTACTCAATAGCTGCTGCCATATTTTCTTGAATATTTTTCTGCTTAATCTCCTCGGCAATCATGCGCTGCGCTTCGGTGTCAAAGGGGTCAGCTTGAAGCATTCGTAGGCGTTGCATCTCTCGTTCCTTCTTTTCAACAATCTGTTCGCGTAACACCTTCGCAAATGCATCCATATTGCCTGACAGCAATGCATCGGCCAGCCGTGGATTGTTTTGCTTCAGTAGTGACAAATGTTCTGGATTGTTGAGGAACATATTACGCACGGCTGCGGGGTCGTCATCATCGCCAACGGTGAACTCATTCGGTGAGACATATGACCCTAATGATGATGTTGATGAACTGGGAACGTGAATACCGCTGAAATCAAGCGAACTCAGCGTTGATGGTGCACCAGTGCCTGTGAACAGAAATAAAGATTTCATTTCAATTAAATTGGCGACACAGTTTAATGTTTTTCGAATAAAGACAGAGAAATGTGTAAACAGTTGCAATGAGCACATAATCATTGTAAGGAAACCAAAATAGATTTTGGACAATACATCGACGCACCTACAACATGTATTTATTTTTAGAGATTTTAGGATTCTTCTGAAAGAAAATCTTTTCTTCTGAAAGAAGACGCCTCCTTTGATGTTGTTGCGAATTATTTGATATATTGTCTAGAATCGCTGCACCTACTTTCTAACTCTTGGTTATCCAATGGCACCGTGAAGGACATGAGTACCGATTAGCAAACCAGAATAGCTGTCTCCCAAGATCACCATCTTTGCCCATGATCGTATAATCGAAATAGAGACTGGGATTCGGATTCTTTTCAAATCATAATTTGATGGAAATATTGAGGAGAACATACACATAGTACGTGTTGAGTGACTAAAGAATGAGCTTCTGAATTTCACTGTGCCAACGAAGATTGGTTTTAAAAGACGTCGTTCGTGTTCTACGATTATACTGATGGACAGGCGGGACACAGCTACTTATGTGTAGATGCCATCCGAACAACTGTGCTGGAAATATTGGCATAGAACCCATAAGCATCCAACATTTCGAGGATGCTCTGGCAAAGAATTTGTTGGTATCAATCTGGATTCCGAAAGGTGGACACGTTTTAATAAATTCAAACAAGTTTCCAGGATTGAAAAAAAAAAACGTTTACACCTCTTCAAGAATCCGAGGCATCTAGCATCGTTTATCGGACCTTACATGCCAAAGATTGGCCAGCCATTTGATGAGCTGCAATAGACGATGATTTTGAATTGAAGTGTTCCAAGAAGTATGTCCAGAATCCCATGAAGGTCATACGGAACACGCGATCGTCAGGTAGAAAGTGCAACATTTCAGAAAACACTGGCAGGATTATACAAAGGATTAGCAGTTGAAATCCTTTTTTTGACCTTCCTGCTGCTCGGCATGGTGTCCAACTATTCGCCATGACTGTTCGACGTCGCCTGATGGAAGGCCAACTCAACGGAAGTACTGCAAGGAAAAAGAAATCACAGAAGAAGAATTTATTTTCCAACGGCTCACGATGAAAAGCCTCTGTCCATTTGGAAACCCATTTTGAAAAGACAATCAGACCTGAAATAGAATTCCAGGCACACCATAAGGACCGTGAGACATGCGGTGGAAGGATAATGGTATGGTATCATGGCATGGCATTAATTGATGGGATTCTGGATTTGCATAAATATAATACCAACCTGGAGGACCACAAGGAGCCATACACTAACGAATCTATGCCGGTACTATAGGGCTACATGCACGGTAATGACTCAAATCATTCTTCGCGTTTTATGAAGAATTAGCATTCAAAAAAGCGGGATACACTTAAGGGTTTTATGTATAAATTGTCACTTCCGTAAAAGGTTCAAATATGTACTCAGATCAGGACTAATGTATGCCTTTGTGTGCTGGCCAACTCATAAGAGGCAGGAGCAAAGGCTACATATAGCTGAAATGCGCATGTCAAGCTGAGTAACCTAAGTCACTAGACTCAATTAAGTGGACAATAGATTTGACAAGGAAGTGTTTTGGGGGTGGACCAATGGCCGTAGAACTTTAAGGAAGCCATTCAAAAACTATCCTGAAAACCAGAAAACACTACAAATCAATAGAGGACGTGGTTGTTCAGCAAAAACGTGAAGCCCAACAAACGAAACGGATATGCTCAGACAAAATTTGTATGGAGTAACAGATGTAACAACTATTTCTGTTCTGCGTGTTATGTTCTCTAACCGAATAGAAGGGGCCTACTGTTTAATGCTGTATTCGAAGGGCAATTTGTTAATTAAGAGGCGGGGAGTTTTGGCAGGGATTCAAACATTGAATCGCTTGCTTCGTGGTCCAACGCACCAGTCACTTGAGCCACGGCGCCCACTTATACGCAAGTATACGAAAATTGTCAGCTTATTACCTTTACTACATTATACTCATAATGGTATACTATTAACTTAGACGATTAGATTTAAGTAATACGAAATGTTACAGCAAGTAATTAGGGAATTGAGCACCTCATCTAAGTTTTATGCATGAGAAGCATACGACAGAATAGGTGCGTCCCCTTAGATACCATTTATGTTCATACAAGCTATTGTATGTACTCTCGGATACAACCTCTACTATTAACGATAGTGTTGACCTAGTCGTGGAATTTAAACACAAAATAATATATTTCGCATTTATTCTTCATGTTTTATGGTGTTATTATCGCTTTTTTAAAAAAAACCGCAAATGTATGAACATTGTCCACAAAATTGTTGTCGGTGTTCATCAGCCAAAATATCACAACTAAGTTGAAGTTGGTTATCCCAGCTCGGGCACATGGTTATGAGGTACACACTTCAGTCGGGAGTTACTAAACGAAACCAAGGACTTGTACGTCGAAGTTATTAAATAACAAACAATGGCATTGAACATTTCTCTTTAGTTTTCAAGTCAAAGTTGCCGGACAGTAGGTCGAGAAAATCGTCAACTGTTCTATATCTAGAAAGCATCATTTGGGCCGATTTTGTTATCGAAACCCATCTGTACAACTGGAAGCAAACGCTCTATAAAATTCCCTAAAGTCACGACAATCGCCCACCTAGACGCGGTGTGATGGCTTAATCTGGATCAGCTAGCCCCATCAGTATAATGCGGGGCTATGTGCGGGTGGAATTCCCCGTCCCAAGCTAGTCGCGGGACCGAAAACATGACTAACAAACAAAACAAGTGAAGAACAGCGAGACCGGATCTCCTCAAAATGAGGATTTAGCTGCAATGAGTTCCAAAATTCCTCTGACGCGATTAAGGATAGGTTCATCGTCGCGATCGGGGATCCATCCGGTGACGAAGGGAGGTTTTTCTACGACAGAATGTGGCTTATTGAAGGTTGAGTGATGAACTCTTCTTTGCGAGTGAATCATAACTTATCCGAAGTCCCCACCCACCTTTAAAGATCCTGGTTGGCACCAGGGCTATGTCAAATTCATAGCCTACGACGACTAGCATTCGGTCGATTTCTTCACCACCGCTATCACCGGCAATGATGAAAAATTGATATCAACTTCAAAAATTAGTTTGCATTTCACCGTGTAATAGTGACTGAAATCGCCTAGAAGCAACATTTTAATATGATAAACCTGCCCCTATCCACTGGATGTACACTGCCATTGTCAGGCCTATTTTTACTTATGCGTGCTAGGTCTGGTAGCCTGTTGGCGCAAAAACTCAAAATCTGAGCACCCTCACAAGAGTCCAACCATATCCTTGACTCCAAGTTTCCCTCCAGAGAAAGCTGGACAAATGGTGGGTATATCAAGCCCGCCTGCATTTACATCTTTATGGACAATGGTCTTGACTCAGGAATTGTCCATTTGTCCAGATTGAAAAAAATCTCCTGATGCACTTCAAATGGAATTTCCTCACATATCAAGAATTTATTTACATAGAAGAATTTATTTTCCAACGGCTCACGATGAAAAGCCTCTGTCCATTTGGAAACCCATTTTGAAAAGACAATCAGACCTGAAATAGAATTCCAGGCACACCATAAGGACCGTGAGACATGCGGTGGAAGGATAATGGTATGGTATCATGGCATGGCATTAATTGATGGGATTCTGGATTTGCATAAATATAATACCAACCTGGAGGACCACAAGGAGCCATACACTAACGAATCTATGCCGGTACTATAGGGCTACATGCACGGTAATGACTCAAATCATTCTTCGCGTTTTATGAAGAATTAGCATTCAAAAAAGCGGGATACACTTAAGGGTTTTATGTATAAATTGTCACTTCCGTAAAAGGTTCAAATATGTACTCAGATCAGGACTAATGTATGCCTTTGTGTGCTGGCCAACTCATAAGAGGCAGGAGCAAAGGCTACATATAGCTGAAATGCGCATGTCAAGCTGAGTAACCTAAGTCACTAGACTCAATTAAGTGGACAATAGATTTGACAAGGAAGTGTTTTGGGGGTGGACCAATGGCCGTAGAACTTTAAGGAAGCCATTCAAAAACTATCCTGAAAACCAGAAAACACTACAAATCAATAGAGGACGTGGTTGTTCAGCAAAAACGTGAAGCCCAACAAACGAAACGGATATGCTCAGACAAAATTTGTATGGAGTAACAGATGTAACAACTATTTCTGTTCTGCGTGTTATGTTCTCTAACCGAATAGAAGGGGCCTACTGTTTAATGCTGTATTCGAAGGGCAATTTGTTAATTAAGAGGCGGGGAGTTTTGGCAGGGATTCAAACATTGAATCGCTTGCTTCGTGGTCCAACGCACCAGTCACTTGAGCCACGGCGCCCACTTATACGCAAGTATACGAAAATTGTCAGCTTATTACCTTTACTACATTATACTCATAATGGTATACTATTAACTTAGACGATTAGATTTAAGTAATACGAAATGTTACAGCAAGTAATTAGGGAATTGAGCACCTCATCTAAGTTTTATGCATGAGAAGCATACGACAGAATAGGTGCGTCCCCTTAGATACCATTTATGTTCATACAAGCTATTGTATGTACTCTCGGATACAACCTCTACTATTAACGATAGTGTTGACCTAGTCGTGGAATTTAAACACAAAATAATATATTTCGCATTTATTCTTCATGTTTTATGGTGTTATTATCGCTTTTTTAAAAAAAACCGCAAATGTATGAACATTGTCCACAAAATTGTTGTCGGTGTTCATCAGCCAAAATATCACAACTAAGTTGAAGTTGGTTATCCCAGCTCGGGCACATGGTTATGAGGTACACACTTCAGTCGGGAGTTACTAAACGAAACCAAGGACTTGTACGTCGAAGTTATTAAATAACAAACAATGGCATTGAACATTTCTCTTTAGTTTTCAAGTCAAAGTTGCCGGACAGTAGGTCGAGAAAATCGTCAACTGTTCTATATCTAGAAAGCATCATTTGGGCCGATTTTGTTATCGAAACCCATCTGTACAACTGGAAGCAAACGCTCTATAAAATTCCCTAAAGTCACGACAATCGCCCACCTAGACGCGGTGTGATGGCTTAATCTGGATCAGCTAGCCCCATCAGTATAATGCGGGGCTATGTGCGGGTGGAATTCCCCGTCCCAAGCTAGTCGCGGGACCGAAAACATGACTAACAAACAAAACAAGTGAAGAACAGCGAGACCGGATCTCCTCAAAATGAGGATTTAGCTGCAATGAGTTCCAAAATTCCTCTGACGCGATTAAGGATAGGTTCATCGTCGCGATCGGGGATCCATCCGGTGACGAAGGGAGGTTTTTCTACGACAGAATGTGGCTTATTGAAGGTAGAGTGATAAACTCTTCTTTGCGAGTGAATCATAACTTATCCGAAGTCCCCACCCACCTTTAAAGATCCTGGCTGGCACCAGGGCTATGTCAAATTCATAGCCTACGACGACTAGCATTCGGTCGATTTCTTCACCACCGCTATCACCGGCAATGATGAAAAATTGATATCAACTTCAAAAATTAGTTTGCATTTCACCGTGTAATAGTGACTGAAATCGCCTAGAAGCAACATTTTAATATGATAAACCTGCCCCTATCCACTGGATGTACACTGCCATTGTCAGGCCTATTTTTACTTATGCGTGCTAGGTCTGGTAGCCTGTTGGCGCAAAAACTCAAAATCTGAGCACCCTCACAAGAGTCCAACCATATCCTTGACTCCAAGTTTCCCTCCAGAGAAAGCTGGACAAATGGTGGGTATATCAAGCCCGCCTGCATTTACATCTTTACGGACAATGGTCTTGACTCAGGAATTTTTTCAGATGAGCCACGAATAGCCCGATCCATAAAACTCCCCAACCTATTGAATGTGTTCCAATCGGAAATATATGGAGTGGCGTGCAGGAATCTAGTGCCCTCAGCTGCCCGCTGCTTGGCGTTTGGGAATAAGTTGGGAGTACAGAGGTCAAGATTGAAAAAAATCTCCTGATCCACTTCAAATGCAATTTCCTCACATATCTCCCCTCCCTCAGCGTTTTGGGTCAAATGAACGAAATTTAACAAAAAACTTGACAAAAAAACGTTAAGAGGATGACTTAGACTTTGGTGCCCTCAGCTGCCCGCTGCTTGGCGTTTGGGAAGAAGTTGGGACTGCAGAGGTCAAGATTGAAAAAAATCTCCTGATCCACTTCAAATGCAATTTCCTCACATATCTCCCCTCCCTCAGCGTTTTGGGTCAAATGAACGAAATTTAACGAAAAACTTGACCAAAAAACGTTTAGAGGATGACTTAGACTTTGGTGCCCTCAGCTGCCCGCCGCTTGGCGTTTGGGAAGAAGTTGGGAGTGCAGAGGTCAAGATTGAAAAAAATCTCCTGATCCACTTCAAATGCAATTTCCTCACATATCTCCCCTCCCCCAGCGTTTTGGGTCAAATGAACGAAATTTAACAAAAAACTTGACCAAAAAACGTTTAGAGGATGACTTAGACTTTGGTGCCCTCAGCTGCCCGCTGCTTGGCGTTTGGGAAGAAGTTGGGAGTGCAGAGGACAAGATTGAAAAAAATCTCCTGATCCACTTCAAATGCAATTTCCTCACATATCTCCCCTCAGTTGGGAGTGCAGAGGTCAATATTGAAAAAAATCTCCTGATCCACTTCAAATGCAATTTCCTCACATATCTCCCCTCCCTCAGCGTTTTGGGTCAAATGAACGAAATTTAACAAAAAACTTGACTAAAAAACGTTAAGAGGATGACTTAGACTTTGGTGCCCTCAGCTGCCCGCCGCTTGGCGTTTGGGAAGAAGTTGGGAGTGCAGAGGTCAAGATTGAAAAAAATCTCCTGATCCACTTCAAATGCAATTTCCTCACATATCTCCCCTCAGTTGGGAGTGCAGAGGTCAATATTGAAAAAAATCTCCTGATCCACTTCAAATGCAATTTCCTCACATATCTCCCCTCCCTCAGCGTTTTGGGTCAAATGAACGAAATTTAACGAAAAACTTGACCAAAAAACGTTTAGAGGATGACTTAGACTTTGGTGCCCTCAGCTGCCCGCCGCTTGGCGTTTGGGAAGAAGATGGGAGTGCAGAGGTCAAGATTGAAAAAAATCTCCTGATCCACTTCAAATGCAATTTCCTCACATATCTCCCCTCCCCCAGCGTTTTGGGTCAAATGAACGAAATTTAACAAAAAACTTGACCAAAAAACGTTTAGAGGATGACTTAGACTTTGGTGCCCTCAGCTGCCCGCTGCTTGGCGTTTGGGAAGAAGTTGGGAGTGCTGAGGTCAAGATTGAAAAAAATCTCCTGATCCACTTCAAATGCAATTTCCTCACATATCTCCCCTCCCTCAGCGTTTTGGGTCAAATGAACGAAATTTAACAAAAAACTTGACCAAAAAACGTTTAGAGGATGACTTAGACTTTGGTGCCCTCAGCTGCCCGCTGCTTGGCGTTTGGGAAGAAGTTGGGAGTGCAGAAGTCAAGATTGAAAAAAATCTCCTGATCCACTTCAAATGCAATTTCCTCACATATCTCCCCTCCCTCAGCGTTTTGGGTCAAATGAACGAAATTTAACAAAAAACTTGACCAAAAAACGTTTAGAGGATGACTTAGACTTTGGTGCCCTCAGCTGCCCGCCGCTTGGCGTTTGGGAAGAAGTTGGGAGTGCAGAGGTCAAGATTGAAAAATATCATCGGATGCACTTCAAATGCAATTTCCTCACATATCTCCCCTCCCTCAGCGTTTTGGGTCAAATGAACGAAATTTAACAAAAAACTTGACTAAAAAACGTTAAGAGGATGACTTAGACTTTGGTGCCCTTAGCTGCCCGCTGCTTGGCGTTTGGGAAGAAGTTGGGAGTGCAGAGTACAAGCACATAGACAGTCAAGCAGCCATAAAAGCCAATACTTCCGTGATAAGTAATTGTAAACTAATTAATACATGTAAAGAGGAACTCAAATTCCTTAGCTCTCGGCACAGTATCATGCTCGATTCTGGGACGTATGGTCTTACAAGGAAATAAAAGGACCGATGGGCTATTACTCGGTCCAACCGCGCATTAGTCTCCTCGCTTCCAAAATCTCCTCGGACTTCCACAACATGGCCAATGCTAGGTGGAGCGCATACTCCTCGTAGCAAGTTTCGAGGCCATTACAAAGATAAAAGGACCAAGGAATCCTATCACTCAATAGACTACAGCTGAGCTTTCTCATTGGTGTTCTCATAGGCCACAACCCAATGACGACCCACCTCAAAAGAATGGGAATCAGCAGCACAGACCTATGCAGAGGCTCTTGAGGTATAGGAGACAGAACGCACTTCCTCTGCGCATGCCAAAGTATGCGAAGAACATGCCTTGTAGCTGAATTGTTGTATTCTCCAACACTCCTGGCGCTTATGGTCCCAGACGTGTGAACGTGCCCTGCATATAAAGGTTGCAAAACTGAGTCAGTGTTTCAGAGAGAAGCTAGTTTCTTGCTCAAATGCTAATGATTTGATTTACTGTTCGATGTCCGACAAGAGCCATGCAATCTATGATTCTACAGTGGTCTGGCTCTTTCAACACACCTTTCCACCTAGCTCAGTCTTTGGTCAACTGCGTGTGTAGTCTAAATTGATTGAAATACCCCTTTACACCAGCTTTCCACGTCACAGCACGCCTATCAAGCAGGCAAATCTGTGGATACGGCCCTCCACTCCATTATCCAACCAATCGAAAATTGCCTTTTATTCAAGGAATTCATAGAAGTATTCCTCCTAGACATCAAGGAAGCCTTCAACAACATTGAAACGCACTCGATGATCAATGCCCAACGAAGGCTTAACATCTGCGAAACAATCTGCTGCGTTAGAGGACTAAGGCATCCACCTTCCACACTATTGCAGCGCTTTTCAAGCCGAAATCTACATCATTCGTCAAGCAGCTGATTGGCTGGCGGTTAATGCCAATCAGATATTGTCATCTACATCGACAGTCAAGCAGCCATCAAATCTCTCGCATCCAGCATTACGAGATCTAAGGCAGTGAAATGCTGCCGCGTATCTCTCAAAGAGATAGCTGGTCTGTACAACGTCACTCTTTACTAGGTATCAGGTCACTGTGACATATCGGGAAATTGTGAAGCTGAGACATTCGCTAGAATAGGCTCCTCGAGGCGCCAACGTCATATGCTAAATACCTCATCAACGCTTAAGGCCGGCCAACCATCGGTGGCATCAGTTTGACCAATGCAACACCGCCAGATTGCTCTTGGGAAGTTTAAACGAAATCAGGACCACAGGACTCGTAAAACAGACGAGAGAAACTCTCCCCAAGATAGTTAACACCCTATCCGGCCACTGTACTATAGGTAGGCCATGTTTTAAGACTGGGCAACCCCTTCAACGACTCCTGCAGAAGTTGTAGAGATGAAGAGGAAGAGGAGACCATCTCCTATGCACATGCCCAGCACTTGCCAATATTAAAAAGGCTGCACTGGGTAAATAACTTCATAACAAGGAGCGGATGGTTCCCAGAGTAGGTGATTCATCCACCTTACTTAATGGCAGCACGATGGACCTTCTCTACTCTAAGTGCATCCGGTCTTAGGGGGTCGGATCTTAACCAACCAACTAATCCCTTTACTCACTTGGCCCATCTAAATCACAGTCTTTCTCTCTATTCAGCTGTGCTTGACCTGTAGATTCGAAAACTTACATTTCTGGATCGATGGCATACAGTGTCTCCTCCTCTAAAGCCTGCTGGCGCAAATGGACTTGAATTCTCCCAACTAAAGCCAGGAAATGAAATCTTCATCGAGTTTCGATGGATTCCATACTTTAGAGCCATAAAATGGGACCATGTCTCATGTGGAATCCCTCGCACTTAACTTCGCCGCCCAAAGAAACAGCGACCGCCAAGTGTAGTCTTCATTCGATTTCCCGCTGAGTGGTTGTTTTCAAAATGTAGCTCCAATCGGATGCGTACTACATCGTACCTTATCTTCGTGGCTGTTTGATAAACAAACTACTCCCGTGCGCACACTACCAGTTTGCCAATCACTAGTCTGCATCTAGTCACAGCAATTAATTGACCTTTGACTCGCAACATCTACTCAAACGCAGGCAGGATGGCTCACTTTTCGCTTAGTAATCACACAAGGGTCTTTGTTTCCAACAATATGACTCAACACCACTGCCACACACCGGATGACGACATACTCCGCGGGGTTGTTGAAATAATTCTTTTGTTTACACTCACCTAGAACACGTCCCGCTCCAGGTCGAGGTCCTCCAGAGGCACCTCTATTCAAACTAATCCGCTGCAGCACCACACAATCCCCATCACTCATACCATAAGCCTTCAATGACTTTTTGTTATCCATCAACGGACGTCCGTTGAAAATCACTAAAATCTGCGGCCCAGGGACCCCAGATTCAACCTCACAGAATGCCTTGAAATTCTCCAATTCCAAATCCTCCGACACATCGAGGACGAAGATTTCGTCCGTCAAGGTGGTAACTGTAATTTTCATTATGAAACCCCGATTCCACTAAATACGCAGCTATCAAGCTCTTTAACTTTTGCACTTTGCACTGAATCGCGTCGCGTGTTGCCCCTTCGACGATTGCGGTCACTATGCGTGTAATACAGCGATGCTTACGTTTGGACTACTGTGCCACTGCTTCGCTTTTGTGGAAACTGCTGTTCTTTGTTCCTGCAACGACTGTGTGTCGTGGTCGTTTCTTGTCTGTGCAATATGCGCGATACACTTTTTTAAAAAGATAATTTTCCAAAAATAACTGCAGCTTATTTTTTACTTGTTTTGCTAAAAGGAAAACAATATTATCTGCTTGTGTGTATTTCAAAAGTATGCACAATTCAGTGGCAGGCTGCTCGAAGCTCTCTATCGAATGACCTGGCCAGATAAACAAAGAACAGCGCGCAGGGAAGCAGGCAGAGTAGAGTTTTGGTTTCACTGAAGATACACAATTTAGGGGGTTACACGGGGGCGAGTGTTATCGATTCAACATTAGATTTGTGTTTTTTTTTTTTTTTTAATTTTATGCGGAATATAGGTGATTCAGAGAGATGATTGGGAAATTTTGATTTCTAAATTTTTTTTTGAAAGACTTTTCTAGAATAAACAAATTGCGCGAGGTGTCAGTGAAACATAAAAGCCATTCACTGTGGTGCTTGATGAGAAAATCGTTACAAAAAAAAAATGCTAATGTCATTACTGTGAATGGGTTGGTTTTCGGGGCGAAAATGAGGTGTCATTAACTTTAGGAGGGTTACATATTTTTCTATCGGTAAGGTAGTGTTTAATTTTAAAAGAATAATGCTTGTTAGGTAAAAGAAATGAGAAAAATGATGGAAATAATCGTAAGAAGTGGAATTTTAACTCGGAGATGTGACTGCAGAAGGTAATCGATATGCTTTTGCCAGTCTACATTTGCAACGTTGCAACGTGAAGTGGTAACTGCCAAGGACTCATGAATGATTGCGCAGTTGACACTCAGATTAACTAGCGGTTTTGAAAATGTGTAAGAAAAATTCCTGTGCAGACTACACAACGCCTAAAATGCAAGAAATCACATTGTAAGAGGTAACGAACCATTAAACTTGTGCAACTGGAGCCAAAACATCCATCAATCTGACTAAATCCTCCATCAACCTGATGGCAATATCCTAGCTTGGATTTTTTCAGGTAAACCCGCGACAGGGGCGTACAATGGATCCGATCCTAGTGTTCCAAGTGTTGGCTGCACATGTAGCCCTACCCCGTTCTACCAACCTACATATCTAGCTTATGTCTTACAAATCTACTCGATCAGACACCTTATCAGCCGAATAGCTAAATTTGAGTTGGTAGATCCCATCTGTCATACTGTGTGATCCTTTCATCAGAAACCTGGTGGGCTCCAGCCAAGGCAACTGATTCGTTAAGCTCTACCTCAACAATTTTATAAGACAAGACCCTGGGCACGTCAGTTCTTCCCTCACTATGCGCTGAGTCACGGACTCTATCCACAGGAAATTGGAGCACCTTCTCGTACATGAGGCACATGGAGCTGTAATCCTCGTCGTTCAGCATACTTTCACTCTCGGATTAACTGATTTTTCCCATATCAAGTGTCAACCATATAAGTGATCCATATTAGTAGAGTGGATTAATCCTTTATTGACTCAAAGTAACTGCAGCAATTAATTTATTAAATTTAAACCAATTTTAAAGTGCACTCACACTTTCAATCCAAACACCACCTTAACCCTCCATATGTTCGCACTACCTTACCCACATTTAGTACACAACCCCCTTTAACACACAAAAGAAAGAAAAAAGAACGAACGAAAAAATCATCTAAAAACGAAGATGGCTGCCTGTAAAAAGTGAATAGTTTCGCACATAATTTTAAGAAGTTTTCTTAGCAAAAATTCTCCCAATAACTCGCGTTTTCAATCTCAAAATACAGTGTCAAATCAATCCCTGCTCAATCAATAATCAATTTCAATTAAAATAAATTCCTCCCAAGTGCATTAAATCAGTGAATTTTATCGGCAAAAACAAAAAAAAAAAAAATAATCATTTCTGTGCCACCGGGGTAACACACATATTCTGTGAGACGTAATTTCACAATCGCGACGAAGAAAACCAGATTTATTTCTTATTCCACCCCGTAAAATTGTTCACAAGCCGTCAAAATATATCCACAAAATAGCTACAACTACTCAAAGCTAACTATGAGTACTCAGCCAAGTCCAGCGAGCCTAAATCCACAGGCTGAAACCGAAAAGGTTTGTAGTTTGTAACCTCTGGTGGTCCTGCAATATTTATAAAATTTTTTTTTCTTCCGGAAAAGAACAAAAAACAAAATTGATTTTTTTTTCTCGGGAAACATGCAAAAGAAAATTTTTGTAAAATAAATCATTGGCGAGGGGAATTTCCATTCTTTTGTCTCGCAATCGGAGCGGCGCACCACCGTGTGTCTGCGGCAGCCTTGAGAGATCTCTCGCATTCGCTGATGTGTTGTCAAGTGTTTTTTATTTTCTTGTTTTTATTTTAAAACAGTTTTTTCTTTTATTTGCGTTTTTGTGTTTTCCATGGTTTAGCCGATGCTACCGGAGATCTAGATCTAGAGGTGTTGTGCTGCGCTGCTTGTGGGGGAGAGAAAGTTCTTGTCTTGCTTTGGGATCGGGTCATGGGTGCGCAGTTGTATGAATATTCAGAGAGGTGCAGGTATAGGAGAGCTGTGGAAATTATTCAGAAAATTAACCGCCGGCAAATAGAAAGCTTATCACTTGGGAGTAAATAGTATGCTAATCGATGCGCACTCATCTGACTTTGGAATTTCTTCGAGTTCTAGTGCATAGAGTAGCTGTCTGGCTCGGGTAGAAACAGTCATAGGGACACTGGTTGCCGGCATATGCTTCCCATTTACAGGGTAGTTAGAGGCATAAGTCTCTTTATTCTCGCTCAGCAGTTCAGGTTCCTAAAGGCTTTTCCATTCTGACGTCGTTTGGGCTTGAAAGGCTTTCTCCTCTGAACGACGCTCTTTCTAAGATTTTCAAATGCCCTCTCCTGCTACTCGTTGAACTATCGTATCTCCCTTGCTGGTGACGAATGCACCACGTGTGTTTGAGTTGCTTAATCTGATCGGTAGCCAATGTTCACTGCACCAACCACCGAGGGTTGTTTCTTTTCTCTAAAGTGCGACGCGTTCATGACTGAGATGACCTGGAAAGCAGTCTTTTCGTTTTAAAACCTAGTGCTGTGATTCCTAAAATACTCTGGGACTAGCGAACCCTTTATTCTGTTCTTTACTTTCTCTTGTTGTTCTTGTTGAATTGTGCGTGAATAGAAGGGACCTACGGCTTGGTGTAATCTATTTTTTGTATCATTTTTCATGACAGGTATACTCTTGAGTGTTGAAAGAAGACGCTGGTTCAGGTTAGTTTTATGTTTCAACATAACTCGTCTTGGGTGGGAAGATGTGGCTTACATTGAATGACTTCGTGAGCCGAAAATTTGCGTCAATGCGGATGTCAAACTAATCGTGAATGCATTGACACGACGTGACCGATTTGAGACAACTTTTGACGTCAGAGTAAACCGTGTAATAGTAGCTTTGATTTGAGCTAATAAAAGCAGAAAACAAAGAATAGTTGTCTCTTGAATAACGCTAGACAGTAGACGGGTCATAGCTTGGGTCGTTTAAACAGGCTGAGCTTGGTCTAAGTTGCGAAAGTCGGATTGGCTGGTACAGTGCATCGTTGGTGGCATCATTTTGTAGTGTCAAATCGCTTGGTGTCGATGGAGTATACTCAACTCATGCCGCAATATGGTATAAAGAGTGTAAAGTGCCTTTTATACCAAAAATTAGTAAAGATGACTATATCTTCCTGCTGAAACAAGGGCTGTCTGCAGTGCTATAGTTTGCACTCGAATCGTGCGCAGGACGTTGTAATCTGATGTTTTCCAATAGAGAGAGCCCGGTTAGGTCCTTTTTCCTCTAGTAGTCCAGTAATAGTAGGAGTTGTTGGTGCTTTGGTTCCTGCCCACGATCCAAAGTCGTGCCTCTGGAGAGGTGGTTTGATTCATTTGTCATGCAAAGGCTGCCTATGTCAGATTCAATGGTTCCAATTCATTTAAGGTGTGTATCTAGGCAGACAAGGTGTCCAGTCCTAGCAGTATGACTGATTTCTTCCTTGGTGAGTGGAATGTTTTGTTGCAAAGGTATAGTTTGTGCATGCAATTGCAGTCCACTTATCAGTGGCGTTGCTCCTGGTTTTTTGTTCATTTCTTAACAAGTTTGTCTGCTGGTTCTTTTCCTACATGGACTGGCATCCATTGTCGTTAGATGCAGTGTCCTCAATGTTCTAGGAAGTGATGTGTTCGTTGAATGTTCCTTGTACATTGTGTTTCTTTTTGGTTATTGTGGTTTGTGATTGGAGAGCGGACTTTGAGTTCGAAAGAATGGCTATTTTTGTTTCTTGTTGTTTAATCCGTGCTCTATGGTTGCGAGTTTTCCTTCAAATACTGTCGAGTTGGTTGGTAATGCTAAGTAGTTATTACAATGTACTGCTGTACCCACGCCGATACTGTCTTTCAAAAAAGATCAGTTGCTGTTTATTCGAAGCCAGATGTTGAGGTATTTCTCGTTCTTGGATTTGTTTTATAGCTTCGGTTGTTGGTGGTATTTGTTGAGTGGTAATGCGAGGTGGTATGCACATCTATAGTGAGTTTTAGAAGATTCATGTGTGGGGGTACCGGAGCGATTTTTGGTAATTTTCGAGAAGATTAAGTTGGAAATTAGTGGCGTAATTATTCAGTCACGGAAAGTTTACTCGGTGAGGGTCTACAGTTGTACTGCTTGTACATCGTGCTGTGTTCTAATATCATGTTTTCTGTGCTGTTGCTGGTCTGGTTTTGACTGCTTCTGTAATTGTTCTGAGGACTTCCTTGATTTGAGACAGTTGTCAGTGTTCTATGTAAGGCAGAGACGTCTTGATGCTTGAAACTGCGGCTAATGACTTCTGTCCAAGCTGTAAGAATCAAGGAGCTTTACGTCAATATATGAGGATATCAAATATCAAGACACAACTAATGGGACCGTAGGGTAATACAATGGATATGTTCTGTTCCAAGTGTATCCTATCGCGTACGAAGGCGAGTCACCTAATCTAACCTTGCTGGCGCTCAGAACACAAAGGAGAGACTTTGGGGGAAATCTGAGTTTGGATTAGGATGTCTGGAGTCTTTGTGGAAATAGACAACAAAAATCTAAAGAACTCGTAAAAAAGTATGCTTCTGTTTCTGAATGCCATGTGTAGAGAATAGGTGATGGTATTGGAAATTTAATCTGCAGGAATAGCTAAGCAGTGTTTAAGGTCTTCCTCAACCCTTTGCCGAGTACGAAATTAGTTCGAGAATGCAAGACAGCTCACACTGGGAGCGACAATATTGTTAGACAAGACAACACGCTTGGCGATTACGTTTATACAGACACAACTGTTTGAGGCACGACTCTCCAATATGCAGGCAACCGATACGAATGCTCCAGAAGATCTAGAAGAAACCAGTAACAGTCTTACTGTTTCAGTAGAAAAGAGTATAAACAATGTTTGGACGTTTTTTTGGACGTTCAGTTTGCTTAAGTAAACATGATATGGTTCAGTCGGACGACTGTTGTGATTGTGCATTTACTCGGATCAGGTTGCAGATAGTTCTAGCTGATATAGTAAGATCCTCTTAACGACGTCTGACGACGTAAGCAAACGTGTATTGTTCTTCGCTAAGTCCACATTTGGAATGCTTCTACTTGTCTTATCGTTTCTGTGTATCGCGTTTAGGGTTGTACTCCACATAGAAGTACCATTTTGCTAGTCTTCTGAGCATTTTGCAGAAGACTGCACTTGCTCGTTCTATTGTAATATTATTATTTGCATTTCAGTACGTTTTCTAGGTACTTAACGCTGCTGACAGTGTTCTTGTTGTTTATTTTTAATTCGAAATTTTGTGTTTGTTTTGACGGTGTTTATTCGTTGTCCATACTTGTTGTTTATGCGTTTCAGCTACTCATCATATTACTCAGTTCTTTTATGTCTTTTGCTATTATTAGTATCTTAATCTGTTTATGTTGACTACACTTAGTTTTATTTTCCTGTCGGTCTTCTTTTGTTTTTTTTTTAAAATTGCTTCTAAAAAAAGAAATACATTTTTCGGACTGTACTGCCACCCCGTTCTCTCTGCTGTCGTTGTAGTCCATATGCCTGTTTCTGTGAACATCTTTGTTCATTTCTAAGCTCCGTTGAACAAAGGCCTCATGGTTCAAGTCTATTGCGGATAACTTGGTATATCCTTTTGTAGATAATTTGTAGGAAGATCTTCAGCGCATAAGTTTATTACACTTCTTGTTCTGTAATCAGAGATTACAAAGGTAGTAACCAACTAATTGTTTAAACTGCGAAGGGCCTCTAAGTGTACTGCACAACGAATACTGCAGAAGTTGCAGGAATGAGGAATAAATTGAATCTGCTGTGCGAGCGTTATGTCCTCTTGGCAGTTATTTGTTCACTGATTTCGAGGACGTGGGTACTTTTGAGCTGAGGCATCCCACTATATCCAAATTATAATAGTAATGCAGCGTTTCCTGGGTCACCCAATAAAAGAAGTCTGTTGTAACCTAACCTAACCATGCATATCTATACATTTCGTTGAAAAGGTTGACTAGAATCGGTATATTTATTTTTTTCCATTCCATCTGGTTCTTTGAAAAATGCTCGACTTTACAAGCAATATTGTTACCATCGATCGTTTGCATAGTGTTGTGCGATATGTTCATTTCCTGTGAACTTGGCATGTGCCAAGTGCCAATAGGACCTAGCTTTTCGCACTCATTCGCGTTGTGGGTGTTATATTCTTTACACGAACTTTCATTCATCTACTTTGGTTTGTTTTTGTTTATCAGGCGCCCATGAGGCTTGAAAAACGTTTGCTGTTGCGAACACGAACCTCGAACTCTCAGTTTAGTAGTTCAACGCACTAGCCACTAAGCCCATCGATTGAACTATGAACTGTAATCAAATCAAAATAATAGTTGTACATATAGATTCAGGCCCACTGCCATAAAAGAACACTCATTGGTTACCATTAGCTTAGCCATTGCACTGCTCGTATGTTCATACTCATGTGCTTGGAGTATGCAATGGATTATTTTTTCCGCAAATTCATCAGTATTCATCATTATATTCAGAATAACTGCCATTTGTCACTCTATTGATAAGAATCTTATCCGAAAAAGCATCGAAAGACTGAGTTGCATACCCGAAAGTAATCACACATTACATCACCACTTACTGCGAAAATGTTTTCGTGTAAGCAAGCTCGACGAGGACATGTTGTACTTTGACATTTCATGCTAAAACGAATACTCCGACCGGTAATGTACTCAATATGCACAGCAGTCCAATAATAATGCTATAATGAGGACAAGTTTTAGCTAAATTGCCACACGCACTCGAATAATTTATTTCCATTCAAATTCGAAAAGCCCAAAATGCAAAGGTCTGAGGTTAGCTATGTACCTAGGGTTCAAAACAACAGCAAATATTGTGCAATGTTCTATTGTGTAAATGTATTTTTTCAGTTCGCTGTGTTCCCTACAAGTTTGGACACGATTTATGGGTATAATCGACTCAATTCGTTTACTCCTGAACCATAAATTCTATGTTGAAACTGTTGTGTCTTCTAATTTAGTCGAGGTCGAGTTTCTACTGGACACCAACATAACTTTGACTAAGTGTGGCTGAGAGTGACTAAACTATTGCATGTGAAAATAGACAATGTACACTGATACGAGAAGCAAACAATGGATCTCTATTCGTTTATTTTTACCTGATTATGTCTTCTGTGACGGTTCCACATCGAATGCCGCATAGTAGT
Organism: Xylota segnis; assembly: GCA_963583995.1. Lineage (NCBI taxonomy): Eukaryota > Metazoa > Arthropoda > Insecta > Diptera > Syrphidae > Xylota > Xylota segnis. Next base: position 45,942,791 of record OY757237.1, read on the forward strand.
CCTATAGACTCGGTCCGCTGCATTGACACGAAGATTGAAACCACTGTACTATAGCATTGACAAAGTTACTGCCATTATAAATATTGTGTCCTTTATATGCTATACCTACTCCTAGCAGCATCGCACATTAAATATTCCACGCTCCATGGAATTCCATGTGAAAATACTTCATCGAAACAATTTATCAAATGATGGTCCCAAAATGTTAGAAGCTTTTCTTTTCGCTTTCTTGAACCACCAGTCTAGTGACGGAAGCAGATTCTACTTATCCCATTCGAAACTTGATTGAAGCAACTAAGCAACGTTCAGGAAACTGAATTATGTAGTCAGCACCGTGCGTCAAAGTAGAAGAACTTCGGCTTAGAGTGTTAGTTTGGAGTTAGAGCAATTGAACTGACTACATATATCTGTTCAGTCTGGTGTACCTGAGGCCTGCAAGAGCCTTTCGGCGAGTAAATCTCCTCTTGTATGCCTTGCATACTTTGTAACTGTTGAGATTTTTCGACATTGCATCCGTTTTCTGCACCACATACACTTTAAGTCGTTGTTTCTCGATTCGTACACTAAAAGTATAAATTTTTAGAACTAAGAGGGAACTATTTCGTCAACAAGAATATCTGGACGATCGGAGACAAATTGATGAAGTAGTCCGTCTTTGAGCCACTGATTTTGCGTTTTTATTTTCAAGGGATTCCTTCGATTTCGAGCTTTTTTACTGGGTTTCTGCTCATGGTTTCGGCACAAACTTCAAACAAGAGTCAAAAGGCTATCACATTAGGACCACTAGCGTCGCTTAATCAAATTTATCTCACATCTTTGGAAGATCTTCACCACGTATGACGTAGATAGTGACATGAACCAGTGTCCTTTACATTTATAAAATGGAATGAGGAAGGCAGTCGTTCTTCCCTATTCAAAGCAAGCCTTTGATTCGAATACCACCCTGTACCATTTCAAATGGTATTTGCCATTCATATGCACCCACGTATGTACCCATTTGAAACAGATCGCCTTGATGTCCGAAACAAATCGATTCGATGCCGTTGACTCCCATAAGACGTCATTGTTTCAAATGTTTTCAAAATATTGCAACATATTGCTGGTTTTAAGCTCGTAACTACGACGAACCCAGTTAATTGCTTGACTAGTACTTATAATGAGTTCAATTCAAAAGCACTCTGTGCAAATTGGCTTTAACGATGAACTCACTTTTAACAATATTGCAAACCTCGCAAAAATGTGGTGAATAGTAATTGCTTTGTCAAGGTTATCATTTATTTGATTTTGTGAAATCAGCTGACTAATCATCCTCGTGCGAACTGTAATCACAATTTACGATTACTTATGCATGTACATGAGTACATGTGAAGTAATTCCCATGGAATTTCATGGTTATTTTGGGGTTCTGTAGAGGAAACCACGGTTTTCTTAAGATAAACTTAAACTTACTATTTTCAACAGAAGTTCACACGAGTACGCATTGTTTTCAAATGATTTTACTAGCGCGTAGTACTTGGCGCAACAGGTCGATGGGACCTAAGGCCTAGCTTCTCACAACCATTCGTGTTGTGCGTGTTATATTCTTTACACGAATGGATGCTACTGTTTAATGCCGTGTCCGAAGGGCAATTTGTTATTTGAGAAAGCTTTCTCGAGACAGTTGTGTACTCTCGGATGTTTGTCAGTCGCTCGCGAGAGGTGAGGCCGTGAAAAACTTTTAGGTGTTCCCCGGCTGGGATTCGATCTCGAACCCCTTGCTCCATAGTCCAACGCACTAGCGCGTGTTGAGCGTAATAATAATATTGCATTAATTTTGGTCACGTGCTGTCGATTGCTGCTGATAAGATTGTCTTCCTATATGTGAAAGTAATATTTGCAAACATTTGATTGCTTTGTTTCTTTGCGAAGACGAAAGATAAGACAAGAAAACAAGGCTTGACACTGAAATAAACTTTAAATGTTTGTCCCGGGGATTGTTCAGTTGTGTAACATAAGCCTATGTACGTATTTTTTTGAGGCGAATATCTCACATTCATAAATGGAATCTAATATTTCACTATGTTTACTCGTATTATCAGTTCCGAAAACTCCTTTTAATTTCTTAATTCTGTTCCTTCCACATGGAAATTTCCGTAGCCATGACCCCAAACATTACATTTTGGATAGAGAAAGTTGCTGATTCAAGGATGATCACGTTTTTCTTTCTATTTTTCTCCTGCATAGCAGAGGACAATTACAAAGTAGGTGATGGTTTAATTTTATACCTCCTTCGTCCTTACGGCTTTGGAAGTCATTGTAGTGAAGACGTAACGGAATGACCAGACAAAAAGATTTTCCTTGCGTTTAAGTTATAATTGGTTAGATTAGGTATATGTGTGGGCGAAGTGGAAGGCCTCCACGACTGCAAACTCAGAGCATCACTCAGACTCATTGTAATGCTAATATTGTAGATGTCATCTGCTCCTTGGATAGACTTGTTCTAAAGCCATTATTTAAACCTTGACTCTGATGAGCTTCAAAACGTCGTCTGCTGTATATTCTATCCAGATCCTGGAAGAACTGTCTCCAGACAGATTCTCATTACAGAAAAATATACTTCCATATACCCGATGTAGGTTTTCTTGCGTTAGGCGTACCTTTTCCTGTGAAAGGGTATAGTATTATGCCCCTAATGACTCATTCCTGGGTAGAAAGGGATCAGTTAGCGTAGGTCATTCGGTCTGTGTTTTGTCGAAGTAAGGGCTTATTCTGTTTGTGTCTAGAGAAGAGCCTCTGTGCTTTCGTGTGCAAGGTGGGATGTTCCCTATGGAATATATTTGTTCTGATTCTCTTCTCGCATCCTCAGTAGGTACCTGATATGTTAATGCGTCCAATGATCAGGCAGGGAGTAAACTTTTATCGTATTAGTTCGATACTTGTAGCATTTTACAAGCTTGGATTGTATTTCAATAGAAAAACTAGATTTAAATGTTCCCTGGTAATCGATGGAAAAGGTCTTATCTCCATTCTTCTCTGCTTGAAAAGGTCTCTCTTTTCCTTTGGTTTGAGCAAACTAAGCTCAAGATAGGTTGTCATCGGGATGTAGTCTACTGCGAATGTGCGTTGGAACAAGTTACTCAAATGTTTTCAGTACAAAGAGGGCAAGGATAAGTGGGATGAAGTCCTCAGTGGTAGTAATAGTTTGCTTTGCCAACCATGAACTTTCTCCAAATACGTGATAGATGTCTTCATATGAAACTAAATTAGTAGATCACTTCTTATCGTAGACTCCCTGAGCATTCTGGCTGTTCTGGCGCATGTTTGTTAAATTCTTCGACTACTTCTGTTTGTCTGTTTCCTTTTGAAGGTGCAAATGTTTTACAGACGAAGCAGACCCCGTTCTCATTATAAAGCTTATTATATCTTAACTTGTTTCTTGACCCTTCTACCTTGTTTCTGAAACTGTGTTTGGTTAAATGTTCTTTGGGATAATACACTCACGTGCCTGTTCTGTAAAGAATTCATCCCTGAACTCCTTTTCTTCACGCACCTCGCTAATTCGATGGTGTTTTGGAAAGTTCCCTGCTTACCATAATAGTTTTAATTCTAAATTGGTACCTCAACCTACTTTTCATGAGGACAGTGCACGACGTGATAAACCGTGACTGCCTCATCCTTCCTCCTCGGCTGATGTAGCTTGGTATGACTTTCACCTTTTCTGGAAACTGAATAAACATTTTGAAGCATACGATTGAACAGGTTGAAGCCGGAGTAAGCAGCGTAGGAGGATGAACAGACAATTTATTTTACTTCAGGTTTTCTTTTGCAAGAATCTTGATAAAGAATTCTAGATTCTCATACCTCATCAAGTCGTAACCACTTACAAAAGTTGTACAGTTTTAGTTCTCAATTCATTTATGTGTATATCGTTTATTTCAGGTATTTCAATGGATTAATGAGCTTGCCCACCCAGAAACGCGTGAAACTGCTTTGCTGGAATTAAGTAAGAAACGTGAAACCGTAACAGATTTAGCACCAATGCTATGGCATAGTTTCGGTACAACAGCTGCCCTCCTGCAAGAGATTATAAATATATACCCGTCAATCAATCCTGCCACGTTAACTGCACACCAATCGAATAGGGTATGTAATGCCCTTGCCTTGCTGCAGTGTGTCGCATCGCATCCGGACACACGAACTGTGTTTCTGCAGGCACAGATTCCATTGTTCCTGTATCCGTTCCTGCATACCACATCAAAGACGCGACCATTTGAATATTTACGATTAACAAGTTTGGGTGTAATTGGAGCTCTTGTTAAGGTGGGTAGATTTTCTTTTGTTGCTTATGTTCTCAACGCGCTATTTATCAAAGACACCTTGGTATCCGCCTGGTTGTCGTTAGTACTTGTTGTGTTGTTGCGAACAACAGAATCACACTATCTCAAACCAAATGTTGTTTGCACAACTAATGTTAAATTTGTTATCTTTTGCAGACTGATGAACAAGAAGTGATAACTTTTCTATTAACAACTGAAATCATTCCTCTGTGCTTGCGAATAATGGAGTCGGGCTCAGAGTTAAGTAAAACTGTTGCCACGTTTATTTTGCAAAAGATTCTCCTCGACGAGAGTGGCCTGTCTTATATTTGCCAAACCTATGAAAGGTTTTCTCATGTTGCAATCATTTTGGTAAATATTTAATTTATTTAAACTTGATCAGCAAGTTTTATGTAAGGTTTTTCTGTTTACAGGGCAAAATGGTTATTCAACTTGCCAAAGAACCATCCGCACGCCTATTAAAGCACGTAGTTCGATGTTATTTAAGGCTTTCTGACAATCCAAGGTAAGTTCATTTGAAACAAACTACAAGGGCGAGCGAGCATAGATGTTGGCCATCTATAACTCGGATTGATGAAGTTATGCTAAGTTTATTTTAAATTGGTATTGGTTGAGGTATTGTAAAAAAAATAAACAGCATATGGATAGGTTGACGGATTCCATTAGACCAGTCTTAAGTCTGAAGAAGAACTCGGGCTCAATTCGATTGCAGTTCACAAGAAGGAAGGGAATTTTTAGTAAATGATGCTGAATGGACTAGAGCGACCCATGGTTTTCGGTATACCTTCTGTTTATTCATAACACTTACCATTGAAGCAGGGGCCAAGCATAAGCTAGAAGACTCCTCAGTTCCATTATATCGCAAGTTGATATTTTGTCCCTTCTTCTTTCAAATCTAGCTATCAATGAGGCGTAGAAACGATGAGATGTAAAGTAATAAACTTCCCTTTTGCCCATGAAATGCGTCTTGTAAAACTGAAAAAGAAGAACATTTTAGCAAAACTGCGTTGGACTTCTCTGTCGCTCGCTGGATGCTATGCACAGATGGAAAAGTATCATATTTCAAGGCATATCAACTTCTCAAGGCTTAGCCTATCCGCCTCCCCTAAAATAACTTCCCAACATTCTGACCATTTGATCTTGTTAGTTCACCACATTCATTCAAAATGTTAATAAATGTTAATGTTTCCTTTGAAAAACAATTTTTTCCTATGTTGGTACATCCGTCGTCTATTTTGACGCTGGGTTTGAGTACGATCTGTGGACTAGTCAACAAACTAGTGTTGCGACTTTTACTTTGAAAAAAAAAGTCGGGCAACGAGTTTGTCTAAAATTTTGTGTTGCGAACGAAATTTCTTGGTCGGGCGCGTTGGAAATGCTGGAGCAGGCCTGTTGGGATTCTGTTATATAGAGAACAAGACCATTTGAGTGGTATAAAGCGTGCAAAGAAGGCCGTAAAGTAGTTGAAAACTTACCTCATCGGAGAGGGCCTGCAACGGCAGTTACTGAAGAAAACATCGACTTAGTGAACACAATAATACCCGAAAATTGTTACTATAGTTTGGGAGAGTTTTCATAAGAACTATGCATCCCTTACGATCCCGTTTGTCATATTTTAGGTGATGCTTTGCGCAGGAGACGGGTCGCAGCATGTCTTGTTGCAAAAGAGCTGAATTTTCCGTCCATTCAAGCAAGTCTCGTATTCTTGATATATAGCATCCTTTTCGAAAGATAATCTACAACTTCTTGGGACCCGTTTTGAGTCGATTGAAGAGATAAAAAAAAATCGCTGAGAGATCCTGGAATATGCCTATACAAAATGTATTGATGACTGTATTGTTCGTTGGAACAAATCGACCTAAATTTTGTTGATTAATTGATTTATGCTGTTTTCCTTGACTCAGTGCCGATCATACTTCGAAGGTAAATATGTTTGAGTTAAATAGATCGTGTTCAGCGTTAGAAATGTAGATTGACCAGTTAATTGGTAGTCGAAATCCTTCGTTAGATCATTGCCTGTGTACTACCTGCTCGTTCTTGTAATTGTAACATATGAATGGCAGGTTTCGCCTTCAAAATTCTGCATTAGGATGCGCACTGGGACTAGGATTTGGAGTTCAAGAAGAAAGTTATAATTTGTCAAAGAAACCATACATTGTTGCTCATTCTCTATTCTTTTCCTGCCGACTTGCAACTCCTCTCTATACGCTTTCCTTTCACTTCATCGCTTTTATTTTAAAGACTTACTCTTACATGCACCACATAACATTAACAATTTTTTTATTCCATTTCAGAGCCAGAGAGGCTTTGCGACAATGTCTTCCCGATCAGTTGCGTGACGCAACATTCTCCGGCTGCCTCCAAGATGATAAATCAACCAAACACTGGCTACAGATGCTTATTAAAAATCTAGAACTTGGAGCAGTAGCACCCACTGATCCACGCCAAATTGGGATGTCACCACTGACCTCATAAATTTAAGGCAAAATCTCAATTCACGCTACAATTTTATACACATGAACCTCCAAGCATTAAACAACAAAAAACAAAAAACAAAACAAAAAAAAAATCATTAAAATAATTAATATTAAAAATGGAAACCTCGTGATAATTAAACAAAATATTATTAAACAAAACAGAGGAGACTGTCAATATGATTATAATTAAAATTAAATCACACAAAAGGTACCTAATCAAAAGCATAACAAAACAAATTATAAACATTGACATATAATTTATTTTCGAAAGCAAATAAAATAAAACAACAAAACAATTAATTATAAATATTAATATATGTACTATAACTGTGAGATATAACATTTTTATCACCACCCATATTAAATATATATAAATATATGTATATTACCTAAAGTAATCTATAATTGCGTTACTAGAACAACAAGAATCCACACCCACACTTAAGAATTAAACAAAATAATAATCAACAATTGAAATAGAATTTTCCATCGGATATGCAGATTTGAATTTAGATTGTAATTTTTTTGTAATTTTGTTTGTTTTTTTCCAAAAAAAAAAAAACAAAGAGAAGAGAAGAGTTATGTTGATATTGATACAATTATTATCTAATTATAACGATTAAAACAATTTATATAGATTTATTATATATATATTATCACTATGCAAATAATATACTAGTTAATTCTAAAGAGCATATATGTATACATGTATAAATGTAATGTAAAAAAACAAAAAACAAAAAATAAAAACAAAAACAAAGTAGAACTTTGAAACAGAATTTAAAAAACAATTTAACTATGTGACACATTAAATTGTATAAACAACTACTTTTGTTATTTTTGTACGATTCAACAAAAAACTAAATTGTATACCAATACCATTAACAGAAGCAAAAAATGAAAAAGTTAACGAAACTCACAACAAAACCAAGACTAAAACTCTCTAAAAACAAATCGCGGTGGGCTTGCAAATGTCATAAGAAATGTTCTCAGATTTTCTATTATTTTTTTTCCATAAACAACGAATGAATGGCTTACAGGGAATGTTTTTATACTCCTTGGTGGGAAGGAAATAGGCATGCGCAGCACCTTGGGAATGACTTTTGTTTTCACCCACATTGCATGGTTTGTTTTATGGTCACAAATAGGGAACATGCCTCTGTTGGCTTTATAGAATGCCAGATGTAGTTCTTTCGTAAAAAGTGCGTAAGATTTTTGCTCATCGAGCAGCACTATAAAGCATGCCTTCCAGACAAATGCTGATGTGGTTTTGTACTCGCATTAAGCTGCCTAACTATTACTACATTAAATGGTTCTAGTGTGTATGCACTTAAACTTGATCTCCTGTTCTTATAAAGAGTCTCCATGGTATGCTCTTTATTTTTTGTATCTAAATAGCATCGAATCCTTCAAAACCATCGCCTAGTTTGGCCACATATTGGCACTTGTTTTTGCTGTTCATTCTCAGAAGTTGCGTTGAATTTTCCTAAAAGAAATCGGTTTGTTACGATCACATTCCTTCAACTTGTTAACCATTAATCGACAAAGAAAAGATGCAGATTTCTAAAATAAGTAATAACTGCCAGTAATTTAATTTGAAAATTTAACAAACAGCCACCAGTTTCAGTTCCAGCAAAACTGCCTGACATTTACAAGTTCACTTCATATTCTGCTCCTTCAATACAAGAAAAAAAAAAAGAAAACAACTCTCCTCACCGCTAATGGGCTGTGCCCATATATATGTACACACAATAATAACAACATTCTCTATTCAATAATAAAACGCGAAATTTTGTTATATTTACTTTATAGTTTGATTATATTACTACATTTACTCTCCCGCCCATTTCTACATTTAATAGGTATGTACTTGTTTCCTGTATTACGCTAACATTGGTGTTTTCTTTCTTTTTTTTTTTTTAATTAATAGGTATAATTAAATTTAAGTTATATTTTATGCATACACACATATATACACATCTTAACGTTTGTAATCTAAAATCTTAGTTCTAGTTGTTTGTTTATTTTTCTATAATACTATACGTACATAATTCATTTTTTTTTCGCCCTCTTCTATAAGAGTTTCTGGTCTACTTTAAATATTTTGTATAATTATTTATTTTTCTCTTTTTTTTTAAATGCGCTTTTGATTTAATTCCAACAGCGTCGACATTACCAAAATCTCAAATTGAGTGATTGTATTTAGTTAACTTCTTATTCCTTAGTTTTCGGTCATACGAATGAATTTATTAAATATTTTTTCCTTTTTGTTAAATTAGTAAAATGAAAGAAAAAACAAAAACGAATTGAAAATTAAAAAAAAAGAAAACGTTTATGACTATAAGGATGGTTAGTAAAACTAATTAATAAAAGAATAATATCTGTACTTGTAAGAATATGTGAAATGTATCGATGTTGCTGACGATGGTGGAAATAACAATTTTTATCCAGTGTGTAAACATTACAATGAACTAATTATAAAATACATAAAACAAAAAAAAAAAAAAAAAAATATATATATATCATAATATTGCAAATTATTAACTCGATTTGTTTTAATTTCTGGAGAAGAAGAAATGCGAGGAGTTACATATGTGCTCCTACTTATGATAACATACACTACCGCTCAAAAGTTTGGGGTCAAAATTTTGCTATTAATTTTTTTAAAGGCAATAATCTAATCCAACTTCTTTTCGTTAAAGTAGTTTCCTTTATTTTTGATCACCGCCTTACCAATTCTAGGCATTCTTTCAATAAATTTGTTTAATGTTTCACATGACAGTGATTTCCAGGTTGTTTGTAAAAGTGTTCAGAGATGTGGCTTTGATTTTGGACAACTTTTTCGTAGTTTCCTATCGAGTTCGTCCCATAGAGTCTGGGGATTTGGCTAGCCATATCATATTTTGAACTAATTTTTGTTGCTCTTGCAATTTTATGTTCTCTTTACAAAGTTTTGAGGAATGTTTGGGGTCGTTGCCTTGTTGGAGCCAAAAGTTATCCCCAATTAAAAGACGTCCTGATGGAAGAGCGTGGTCCATTAATATGCTTTTGTATCCCTCTTTGTTCAATATTCCATCGATTTTTACCAAATCTCCAACTCCTTCATAACAGAGCGATCCGCAGACCATAACCGAACCGCCTCCATGCTTCACAGTTGGAACCACACATTGTGGTGCCATCCTCTCTTGGTCCGATCGACGAACAAATACTCGCCTATTTGACCCAAAGACTTGAAATTTAGATTCGTCAGTCTACAAGACATTTCAATGAACCAATCTTTATGCAGACGAGCCCACTTTAGCCGTTTTTTGCGATTTTGTGGCCTTAGGAGAGGTTTTCGAGTAGCAATTCGACCTTTTAGTCCCGCCGCAACTAAGCGGCGATTTACGGTGCTAACAGACAGATGATTTCTCTACTGCCATTGATCTCTGCTCGAATTTCCTCTTTGAAATGACTCTAATGTTTAAATCCTCCGAGCTTGTTGTGATTTTAGGTCTTCCCGAGCGTTTTTTTTGTCATTAATGGTGCCCAATTCTTTGAAACGAAATTTTTAATTTTCTTGAAATTTCCCTGAGAGAAACATTTTCATTGTACAACGTAATAATTGCGCATCGCATTTCAATACAAATCTCTTGTTTTGGTGCCATTTTAAAATCAAAAATAAAGAAAATATTGTTAATTCAGCTCCAGCTTTTTTCGCAACCATTGACAACCATGTGAATGGATTGTTGACAATGGTTGCTCGTGAAATACTCCCTTTTTTATTAATCATTTTTTTCTCTCTCAATCAAATAAATATTCTTCCAAATATTTATTACTCGCTGTTTTAAAATAAACGCAAAAGTAAAGGGTAAGAAGGTAATTTCAAGCTGAATACTATAATAGAGATTATTAAGTAAATCCTTTGTCTCATAAAAAAGCTTTATAATTTTTTTTCGTTGTCTGATTTTGTAGAAATTTAATTTATATTGTACAACCTTAACAGCACAGTATAAAAGAAAAAATTTTTGAAAGGATTTTGTAGGATTAGGGCCATTTGAGCGCAAATTTCTGGTTGACCGCAAACATAGGCCATAACATTGCTTCCATTTCATGTAAGAAGTCCGTATAATGTACATACATATATATGTACAGTGGCGAGCGAGAACTGGATACATAATTTCAATTTTCTAATTTTTTTGAGGATAAAATGAATGTCCGTCAACTTATGTACTGTATCCCCTTGTGGATCCTAGGGCCGCGACAATGCCTACGCGCCATCGTGTGCGATTTCTGGAAATATGCCTCAGTTCGGAGAGTATGTCCAATCCACTGCGTTGTGCGTATAGGTTCATGGCCCGTTCTGTAGTAGAATTGTTCTTTAGAGAAACGCCAGAAAATCCTAAAGATATATCGTAGGCACCTATTGACGAACGTTTGCAGTTTCCTCGTGATAGTGGAGGTCACCCTCAAGGTATCACATCCATAAGCAGCACGTATTCACCGTAGGAACGGAACAGTCGTAGCTTGGTGGTTAAGCTAATCGGATTACTATACCAAACTGTGGATAGCATCCCAAACTCAGATTTTGCTTTGCCTATTCGGCTGGGTATATCCATATCGGTCCCGCCATCGGTTGAGACAATACTCCCAAGGTATTGGAAACTCTCTACTCTCTCAACTGTTTGTCCAGCAATGCATGAGTTCGGTCCTAGGCTGATCATTTTTCTTTTTTTTCGAGTTAATTTTCAGCCTTCCCTCTCCACGTTTGCTGTCATTTGGTAAAGGTCCATAATTCTGTGTTACAGCAGGCATACATACGTCGTCGGCGTAGTCTAGGTGTTTGAGTTCAAATGTAAGAGTCCATTGAATTCCTCCGTTTCCGTTAATAAGGCCGCATTTGGCACGTCGCTCATCACCAATAAAAATAGTATTGGTGAAGGTATGCAACCTTGCCGAACCCCACTTTGGACTTCGAATTTCTCAGACAGCCTTCCTCTGTGCAAAACGTGAAATGAGGATTAATTTGTTGTTTAATTACGCAATATATGAGATACCAAGAAATTAAATCGCATAAGTACAACCCGATTCTGAATGGTTTCACTTGGAATTCTTGACCATTCAGCCTATAGCCTTAGCCACAACTCATCTAAATTCGACGGTGGTCTTTCGAATTCCCCTATCCTTCTCTTAACAATAGCCCCCAAGTTTTCAATTGGATTTAAATCCGGGCTTAGTGCTGGCCACGCCATCGTCTGAAAGGCTGATCTTTTAGCCAGTTTTTGTCGATTTTGGTTGTATGCTTGGGGTCGCAGTCCTGTTGAAAAATTATTTCCTCCGTTGAATAAGCGGACTTCTCAACGTTTCCTTTTCATAACGCCCTCAACTTTAACCAACGGACAACCATGCCACCAAGTAAAACAGCCCGAAACCATCAGACTTTCTCCACTCTGCTTTAGGGTTTGTTTGACTTGGTGTTTTTGAAGAGTCTCGTTTGGTCGGTGCTAATAATATTTTGGTTTCATCTGACCAAATGACTCGTTTCCAGTCATCCACTATCCAATTCTTATGTTGAATGTTACATGTGCAACTTCATCGTTGAGGCGTTGAATGGGATAAAACGACAGGAAAGTGGTCGATCAATTGGTCAATTGAAAGTGAAAAATTTGAGCTTTAATATCGACGAAAAGGTTTTGTGTAAAACGTCCATCCAATGGTCGTTGCCAAGTTCTGCTGCAACTTCTTTCCATAATCGGAGTTTTAGAGCTTTACACACAGCGCTGCCGATTTTCCATAGCTCTGGTCACTGCTTGGCCTGCCAGTCTCCCTTTACCTGCTTTGAAGGGCGTTTTGGATTTGTTTTTCTTTTATACTTTTTCTGACTCGATTCCAGTTTGACTGCGTTAGTACACACATTCACGACAGATAGTGGAAAGCACTTTGAAGATCCTTACATCCTTGCACAGCCGGTAACGCAATTAAGACACAAAATAAAATGCCATTTCGTTTTCATTCAAATTTATTTAACAAATTATTTCTTTTCAATTCGCTACTACACCCATTGCCTTAGAATTGGGAAGCAAATCCCTAATTGCTTGGTTCGAATGTGTAATGAGTTTTGCCTTTTCCAGGATATTGCTTCGCTAGTACTGGTCGGAACATTTTCTTGTCCTCCAACCAGTAGTAAAGGACCAAACAAAAGGCCATGACTCCAGCAAAACTAGACCAATACTGCCAGTTTTCCAATCTTGGTTTTTCAGGCTGACTCCAACGATCTTCTCCGTATAAATCGATGTCGGCATGAATCTAAAGAGAAGTTGTATTAACGGAATACCAATGGAAAAACTACTCTGAAGTTATTTACCGGCTCATTGAAGTTCCTCTTGTGTTCTGGGTAATCATATGGATAGAATGGATCCTTAGCCTCTATACCAAGCTCGTTAGGGCCAGCTGGCAAGTGTGGATAGTCACCATAGTAAAAGCCTTCGTCTGCGTAGGGACGGTATTCCTCGGGCAGAAGGTTGTATTTCTTAGCAGCTGCTTCGCGTTCCTCTTTTGTTTTTGGAAAGGCAGCTGGTTTGAAATCCTTGTTCCAGTCTGTAGAAACACAAAGCAAAAATTATTAGATTCTATTTAGTGGCTAACGCTAGTGACAGCTGGAAAATGACGATTACGTAAATAAGTACAAACGAATAGGGTGCAAGTTTTTGTTAAAGTTGAACAGCTGAATGAGTTTACTTACGACTAGCGTTCCTGGAGGCAGTGAGAAGAACTGCTGGAGAGTTCTTCGTCATTTGTTGGGCTAGACGTAACCCTTTAATTAATCCAGCCATTGCAGTAGACTTTTTCAAAGAACAACTTCTGAAAAATCGCTTCAACTGTCAACACGAATTCTAAATGTCACATGTGACAGTTGACTAAGCACTTTGGGTTGTCAGTACTGTTATTTATGGTGGGAAGCACAAGAATGTACAGTTAGTGACGCGAGACAATCGTGACGTCGTTTTTGTCGAGATTTCAAATCGATATTTTGTAGAGAAAAATAAAAAATTGAAATCTATTTCTAAAAATAAAAAGAAAATCACTCAGCGAGTGGCGGCCACACGAGAAGTTGTTATTCGTGTCGTAGCTCTGACGCAGTCTTGACGTTGGCAAGTTGGTTCCAGTTCATATATAAATTTTAAACTTTGACTGTGTTCTGTGACTTGGTTAGCTATGGGCTTAAGAAATTACCAGTTAACCGTACCAGGGCAAGTAGCAGAAGTTAAAATGTATTCGTAAAAAAAGTGTCAGTATATTGCTAGTTGTTTGGTAGTACGCTTACAAGTAGGGGTCTACAACCAGCATGGCGTTGGCATAACTGAAGAAGCTCAAGTTTACCCTGAACTATAGGCTAAGTTCTGACCCGGCGGGTAATAAAGTGCATCGATGCCACAAATTTTCGTGCATTTCGTTGCTGTGATACTGAAATCGTAAATTTACTCTTACTTGTGAGTTGAATCGTGGCATCGGTCCACTTTATTACCCACTAGTTCCGGGCACAGACTGGTTGTGTGTATGTACTCTACTTACATAGATCAAATAAATTGCAACTGTGATTCGTATCCTTGCACTAACCGTTAATCAACCTTCGAGTGGAATACATCAAACTATTGCGTTTCCCATAAGCTGGTACAGAATTTAGGTCAACAAATGTTTACGGTCATTTACTCGTAAATCATCCACCACCGAGTCTCGTCAGTCTTTTGCTACCAATGAAGGATTTTTCTAGACGGAGTGTTAAGCACCATTGCATGCGATATCCTGTTGGCCGTATTAATTGAAAGCCTAAAACCACTTGTTAAAAAGCTGATTGGCCCTTATCAGTAAGGTTTTAGTGTGGGCAAAAGCCCACAATCAAACAAATATTCATATTACCCAAGATCTTGGAAAAATTTCCAAGATTCTTACCAATACTTACCATATTTTACCAGGCTATGTGCTGGCGAATGTTCGGAGCTCCGTAACAAATCTTACCAACACCTTTGATATCATAGTTGGGAAAATTGTTTGGAAATCACTACCCAACACCAGAGTTATAATTTTTCAAAAGTTTGTGCAATTAATTGCAAACACTGATGAATTTATTTAGACAGAACCTCACAATAGACAGCTATAAACTTGAGGCAGTAAGGGACTTCATCTACCTCAGTTCAGCTATCAATTTTGAGAACAAGACCTCAACAGAAACAAATCGCTGTTTCTTTGGATGAAAGAATAAGTTCTATCCCGAAGAGCTATGGACACTCTAATATAAGACTCAGATCATCCCAATCGTGATTTATCACGCTGAAGTGCTCCTTCTAAAGTGGATGAAGATATTCTCAGTCGCTTCGAGAGACAGATTCTTCATACAATTTTCGGTCCCGTTTGTGTTGACGTCGAACCTAGAGCCTTCAAAAGCTGAAGGCTGAAATGTTGATGATTTTGTTGAAAAACATTTAGAGATAGAACACCTGTGAGAAAAGTAAAAAAAAAAGTACATATTTGTGTATGAATGTACTGAAGTTGGTGCCTATGGATATCCTTCAATGTCCTTAGTTTTGAGGATATGGACAAGCTGTTGATTTTCAGACACTTCTTTCTTTAGTTTGAAGAGTCATTTAAAGCCTATCTGAGTACTGCAATAAATTAAAGACCTTCCAGGACAGAGAGTCCAAGATAGAGAACTCTTTTCGAACTATGTCCGTCGAATTCCAAGTCAATGGATAATAAACGGAATTTTATTCATTTTTAAATTACATCTACTACCACTTTATTAAGTACAAACTTGGCTTTCATCCTTTAAGTAACCCCCGCTCATTGTTTTGGCAATTAAAAAGCTGCTATAAGATAACTAAAACTTTGGAGATTTGTTCGCTTTTACCTCTTCATAGCAAGCAGCGTACCTTGAAATAACCAGATGCTGGCAGGTTGAATAAATCCAAATCTGCAGCGCTAATTGTATGCGAATTCTTAATTTCTGTGCTCAGTTTTACGATTATTTTTTTTTGTTGTTGGATTAGGAAACACTAGACTGGAGTACTACACTGAAGCTTCGTAGAAGGGACGTATCACGTAGGAAAGCCAATAAGTTAACCACAGTCTTTTCTGATGAATGATGGCAAATATTCTGTTAAAGATTTTGGGGGATTCATTTAATCTACCCACGTAAGGAACATGGGATACACAATTATGTTCGTAAAAGCCCAATTGTCAATGGAAGGTTTAGGTAAAGAAAATCGTCTTCTTGTACTTAGAAAAGCGTCAAAAAGTCAAACTCAAAGAAATTTTGCATTCATGAGCTATTTTAGTACTGGTTAAAGGGTCATCAAGACTTAAAGCTTGGCTCTTGATACACACGCAGGTACCCAGACCATCCCATCTATTCTCAACATCAGTAGGATAGAACGTTTGAAAAATAGAGGCTTGTAGTGCTAGTCTATTGTTCATGGTTTCCTCGAAGAGATTTTGAAGATCTCTCTTAATATTTTGATTATCACTAAGCTCAGACTCAGACTCAGACTAAAGCCAGACCTGGTGACATCTCATTAGACGGTATATCTATAGGACCAGGATCGTAGAATTAGTGTAACGCTAGAACATTAAATCCCATCGCGAATATTGAATACCAAAAGCTAAGCGGCGTATGAAGATAGATTCCTTGATTGAAGCATGTATGTACGTAAATGTATGTATATCTCGTCCATTATTTGATGTTTAGTGCAGAACGGTGTAAAGACTTACGAAAGACTCTTCCACCACACAATCCACACATAACCTATAAACGATCTTGTCAAAGACTATTTGTCAGAGATAAGACCGTTGTTTTGTTAATAGCATCCTTACACAAGCATACTGTAGACGACCATCGATAGGTTGATCTGTGTGGTGACCTATAGAAAACTTTATAAGGGCCTATGACAGATTGGACCAGAAACCTTTTAAGTACGAAATACACTTTATAACCGTCGTACCAACGTGTGTTGTACCGAGATCGGAATGCGATTTCCATACAACTAGAATATTTTTCAGCCAATTTTGAATAGAAGCCATGTTTTCGTTTTATTTTTCTGCATTCTCCCATCAGAAAAGTAAAAATACAACTAAAACCTGTGCGACGGTAGTATTCGCGGAAACATATACGATTTCCATGAAATCTGTCGAATACATGACAAGTTGTATGCTCAAGACCTTGCGATCGTACGATATCGGTACGACGGTTGTATCGTGAATTTTCTACGTCAGATGGGCTCATTCGCAATCTTAATTGGCAAATGGACGTCCATGGATGGTTTACAAAGGTCAGCAGGTCCCCTGCGGCACAATTTTTAAAAACTCTGATCATATAACAGCACAGATACTAAAGCTATAATTGGTTCATTCAGGACAACAGAACAGAAAAAAGACAGACGACGAATAATGTAGGGTGAGGCATTTGTTGGTTCCTTTTTGAATTCGATTTTATTTTGACAGTGACAGCTCTCTTTGAGAGAAAGTTGACAGAAACACCGACAGTTTGGAAATGTATTTCCATGGTGAGTTCTGTGCTGCCAAAGCAGTGTTATTTTCGAAAAGAAATTTGCTGTCACCAGTGACATTGCAATGTTCGTATACTTAAGCGGAATATTGATCGAGCTGTTCTTAAAATAGAGCACCATCGACAACAGTTGTTTAAAAAGATTCTTTTATAACAAACCAGCAAAACATTCACACGCAAACGTATACATATGTTGTCAAGGAAAGACAAAGACAAAATATAGCAACTACCCACAAATGTAAAATGTCTATAAAATCTCAGATAACATTTCTATTTACATACATCTCCAGCACTTCGGATAATGGCTGACCTTTATTTAGAAATTATCCCAATGAACCCTTCACAAACTCTCCAGGGTAATGCCCACAATTTTTGATCTAACAAAACCAAAAAATTCTTTTCTCGTGTGTAGGCTGTAAAACTCTTGAACTCCGACTCTACAATGAATCCCAGGTGTACCCTCGTTTAATGGGATTAAATAGAAAACGTATTACGTATGAACATCAAAGTGCGTCCTTCTTAAAAAAAAAAAAGAAAAGAAGAGAAATACGCACTAGAAATGAACAAGACAGTGAGTAAAATCTTTTATAGAAGATCTTCCACCACCCACGACGACCACGAAAATCTTCACCTGTCAGTTTCACATCGCCATTGCGTACTTACTACTGCTCGTATATGCAAGGCACCTAGCCATTTGGTTCATAAAAAAATGATTCGACTGATTTCCATGTTTATTACGACTGTTGCATCCGATTTTCTTCATACTTAATTCAATCTCATCTCGATGCCAAAATACGACTTCGCCTATACACCCCCTTTGGAGAGCAAACAGGATCTCTCTAACATTTGCTTAGCATTCATGAAAACAAGTTGCCCTACCCCCCATTCCCATTCAATGACGAACTTTCACCTCACAAGTCATTTGCATCCACCACGCCCAAGTATTTTTCTGTGTAGGTTATGTTTTTTTTCCTTTTTTTTTTGTGGTTTCTTTCCCTTCGATCCTTGTTTGGCTCCTTCCGGTGTGTATCATTGTGTATGCTGTGTGTTTTCCATAAATGGGACGAGTGTTTGCATATTTCCGGCATAAATTTGTTGCCCTAGCAGAGGGAAACGGCAGGACGATGAGTGGTGCTAGGCGGAGTGGGAAGGATGTGTAGTGGGCGGCACATACTCGTATATCGACAGAGCTTCGATACAATTGAAAATGATGTCGTTTGGCATTTTCACACGAAGTGCTTTCCTTTTGCTCCTTCTTCAATTTTTGGCCAACGACGGATGGATCCCTTATGGGCGCAAACTGCTCCTTGTATTTCTTGGAAGAAGCCCTTGAATGTATAACTTGGTTACGTATCGATGATACGGAGACATTCAAATGATTTTACCAGTTGTGTTTGGGAATCTTATCAAAAGGACAACATTCTCTTGTAGATGTGTGTAGACACTGGTTTGGATGGTTGGTTGTACGTTATAACTTTGAAGGGGGGATTGTACATACATACAGACGTACATAGTCGTACGTAGGTATGTTGGCATTGTTTGGGAACGTCGTCGTCGTCGTCGTCGTAGTCGTCGTTTTATTTTGGCAGTGAGGAGGCACACGGGTTGGCTTGGTAAGGCTGCCTGGCAGGCAAATATCACGGATATCATCTTCAGCATTGATAGACACTTTAATGCGAGCCGCATGTCCTTGTGCACTGGTGGTGGTGTTTATCCAGCAGATATTTTAGTATCATTGGTAATATTATGGGGGAGGGGGAGGGGAAGGAAATGTATGCAAGGAAGAAATTCAATTGACTTGATTGATAGCTGAGGACTTCGCATCGTAGTGCTCATTTGTCGTGTTTGGGGGAGAGCGTCTGAGGTGAGCCGCAAAAATTACATGCGGAATCATTATGAATATCTAATGGATAACTGATTACACAATGAAATCAGTGGACCGAAAGGATATCTTTGGTCGCACGTTTGTGGTTAGAAGTGGGAGTGGGAGTGACATGTGGGAATAGACATCTTTAACATTCTAAATGAGCCGCGGAATAGGAAAGGAGGTCTTATTTGGTAGGACTATGGGAAAGTGTCTGAAAATGGACTGATGGCCTGATGGACTTTGCTGCGGGACGTAATATCCAGCACCGGTCTCCTGACCTCTATAATCTCGTGCTCGACGAAGGGCACTCCTCCAGTATTCTCGATGTCCGAACATTCCAAGCACCCAACATAGACTCGGACTACTACCTAGCTGCAGCTATCTACTGATATCTGCAAAGACGGCTGAGAGAGTAGAGAGTTTGCAATACCTTGGGAGTATTGTCTCAACCGATGGCGGAACCGAACTGGATATAGCCGGCTGAATGTGCATTTAGAATGATATTCACAGTTTTGTAATTAGCTTCAGCAAAAAGCTACGACTTTTCCGTTCCAATGTTGAATCCTTGCTGCTATATGGATGTGGTGCCTGATGGGAGACCGCCACTATCACGAGGAAGTTGCAAACGTTCATTAATGGGTGCCTACGCACCCATCATAAGGATTTTCTGGCCAAAACGTATCTCTAACGAACCTATAGGCACAACCATACGACGACGAAAATGACAGTGGATTGGTCATATTCTTCGAAAGGATGACAGGTCCATAGCTAACTACGTGATGCAATGAAACCCGCTTACTTAAGATGACAGTATACAAAGGCGGTCCTAGGAGTATGTGACGTAGAACAGTTGAAAAAGAAGCACGGCAAGTGGGATAGAGTTGCGAAGAGCTGAGGCACATTTCAAGAAATCGCACGCGTAGGCATTGTAGAGGCCCTAGGACCTAGAAGGGGATGCCGGACGTAAGTAAGTAAGTAAGCTTCAATCGGAACAAGTTCCCCTCAAACAATCTCTCGAGAAGTCTTATGCGGTCAGTATCAAATGCTTTAGGACCATAGGCATCGATGACAAGAAGGCATCAGAAAACGACATTCAAGTGCCGGCAAGCATATGCAGCAAAGCAACTCGCCTACAAAGCGGTGCTGGACAGAAGGACAAGAGGGATTTGTGAGGTCTAATAAGAAAGGAGAAGAGATAACAGAAAAAGGGAGAGAGAGAAGGACGCTAGAAGAAATAAAGACCTGCTACTCTAGAAACAATGTTTGGATGTTTTACCAAAAGATAAGCAGATCGTGTCAAGGCAACAAGACCCGAACTGAAACCTTTAGAGATGCATAGGCACTCAACTTCCTAGCTGAATCACAGCCGGTGCTAAGGACACGAAGAAACTACTTTTCCAGACTGTTAAGTGACGACTACGAATCAAATTGTGCTGTCAGGCAAAACTAAGCATTCAACCTGGACGGTAAAAATCCAGACTTCCGTGTACTCGAGCAGAATAAATCAGGGAAGCAACTCATTTCCAAGATCTGGTTGAAAGGAACCTCATGATCGTTTACCGGATCCATACGATTGTACAAGATTACGATGAAGAACGCTCGCTGCACCCCTAAAAAACGGAAGCAATCTTCGTTTAGACAAAGTGATGCATTATCATGTGCGGACGAACGTAACTATAGACTGCTAACCTTGAGGTGATTATTCGTAATTCGTCTGCTTCGGCTTTGCTATAAACTTCAGAGATCAAATCAAGAAATACTCTTGCCAATCGCTAACTTTTTGGCATAAGAAACCAAGTGAATAGCAAGGTGTTGTCAAGAAAGACACTCATTATCCCAGTTTTGTTCTACAGCGTGGACGGTAACGAATACGGACAAAGATGTCCTTGTCTGATGGACGAACTGTGCGAGCTGTACCGTGACATCGATTTTGTGATAAAAATATGCATTAATCGTCTAAAATTGCTAGGAAATGTGGAGCAAATGGACATCAACGTTTCGGCCTGAAGTGTTTCTATTCAAACGCGAAGGGACAATGCAGTAAAGATGTCGCCTTTGATGGCGTACACAAGTGGAAGCGGACCTTAACCAACTGGAACTGCACAATTGGAGGCAGTTGATTAAGGCTCAGGCTCATCCTGGGACTTTAGCTTCACTGAAGTAATTTTAATCAAAGGAATTAAAATTCGATCTTTCATACCAAAGTTGTCTTGGACAGTCTACTTGTGGAGATAACACGATCAACTGTGTTTCATGTAGCGCCATCTTGTTTCCCCATGTCATCCTGTTCCAATTTATCCCAAATATAGTAAGGGAACATGCTCAGTACCGATTTCCATTGACTTCTGTGCTGCTAGCATCACTGAAGAGGAACTATAGGCCTATTTCCTGTAGCATAAAACAACGCGTGATGGCATTTCGAGAATGTCTTCGGGTTGCTAACTTGCCCAAATGTTACAATTTTGCTTATTGAAGAAGCTTTTAAGCCAAAAATTGGATGAGAATGATTTTGATTTTGATTTTGCCAACTTTGACAAAAAATCGATCACTCTTGATGAAATGGCAAGTGCAGACGACTTGAAATGTCAAACTGACAGCTAGGTTAGGTGAGGTAAATGGGTGGTCTTCTTGATGGAAGAAGACCCTTCGCAACATAATTTCAGTCTTCGACAGCTGTTCCTTGTTCAGAATGCTAAGCATTGTATGAAGAATCCACAAGCAGCTTAGAGGTGACCCTGTCCTGGCCAGTTCATCCACTTTTTCGTTACTTGGAATATCCCTGTGGTTCCGTACCCAACATAGGGTCACTCCGTTGGCCATTGAGATCCAGTCATCCAGTCTTTTGGTTCACACTTAAACGAGTTTGGACCTTACGCTGTAACTGATTATTTTGTCAGGAATATTTTCCCCTATGATCACGTTCTGAACGCGATTAGTGTCGTGATTCAGTGACTTGTACACTTTAGTACTGAGCGGAAGATTTGAGGTTCAATTAGCAAACAGCACCAACGTTTTGATTGTGATCCCTACTCTCGCGTCATGGAAGCTGGTCTGTGCTTTTTTCTTTGATTTTCAATATTATCAGGCACTGTGTCAGTATTTCGCACTGAGCCTCCAGTTCTTGGTTCCCACGACGAAAGGATGATGTCGATAACAGCATTTACTCCAGTTTCGTATAAGTTTTTGCCCATGTAGATGTCCGTAAGTCCTATAATTCGGTGATAGTGACTTTGCTGCCCCACCCTGCCTGTCATGTACTAAAGTCGATTGCAAGGGGTTTTTCAATAAGTACATAACAATTTTGTATTTAAATAAAATAAAAGAATAATCAATACATCGAGCTGAAATTTATTCCAAATATAGCAGATATGTCAAATTTTTAAATGGAGTTCAATATTGTTCATATAACCGCTCCGAGCATGTATCCAGCGATCCATTCTTTGGAGTAAATTTTCCACCACTCTTCCACACATGTTGGCTAAAATGCTGGCCATTTCGTGTTCCACATATTTGTTGTTCGATGTTTTGTTGACAAATCATAAAAATGTATTAAACTACAAAATTCGTATGTCCCCATTGAAAAACCCTTTATAATCACTAAGGGTCTCTGAACCGTAACTTGATGGTCCTTTGCTTATAGAAGCCTGATATGTTCATCCTCCGCGTGATCTACATGGACTTTCTTGGAGAACATGTAGAATGAATGGCGTCCCTTATCTCCTACATAGCTTGGTATGGTCTTCCTCACTATTGCTTGTTCGGACGCCACTTTTCAGCCGAATATTCGTCGACCTTTGCGTATCCTGCAGACTAATAGTTCCAGTTTAGGTTACGAACGTCTTTAAATCTTGAATTGCATCTCCTATCAGTACATACAGGCATAATGCTGCTTAGTTTTCTGTATTGAAAAAGCAGTTCTTTCTCTCTTAAACCGGATGAACTGGTTTAGATACATACAGTGCAGCAAATGATCCTTTACATATGGATTGCAACATGTCTGCAGTTACAGTCGTCTTTGTAACAACTAATTATATCCGCCTGCTCACATGAATAATCAACTCGAAATGTCTAAATTGAAGTCCAATTATTGAGTCAATTTCAATGTCCATCCTATGTACGCGTTGTCCTTATGCATTTGCATTGCCTGTCCTTAACCTACCCTCGAGTAGCTTGCACTAATTTATTCCGAAAACTATGCTCCCTTCAGTACTGGGCCAGGAACCGACTGTATATCCAACCAATTCGTAACGTCTAGGACAATACTGCTTTGGAAAATTCGGTTAGGCCAGTCCATTGTTTTCGGGATTTTTGTGCCACTCGTGCCGTATGCCATTGGCCATATCCAGTGGGCATATGTAGGGCATAAGGACCTCGAATAATTTCTACAGAATATGGGCGTTCTAATGCAATTTTGTTTCGAGAAAGGCACACGCATTCACAAGACACAAGGATCAGAAAGCTGACAAACTGAGTAGGTACACTCGAAGGCAGCCAGAGCTAGTCTCGGAGCCGACTCGAACGCACAGGCCTGGGTAAATTCATATTTGCGTTATGAATGACATGTGATTATTGTTTACGGAGTTAGTGACAGGGTGTGAATGTCGGAATTGATTGGGATGACATTGAATGAATGGCATCTCAGATTGAATTGAATTTGCCTTGGAATTACTCAATTGTAAATGAGGAATGTGTTTTGATTTATATGCTCGTAGCTGTCGGATGTCCTTGTCGATGGTTTGGTATCAGGAGGCCTACTCTCATGGTGATGTGTGCGCATTAGAATTGCATTCGCTTCACTGCACGATGATGAGATTATTGGAATTGTTTTGATATTCATTAGATAAAAGTATCTGAGGTGGAAGGAAGTCACAGGGAAACGGTTTTAATGAAAAATTCTTTTCCAACTGTTGGAGGTAGATTTGACTTGAATTCTTTGCTAATCAGTTCGTAAATATATGCAAAATCTTGGAGGATTACAGCGGTAAGTTCTTACATTTAAGGAATTCTTCCTTTTGGTCCTTGGAAACTTGGATGTTTGTTCTTAAATTTTTAGACTTTTACGAGCCCAGATCTTGAATCCTCCAAGAACCATACTCTAATAGAAGAAAACTAGCAAGTTTGAGATCAATTCCCTCATCCTGCCGATGATGACGTTTCATTTGCCACACGAGAGCACTTGTGGAGACCCAAATCAAGTATAGTTCAGTCCAAGCACATATTTAGTATTACTCTGTCTATCAGACTTTGTAACTCGGTTGCTAGGTTCATAGAGTCATGGTAGTCTAGTGCATTTCTACTGTCAACTACTACAACGTCTGACTATACAGAAAAGTTCTGTGACGGTCTCATTTCTCGGAAGTATCTGACAAATATCAGGGACTCTAGAGCCATGTTACGAAAAATTTTCTTGACTTTCGTGTGAGGAATGTAATGAACAGAACAAAATGAGCTAAAATGAGCCATCTGCGGACCCCTATATCAGTGACCTTTCTGATGACAAGTAGATGACGAAAATACGAAAAAATTAACGCTGCATGTGGTGTTGGATTCCAAAAAGATTTGATTATGAGGCTCAGCCTACAACCCAGTCATATGAAATTGGGACCTAAGATGCATATCACAAGATCAGAAATAAATTCTTAGAGCTCCTGGAATCAGTGCTTCCTTCCAAAAGCTAAATAGCGGGCAACTGAGTTTTCCAAAGTCTAAATCATCCGATCTGCGTTCTTTTGCTTCTAATCTTTTATTCAGTTTCGCCCGTTTGACCCAAAAACTTGAGGAAGAAAGGATATGTGAAGAAATTGCATTTTCACTGGATCCAGAGGTTTCTCCATTCTTGATCGAGGTACACCCCAATTCCTTCCAAAAGCTAAATAGGGGGCAACTGAGTGTCCCAAAGTCTAGATCATCCGATTTGCGTTCTTTTGCTTCTAAACTTTTATTCAATTTCGCCCGTTTGACCCAAAAACTAAGGCAGAGGGGATCGGAGAAGAAATTGTATTTTCACTGGATTCAGAGGTTTCCCCATTCTTGATCGAGGTACACCCCAATTCCTTCCAAAAGCTAAATAGGTGGCAACTGAGTATCCCAAAGTCTAAATCATCCGATCTGCGTTCTTTTGCTTCTAATCTTTTATTCAGTTTCGCCCGTTTGACCCAAAAAAAACCAAGGCAGAGGGGATAGGTAAAGAAATTGCATTTTCACTGGATCCAGAGGTTTCTCCATTCTTGATCGAGGTAAACCCCAATTCCTTCCAAAAGCTTAATACCGGGCAACTGAGTTTCCCAAAGTCGAAATCATCCGATCTGCGTTCTTTTGCTTCTAATCTTTTATTCAGTTTCGCCCGTTTGACCCAAAAACTAAGGCAGAGGGGATCGGAGAAGAAATTGTATTTTCACTGGATTCAGAGGTTTCCCCATTCTTGATCGAGGTACACCCCAATTCCTTCCAAAAGCTAAATAGGGGGCAACTGAGTTTCCCAAAGTCTAGATCATCCGATTTGCGTTCTTTTGCTTCTAAACTTTTATTCAGTTTCGCCCGTTTGACCCAAAATATTGTCCAAGTAATCTACGGTCTCTTGGCATCATCTGCACAACAGAGGACACTTCCCCCCATTGGGCTTGACAATGTGCCTAATGCTCAGTAGGTGGTCGATTTTAAAACTGAAATATGTGCAAACCTGTGCAGGCCATATCCAAGAGATTTTTCTTAGGCTGGTGTCATCCTTCCTTAACAGTGCTGGCTCCAGCTCCCTTACAAGATTTGGTTGCTATTGGCACAGCGTCCAGTGGTTTTCAACATATATTCTCTTACCTTGCACTACTTACTTGGAACGATGACCTCTCATGAAATACTTAGCTTATGGAACTGCACCTGCATCCAATAACCCTAACACGCTGATGACTATGCATTAAGCCATCAGCTGCTCTCAAAACTTTTACATCAAACTCAAACAAACGTCCAACAATGCATCACACCAGACCACCATAAAAGTTACTTAGCGAAATTAAAAGACCGACTCTCTGCTTACGAATCCATTTCGAAATAAAAGAAATGCTTAATCCACTTACTCAATCTATCCATAACTCGTCCCATCTATGTACTGCCCCACAGGGTATCGTTTAATCCTGTGAGTTTAAAAATAGCCAACAAGGGATCGCACTGTATCATAACTTCTCAAATCCAACTATAGACTATCAACAATCCCAAGGAACTATAATGCCCGGCATTATCCTGGTGTAATCTTATTAAACTATCAAAAGTTTTACGACTTAAAATCCACCGGGCACATTCATCCAAGGATCCCATGGATACACGTATAAAACCCACAGCACTTTAACTAACCGTTTCTGTAATCCCCAACTCAGCCGTACTACCTCAGAAGCATGATATCTTGAAATGGACAGAGGAAGTCATCCGTTTGACGTGGTCCTTCGCATTCGTGTCCAGTTGGAGAAATTCAAGCGAAGGATTTATTTTCTGTGTATTTGAAAAAGTAATGTATCCTCGACAAGGATACGGATGCTGCCTGCCGCATTGTTCCTGTCTTGTGCTATTTTTTTTGCTCTCTGCAAAGAGGAGCATTAAAATGTACAAACAATGAAGGATTCCTTCTTTTGTTTGATTTCTATTTTCATTGGCATCTACGTGTGGGGAATAAAAACATTTCTTCCTCGTGGACATGGTCCTGAGGTGTGGTGTTGGACCGGAATTATTCATAATCGATTGTACATACATTACTTTGGCGGTGATGAATGGGAGCATCTTGGAATAGATTTTAGTGATTTTTTTTTTGCGTTCTGATGGTGGAGACATTTTAGGAAAACGTTCTCACGTGGCGGTCCATTCATGATAAGGACCTGCCATGCGCATTACAGGTGCCACTCCAGATGTTGATGAAACATTCCACGGTGTGCTTGGGAGAGAGTGAGTCATATGGGGGATGGTTTAGTGTATTCAAGGTCGTGTTGATAGGTTTAGTCTTCATGTTGGGAAAGGTTCCTTTGCGATGGACCTCACCGTCAAAGAAAAGGACTTTGGGTAGGCCAAGGTGTAGAAGAAATGTTGTCCATCCATTTTGTGGCTCGCAGAGTTAATTTAGATAAATTAAACGATTTAGATTAGATATCCTCCGAGGGAGTTCTTCCAGGACTTGGATCTGAAAAGGTAATTTTCGACGACTTTTCGATATATATTAGGCAATAACTCGACCATAACTTCAAGAATATTCGTTTTTAAATCATCAAGAGTCTGCGGATTGTGTACAAAAATGCAACCTTTAGCATGGACCCTATTTTGGTGGCCCAAACACGTCACTAAAAGGCGAAATTTTTCTTGCAATAAAGCCAAAACGGATTGTGTTGTAGAAGATGTGACATCATCGTCTTGTTGAAACCACACGTCTTCCACATCTTCGATTTGAGGTCAAAATAATTCGGTTAAACTTTTTTTATTTTATAAATTATTGGAGCAACAAGTCTATGGGATCCAGGGCCTTGTACGTCTTAAATTTTTCATATGAATGGAAGGGAGCTGGTGTTTGATGTCGTGCCTGAAACGCAATTTCAGATTTGAGAAACTTCTTCATGACAGTTATACCCTCGAATGTATGTCAGACGCTGGCGAGAAATAAGTCTTTTGAGTGGAACTCGAACCTTGAACCCCTTGGTTCGTAGTTAAACGCACTAACCTCTAGTCACGGTGGCCACTACATATGGTTATAGCGATGAGAATTGATGGTAACAGTTACGCCTTCCTCTTTTTTGACGAAGTGCAAGTAGGAGACAGAACATTTTTCAGCCAAAAAATATATGAAAAAAAGGGCAGTGTATAGCCCACACTTCCTGATACCCACAATCTGGGTATATCCTCCAATCGCACATGTCAAGCCAGATACTTTGTTCCTGCGTATTCGCTGCCCTTACTTTCATACATTTTTTGGTTGAAAAATTTTCTGTTTCCTACTTTCATTTCAAAGCATCAACTAAGCTAGTTTCTGCCTCGAATACACAGAAACAGAATATCTGGCTTGATATGTGCAATTGGAGGATATACCCAGATTGGGGGTATCAGGAAGTGTGGGCTACACACTGCCCTTTTTTTCATACATTTTTTGGTTAAAAAATTTTCGGTCTCCTACTTTCATTTCAAAGCATCAGCTAAGCTCGCTTGCGCCTCGAATATGCAGGAACAAAATATCTGGCTTGACATGTGCGATTGGAGGATATACCCAGATTGGGGGTATCAGGAAGTGTGGGGTATACACTGCCCTTTCTCTCATACATTTTTTGGTTGAAAAATATTCTGTCTCCTACTTGCACTTCGGGGCACCAGCTTAGCTAGTTTCTGCCTCGAATACACAGAAACAGAATATCTGGCTTGACATGTGCGATTGGAGGATATACCCAGATCGTGGGTATCAGGAAGTGTGGGGTATACACTGCCCTTTCTCTCATACATTTTTTGGTTGAAAAATTTTCTGTCTCCTACTTGCACTTCGAGGCACCAGCTACGCTAGTTTCTGCCTCGAATACACAGAAACAGAATACCTGGCTTGGGATGTGCGATTGGAGGATATACCCAGATTGGGGGTATCAGGAAGTGTGGGCTATACACTGCCCTTTTTTCCATACATTTTTTGGTTGAAAAATTTTCTGTCTCCTACTTGCACTTCGGGGCACCAGCTAAGCTTGTTTCTGCCTCGAATACACAGAAACAGAATACCTGGCTTGGGATGTGCGATTGGAGGATATACCCAGATTGTGGGTATCAGGAAGTGTGGGCTATACACTGCCCTTTTTTCCATACATTTTTTGGTTGAAAAATTTTCGGTCTCCTACTTGCACTTCAAAGCATCAGCTAAGCTCGCTTGCGCCTCGAATATGCAGGAACAAAATATCTGGCTTGACATGTGCGATTGGAGGATATACCCAGATTGGGGGTATCAGGAAGTGTGGGGTATACACTGCCCTTTCTCTCATACATTTTTTGGTTGAAAAATATTCTGTCTCCTACTTGCACTTCGGGGCACCAGCTACGCTAGTTTCTGCCTCGAATACACAGAAACAGAATACCTGGCTTGGGATGTGCGATTGGAGGATATACCCAGATCGTGGGTATCAGGAAGTGTGGGGTATACACTGCCCTTTCTCTCATACATTTTTTGGTTGAAAAATATTCTGTCTCCTACTTGCACTTCGGGGCACCAGCTACGCTAGTTTCTGCCTCGAATACACAGAAACAGAATACCTGGCTTGGGATGTGCGATTGGAGGATATACCCAGATTGGGGGTATCAGGAAGTGTGGGCTATACACTGCCCTTTTTTCCATACATTTTTTGGTTGAAAAATTTTCTGTCTCCTACTTGCACTTCGGGGCACCAGCTAAGCTTGTTTCTGCCTCGAATACACAGAAACAGAATATCTGGCTTGACATGTGCGATTGGAGGATATACCCAGATCGTGGGTATCAGGAAGTGTGGGGTATACACTGCCCTTTCTCTCATACATTTTTTGGTTGAAAAATATTCTGTCTCCTACTTGCACTTCGGGGCACCAGCTACGCTAGTTTCTGCCTCGAATACACAGAAACAGAATACCTGGCTTGGGATGTGCGATTGGAGGATATACCCAGATTGGGGGTATCAGGAAGTGTGGGCTATACACTGCCCTTTTTTCCATACATTTTTTGGTTGAAAAATTTTCTGTCTCCTACTTGCACTTCGGGGCACCAGCTAAGCTTGTTTCTGCCTCGAATACACAGAAACAGAATATCTGGCTTGATATGTGCAATTGGAGGATATACCCAGATTGGGGGTATCAGGAAGTGTGGGCTACACACTGCCCTTTTTTTCATACATTTTTTGGTTAAAAAATTTTCGGTCTCCTACTTTCATTTCAAAGCATCAGCTAAGCTCGCTTGCGCCTCGAATATGCAGGAACAAAATATCTGGCTTGACATGTGCGATTGGAGGATATACCCAGATTGGGGGTATCAGGAAGTGTGGGGTATACACTGCCCTTTCTCTCATACATTTTTTGGTTGAAAAATATTCTGTCTCCTACTTGCACTTCGGGGCACCAGCTTAGCTAGTTTCTGCCTCGAATACACAGAAACAGAATACCTGGCTTGGGATGTGCGATTGGAGGATATGCCCAGATTGTGGGTATCAGGAAGTGTGGGCTATACACTGCCCTTTTTTCCATACATTTTTTGGTTGAAAAATTTTCGGTCTCCTACTTGCACTTCAAAGCATCAGCTAAGCTCGCTTGCGCCTCGAATATGCAGGAACAAAATATCTGGCTTGACATGTGCGATTGGAGGATATACCCAGATTGGGGGTATCAGGAAGTGTGGGGTATACACTGCCCTTTCTCTCATACATTTTTTGGTTGAAAAATATTCTGTCTCCTACTTGCACTTCGGGGCACCAGCTTAGCTAGTTTCTGCCTCGAATACACAGAAACAGAATATCTGGCTTGACATGTGCGATTGGAGGATATACCCAGATCGTGGGTATCAGGAAGTGTGGGGTATACACTGCCCTTTCTCTCATACATTTTTTGGTTGAAAAATTTTCTGTCTCCTACTTGCACTTCGAGGCACCAGCTACGCTAGTTTCTGCCTCGAATACACAGAAACAGAATACCTGGCTTGGGATGTGCGATTGGAGGATATACCCAGATTGGGGGTATCAGGAAGTGTGGGCTATACACTGCCCTTTTTTCCATACATTTTTTGGTTGAAAAATTTTCTGTCTCCTACTTGCACTTCGGGGCACCAGCTAAGCTTGTTTCTGCCTCGAATACACAGAAACAGAATACCTGGCTTGGGATGTGCGATTGGAGGATATGCCCAGATTGTGGGTATCAGGAAGTGTGGGCTATACACTGCCCTTTTTTCCATACATTTTTTGGTTGAAAAATTTTCTGTCTCCTACTTACACTTCGAGGCACCAGCTACGCTAATTTCTGCCTCGAATACACAGAAACAGAATACCTGGCTTGGGATGTGCGATTGGAGGATATGCCCAGATTGTGGGTATCAGGAAGTGTGGGCTATACACTGCACTTTTTCCATACATTTTTTGGTTGAAAAATTTTCTGTCTCCTACTTACACTTCGAGGCACCAGCTACGCTAATTTCTGCCTCGAATACACAGAAACAGAATACCTGGCTTGGGATGTGCGAGTGGAGGATATGCCCAGATTGTGGGTATCAGGAAGTGTGGGCTATACACTGCCCTTTTTTTCATACATTTTTTGGTTGAAAAATTTTCTGTCCCCTACTTGCACTTCGGGGCACTAGCTAAGCTACTATCTGCCTCGAATACACAGAATCAGAATACCTGGCTTGGGATGTGCGATTGGAGGATATACCCAGATTGTGGGTATCAGGAAGTGTGGGCTATACACTGCCCTTTTTTCCATACATTTTTTGGTTGAAAAATTTTCTGTCTCCTACTTACACTTCGAGGCACCTGGCTTGGGATGTGCGAGTGGAGGATATGCCCAGATTG
This sequence comes from Xylota segnis, assembly GCA_963583995.1. Classification (NCBI taxonomy): domain Eukaryota; kingdom Metazoa; phylum Arthropoda; class Insecta; order Diptera; family Syrphidae; genus Xylota; species Xylota segnis. Next base: position 45,974,506 of record OY757237.1, read on the forward strand.
TGGGTATCAGGAAGTGTGGGCTATACACTGCCCTTTTTTCCATACATTTTTTGGTTGAAAAATTTTCTGTCCCCTACTTGCACTTCGGGGCACTAGCTAAGCTAGTATCTGCCTCGAATACACAGAATCAGAATACCTGGCTTGGGATGTGCGATTGGAGGATATGCCCAGATTGTGGGTATCAGGAAGTGTGGGCTATACACTGCCCTTTTTTCCATACATTTTTTGGTTGAAAAATTTTCTGTCTCCTACTTACACTTCGAGGCACCAGCTACGCTAATTTCTGCCTCGAATACACAGAAACAGAATACCTGGCTTGGGATGTGCGAGTGGAGGATATGCCCAGATTGTGGGTATCAGGAAGTGTGGGCTATACACTGCCCTTTTTTCCATACATTTTTTGGTTGAAAAATTTTCTGTCCCCTACTTGCACTTCGGGGCACTAGCTAAGCTAGTATCTGCCTCGAATACACAGAAACAGAATACCTGGCTTGGGATGTGCGATTGGAGGATATGCCCAGATTGTGGGTATCAGGAAGTGTGGGCTATACACTGCCCTTTTTTCATACATTTTTTGGTTGAAAAATTTTCTGTCTCCTACTTACACTTCGAGGCACCAGCTACGCTAATTTCTGCCTCGAATACACAGAAACAGAATACCTGGCTTGGGATGTGCGATTGGAGGATATACCCAGATTGTGGGTATCAGGAAGTGTGGGCTATACACTGCCCTTTTTTCCATACATTTTTTGGTTGAAAAATTTTCTGTCTCCTACTTACACTTCGAGGCACCAGCTACGCTAATTTCTGCCTCGAATACACAGAAACAGAATACCTGGCTTGGGATGTGCGAGTGGAGGATATGCCCAGATTGTGGGTATCAGGAAGTGTGGGCTATACACTGCCCTTTTTTTCATACATTTTTTGGTTGAAAAATTTTCTGTCCCCTACTTGCACTTCGGGGCACTAGCTAAGCTAGTATCTGCCTCGAATACACAGAATCAGAATACCTGGCTTGGGATGTGCGATTGGAGGATATACCCAGATTGTGGGTATCAGGAAGTGTGGGCTATACACTGCCCTTTTTCACATAAATTTTTTGGTTGAAAAATTTTCTATCCCCTACTTGCACTTCGGGGCACTAGCTAAGCTAGTATCTGCCTCGAATACACAGAATCAGAATACCTGGCTTGGGATGTGCGATTGGAGGATATACCCAGATTGTGGGTATCAGGAAGTGTGGGCTATACACTGCCCTTTTTTCCATACATTTTTTGGTTGAAAAATTTTCTGTCTCCTACTTGCACTTCGAGGCACAAGCTACGCTAGTTTCTGCCTCGAATACACAGAAACAGAATACCTGGCTTGGGATGTGCGATTGGAGGATATACCCAGATTGTGGGTATCAGGAAGTGTGGGCTATACACTGCCCTTTTTCACATAAATTTTTTGGTTGAAAAATTTTCTATCCCCTACTTGCACTTCGGGGCACTAGCTAAGCTAGTATCTGCCTCGAATACACAGAATCAGAATACCTGGCTTGGGATGTGCGATTGGAGGATATACCCAGATTGTGGGTATCAGGAAGTGTGGGCTATACACTGCCCTTTTTTCCATACATTTTTTGGTTGAAAAATTTTCTGTCTCCTACTTACACTTCGAGGCACCAGCTACGCTAATTTCTGCCTCGAATACACAGAAACAGAATACCTGGCTTGGGATGTGCGAGTGGAGGATATGCCCAGATTGTGGGTATCAGGAAGTGTGGGCTATACACTGCCCTTTTTTCCATACATTTTTTGGTTGAAAAATTTTCTGTCTCCTACTTACACTTCGAGGCACCAGCTACGCTAATTTCTGCCTCGAATACACAGAAACAGAATACCTGGCTTGGGATGTGCGATTGGAGGATATACCCAGATTGTGGGTATCAGGAAGTGTGGGCTATACACTGCCCTTTTTTCCATACATTTTTTGGTTGAAAAATTTTCTGTCTCCTACTTACACTTCGAGGCACCAGCTACGCTAATTTCTGCCTCGAATACACAGAAACAGAATACCTGGCTTGGGATGTGCGAGCGGAGGATATGCCCAGATTGTGGGTATCAGGAAGTGTGGGCTATACACTGCCCTTTTTTCATACATTTTTTGGTTGAAAAATTTTCTGTCTCCTACTTACACTTCGAGGCACCAGCTACGCTAATTTCTGCCTCGAATACACAGAAACAGAATACCTGGCTTGGGATGTGCGATTGGAGGATATACCCAGATTGTGGGTATCAGGAAGTGTGGGCTATACACTGCCCTTTTTTCCATACATTTTTTGGTTGAAAAATTTTCTGTCTCCTACTTACACTTCGAGGCACCAGCTACGCTAATTTCTGCCTCGAATACACAGAAACAGAATACCTGGCTTGGGATGTGCGAGTGGAGGATATGCCCAGATTGTGGGTATCAGGAAGTGTGGGCTATACACTGCCCTTTTTTTCATACATTTTTTGGTTGAAAAATTTTCTGTCCCCTACTTGCACTTCGGGGCACTAGCTAAGCTAGTATCTGCCTCGAATACACAGAATCAGAATACCTGGCTTGGGATGTGCGATTGGAGGATATACCCAGATTGTGGGTATCAGGAAGTGTGGGCTATACACTGCCCTTTTTCACATAAATTTTTTGGTTGAAAAATTTTCTATCCCCTACTTGCACTTCGGGGCACTAGCTAAGCTAGTATCTGCCTCGAATACACAGAATCAGAATACCTGGCTTGGGATGTGCGATTGGAGGATATACCCAGATTGTGGGTATCAGGAAGTGTGGGCTATACACTGCCCTTTTTTCCATACATTTTTTGGTTGAAAAATTTTCTGTCTCCTACTTACACTTCGAGGCACCAGCTACGCTAATTTCTGCCTCGAATACACAGAAACAGAATACCTGGCTTGGGATGTGCGAGTGGAGGATATGCCCAGATTGTGGGTATCAGGAAGTGTGGGCTATACACTGCCCTTTTTTCCATACATTTTTTGGTTGAACAATTTTCTGTCCCCTACTTGCACTTCGGGGCACTAGCTAAGCTAGTATCTGCCTCGAATACACAGAATCAGAATACCTGGCTTGGGATGTGCGATTGGAGGATATGCCCAGATTGTGGGTATCAGGAAGTGTGGGCTATACACTGCCCTTTTTTCCATACATTTTTTGGTTGAAAAATTTTCTGTCTCCTACTTACACTTCGAGGCACCAGCTACGCTAATTTCTGCCTCGAATACACAGAAACAGAATACCTGGCTTGGGATGTGCGAGTGGAGGATATGCCCAGATTGTGGGTATCAGGAAGTGTGGGCTATACACTGCCCTTTTTTCCATACATTTTTTGGTTGAAAAATTTTCTGTCCCCTACTTGCACTTCGGGGCACTAGCTAAGCTAGTATCTGCCTCGAATACACAGAATCAGAATAATTGGCTTGGGATGTGCGATTCGAGGATATACCCAGATTGTGGGTATCAGGAAGTGTGGGCTATACACTGCCCTTTTTTTCATACATTTTTTGGTTGAATAATTTTCTGTCTCCTACTTGCACTTCGAGGCACAAGCTACGCTAGTTTCTGCCTCGAATACACAGAAACAGAATACCTGGCTTGGGATGTGCGATTGGAGGATATACCCAGATTGTGGGTATCAGGAAGTGTGGGCTATACACTGCCCTTTTTTCCATACATTTTTTGGTTGAAAAATTTTCTGTCTCCTACTTACACTTCGAGGCACCAGCTACGCTAATTTCTGCCTCGAATACACAGAAACAGAATACCTGGCTTGGGATGTGCGAGTGGAGGATATGCCCAGATTGTGGGTATCAGGAAGTGTGGGCTATACACTGCCCTTTTTTTCATACATTTTTTGGTTGAAAAATTTTCTGTCCCCTACTTGCACTTCGGGGCACTAGCTAAGCTAGTATCTGCCTCGAATACACAGAATCAGAATACCTGGCTTGGGATGTGCGATTGGAGGATATGCCCAGATTGTGGGTATCAGGAAGTGTGGGCTATACACTGCCCTTTTTTCCATACATTTTTTGGTTGAAAACTTTTCTGTCTCCTACTTACACTTCGAGGCACCAGCTACGCTAATTTCTGCCTCGAATACACAGAAACAGAATACCTGGCTTGGGATGTGCGATTGGAGGATATACCCAGATTGTGGGTATCAGGAAGTGTGGGCTATACACTGCCCTTTTTTCCATACATTTTTTGGTTGAAAAATTTTCTGTCTCCTACTTACACTTCGAGGCACCAGCTACGCTAATTTCTGCCTCGAATACACAGAAACAGAATACCTGGCTTGGGATGTGCGAGTGGAGGATATGCCCAGATTGTGGGTATCAGGAAGTGTGGGCTATACACTGCCCTTTTTTTCATACATTTTTTGGTTGAAAAATTTTCTGTCCCCTACTTGCACTTCGGGGCACTAGCTAAGCTAGTATCTGCCTCGAATACACAGAATCAGAATACCTGGCTTGGGATGTGCGATTGGAGGATATGCCCAGATTGTGGGTATCAGGAAGTGTGGGCTATACACTGCCCTTTTTTTCATACATTTTTTGGTTGAAAAATTTTCTGTCCCCTACTTGCACTTCGGGGCACTAGCTAAGCTAGTATCTGCCTCGAATACACAGAATCAGAATACCTGGCTTGGGATGTGCGATTGGAGGATATACCCAGATTGTGGGTATCAGGAAGTGTGGGCTATACACTGCCCTTTTTTTCACACATTTTTTGGCTGAAAAATTTTCTGTCTCCTACTTTCATTTCAAAGCATCAGCTAAGCTAGTTTCTGCCTCGAATACACAGAAACAGAATACCTGGCTTGGGATGTGCGATTCGAGGATATGCCCAGATCGTGGGTATCAGGAAGTGTGGGCTATACACTGCCCTTTTTTCATACATTTTTTGGTTGAAAAATATTCTGTCTCCTACTTGCACTTCGGGGCACCAGCGTAGCTAGTTTCTGCCTCGAATACACAGAAACAGAATACCTGGCTTGGGATGTGCGATTGGAGGATATACCCAGATTGTGGGTATCAGGAAGTGTGGGCTATACACTGCCCTTTCTTTCATACATTTTTTGGTTGAAAAATTTTCTGTCTCCTACTTGCACTTCGAGGCACCAGCTACGCTAGTTTCTGCCTCGAATACACAGAAACAGAATACCTGGCTTGGGATGTGCGATTGGAGGATATGCCCAGATTGTGGGTATCAGGAAGTGTGGGCTATACACTGCCCTTTTTTCATACATTTTTTGGTTGAAAAATATTCTGTCTCCTACTTGCACTTCGGGGCACCAGCTTAGCTAGTTTCTGCCTCGAATACACAGAAACAGAATACCTGGCTTGGGATGTGCGATTGGAGGATATACCCAGATTGTGGGTATCAGGAAGTGTGGGCTATACACTGCCCTTTCTCTCATACATTTTTTGGTTGAAAAATTTTCTGTCTCCTACTTGCACTTCGAGGCACCAGCTACGCTAGTTTCTGCCTCGAATACACAGAAACAGAATATCTGGCTTGACATGTGCGATTGGAGGATATACCCAGATCGTGGGTATCAGGAAGTGTGGGGTATACACTGCCCTTTTTTTCATACATTTTTTGGTTGAAAAATTTTCTGTCTCCTACTTGCACTTCGGGGCACCAGCTTAGCTAGTTTCTGCCTCGAATACACAGAAACAGAATACCTGTCTTGGGATGTGCAATTGGAGGATATACCCAGATTGTGGGTATCAGGAAGTGTGGGCTATACACTGCCCTTTCTCTCATACATTTTTTGGTTGAAAAATTTTCTGTCTCCTACTTGCACTTCGAGGTACCAGCTACGCTAGTTTCTGCCTCGAATACACAGAAATAGAATACCTGGCTTGGGATGTGCGATTGGAGGATATACCCAGATCGTGGGTATCAGGAAGTGTGGGCTATACACTGCCTTTTTTTTCATACATTTTTTGGTTGAAAAATTTTCTGTCTCCTACTTGCACTTCGGGGCACTAGCTAAGCTAGTATCTGCCTCGAATACACAGAATCAGAATACCTGGCTTGGGATGTGCGATTGGAGGATATGCCCAGATTGTGGGTATCAGGAAGTGTGGGCTATACACTGCCCTTTTTTCATACATTTTTTGGTTGAAAAATATTCTGTCTCCTACTTGCACTTCGGGGCACCAGCTTAGCTAGTTTCTGCCTCGAATACACAGAAGCAGAATACCTGGCTTGGGATGTGCGATTGGAGGATATGCCCAGATCGTGGGTATCAGGAAGTGTGGGCTATACACTGCCCTCTTTTTCATACACATTTTGGTTGAAAAATATTCTGTCTCCTACTTGCACTTCGGGGCACCAGCTTAGCTAGTTTCTGCCTCGAATACACAGAAACAGAATATCTGGCTTGACATGTGCGATTGGAGGATATACCCAGATTGTGGGTATCAGGAAGTGTGGGCTATACACTGCCCTTTCTTTCACACATTTTTTGGTTGAAAAATTTTCTGTCTCCTACTTGCACTTCGAGGCACCAGCTACGCTAGTTTCTGCCTCGAATACACAGAAACAGAATATCTGGCTTGACATGTGCGATTGGAGGATATACCCAGATCGTGGGTATCAGGAAGTGTGGGCTATACACTGCCCTTTCTTTCACACATTTTTTGGTTAAAAAATTTTCTGTCTCCTACTTGCACTTCGAGGCACCAGCTACGCTAGTTTCTGCCTCGAATACACAGAAACAGAATATCTGGCTTGACATGTGCGATTGGAGGATATACCCAGATTGTGGGTATCAGGAAGTGTGGGCTATACACTGCCCTTTCTCTCATACATTTTTTGGTTGAAAAATTTTCTGTCTCCTACTTGCACTTCGAGGCACCAGCTACGCTAGTTTCTGCCTCGAATACACAGAAACAGAATATCTGGCTTGACATGTGCGATTGGAGGATATACCCAGATCGTGGGTATCAGGAAGTGTGGGGTATACACTGCCCTTTTTTTCATACATTTTTTGGTTGAAAAATTTTCTGTCTCCTACTTGCACTTCGGGGCACCAGCTTAGCTAGTTTCTGCCTCGAATACACAGAAATAGAATACCTGGCTTGGGATGTGCGATTGGAGGATATACCCAGATTGTGGGTATCAGGAAGTGTGGGCTATACACTGCCCTTTCTTTCACACATTTTTTGGTTGAAAAATTTTCTGTCTCCTACTTGCACTTCGAGGCACCAGCTACGCTAGTTTCTGCCTCGAATACACAGAAATAGAATACCTGGCTTGGGATGTGCGATTGGAGGATATACCCAGATCGTGGGTATCAGGAAGTGTGGGGTATACACTGCCCTTTCTCTCATACATTTTTTGGTTGAAAAATTTTCTGTCTCCTACTTGCACTTCGAGGCACCAGCTACGCTAGTTTCTGCCTCGAATACACAGAAACAGAATACCTGGCTTGGGATGTGCGATTGGAGGATGTACCCAGATTGTGGGTATCAGGAAGTGTGGGGTATACACTGCCCTTTTTTTCATACATTTTTTGGTTGAAAAATTTTCTGTCTCCTACTTTCATTTCGGGGCACCAGCTAAGCTTGTTTCTGCCTCGAATACACAGAAACAGAATACCTGGCTTGGGATGTGCGATTGGAGGACATACCCAGATTGTGGGTATCAGGAAGTGTGGGCTATACAATGCCCTTGTTTTTGTACATTTTTTGGTTGAAAAATTTTCTGTCTCGTACTTGCATTTCAAAGCATCAGCTAAGCTCGTTTGCGCCTCAAATACAAAGAAACCGAATGTCTGGCTTGGGATGTGCGATTATAGGATATACCCAGATTGTGAACAGACCTTTATTGGAGGAGCAAAAACAAGCAAGAGAAGGAATCAAGCATACGTAGAGGAGCAGTAGAAACGTTAAGAGCTCTTTTAGAATGTATGATCGGAAAATTCTTGATGTAAGGGATGTTGTGTCGGCCTTCGGAGCGCTGAAATGCCTAAGAAAGGATTAGCAGGTTGTTTCAGTATAGTCACGCAACAGCCTTTAACATCTTTAAGCTGCAGTTCAAGCCATCAGTGAAGAAGGCTTACCTAAATCAAGTAGATGAGGCTACAACTCTAGAATTGATACTGAACGGTGGTTACGTGCTCATACAACTCCAGAAGTTGGCTTGAAGTTGGCCTGATCATGCATTAGTCAAGTATGGAAGCGAGTGTTGGAAGACCGAGTAAAAAGAGAGCCTGAGATGGCTAATGCAAATGGACGGAACTAGCGTCAAGTATCTGCAGGATCAATAGTGGAGTTGATTGAGATTGCTAAAACTAAAGGGTTCATTCATGGTATCCTTGACAAGGATATTAAACGAGGTATACATCGAGGGAAAAAAATGAGGTTCCAGGAAGCGGTGAGGAGTGATCTTATATACGAACCGTTTTAAGAGCTTGTTCCCTCGAGGTGACCACGAAGGGAGAACAATAAGTTCAAGGATCGGCGTATGGCACATGACTGCAGGAATTCTAAAAACGTGCTCAAAGTTCCAATCTCTTTAAAAAATCATTATGTACATGAAGATAACCAGATCCAATGAGAGGAGAAGGTAGGACTCAGTCAGTAGTCGACAAACTAAGTGCAGTCAGTTTTGAAGGACATGAACAGGCTCCTTTCGACGGAAGGCATACAACCTAAAAGTTTTAGATTCAATCGTAAGGAATGACTTCGTAGAGAAGATAGAGTGAAGGGTACTCAGATGTGAAGGAGATTGCGCGATGATCACGTCACGGAGAGTAGAAGTCGGAAGAAGATCGCGTAGATCGCTTAGTGATTCCAAAGCCACAGCCAAGTTTTTTCTTAAGGATTACTTCATGACAGGGGCTCACCATGAATTTATCCATGGACTGAGTGCCACTAGCTACAAACCTTCCTGGAAATATTTTGTCTCCGCAGAGAATCCCCTATAAAATCTGTTATGGAAATATTAAATTCCATGTTCATGGAAGCAGGACTGGTCCTGGTGTGGTACACCTAGATGTGCGCTTAATTTTATGCCACATTTGTATTCCCTTTGCCGTTTAGCTATCGACGTGTACCACTTGCATGAGTAATGAAGCTGGTGCTGGAGGAGCAGAATTGTTTACTCCAAAATAATCGATGGTGTCTAGATGCTTTTTTATTGTTTTCCTCAAGATAGGTACGACGGCCTTTTAGACAAATTGGGCGTGGATGTTAGCATCACAGCGACGGTTTAGGGGATACATATGTTGCAAGAGGCGTTTCTCACGTGCATATCCATTCATGATAAGGTAGGCACATGCGCAGTGCCAGTATCACTCAGTGGTGATGAACTATGGGAGAGTAAATCGGAGCAAAGATTCGGAGTACTGAGTGGAATTGTACTTGTAGCTATGGGGCTATACACTGGCAAGTCAATTGAGTGTCAAGGTCATGTTGATGCAATATAATGTTCACGATGTAGATGTCTTCTGTGCCACAAAACAGTGTTGGTTGGACGGAGTGATATCGAGTCAAAGCTGTGGAAACCCGCCTTTGGGTATCGCAGCGATAGGTTTCTGAATCGTAAAGATCCTCGATAACTTAGTCAAGAAGGAACCTCAAAACGCCTGATTGCACAGACTTTGAGCTGAGTGTGATAAGATCGTTCGATCGAAAGTTCGACAGTTCGAAAAGTTCATGCTAAACAGTCTGTAAATCAACTGGGAGCGCGTAGAGGATCAGAGTAGAACAGTCTTAGATCCTTTCGGATCTTATTGACCAGATAATAGTGTGTGTGCAACTACTGAGGATGATAAGGACTATTTTAGTAGCCTTTTAGTTAATGACTGATGGAGCTATCATAAGCATGATTTCAATACCAAGGTGATGAGAGTTTATTATTGGATGTATAACCGTTTTTTATGCATAACATCTGCCACAAGATCTGTGGTAACTGCCAAGACTAGACGCCGCTTTAGTGCGCCACTTATTTAGCCAGCATCTCTCACGCAAAAACTTTGAGAAATGGATGACTACTGGACTCCTTAAAGCTACCGCATGTGGCTAGCAGCAGACACCGATAGGTGATCGCAGAGCAATCGAAGCTTGGATTAGAGCGGGTTTAGCAGTAGAGAAAATAAGGCTAGAAGCGAGTTCTCCCCACCACGCAACTTCTTGACGCCCTACCAGTATTCCAGAACCAATTAAGTAGTACCTTCCGATGAAATCACGATAAGAACTTCTATACACACTCCTGCATAGCCTTCGAACTTTTGCAAGAAATCATGCATAAGTAAGTAACAAAATCGAACTTGTAAGGTAGGGTACACACATTCAGTCTTGGACTGTCATTTCTAGACTCAGTCAGTTCTCAACACTTCAGTGCAGACCAATACTTCTTGACATCATTCCAAGCTGCACACTATTGGTATACATGACAGGCCATCAAGACTGTCAATCTTGACGGATAAAGTGTACCCTCCTTAAGAGCAAAAACGAATGACACTGTTTAGACAGAACTGACGGACTGGATTTTTTGGAATTCACGTAGTCCTGTCTAAACACTCCCCCGAATTTTTTTCGACGTTTAGTAGTTGACTCTTTTAACAACAAAAGTAATGCGTCTTAAAGCAAATAAATTGGTTTACTGTCGTCATTCTATTGCTTGCTGCATGAATATCTCAGTTTTTAAATTATTTTCCCACTCTTTTGTCGAGAGACAACGATTGACATTTCTAAACGTCAAAAAAAAATTCAGGAAATTTCAGAAAATCTGAAAATCAATGTCACCCCTCCACTGTAAACGTCAAAAAAGTCTGACAATCCTGTATAACGGGGGTGCGAGTGTGGAAGTAAAGAGATGACATGTCATGGTCCCGCGAGTTTCTTGACGTTTGGAAATGTCATGCGACAAAAGGATGCAAACAAATTTAAAAACTGAAGCTTTGTTGTGAAATGAATTTTCGGTGATAAGCTAACCAATGTCACCACCGCCACCTACTAATAGTGAAGAAAAAAATGCGGCGGAACTGTTCAGACAGGACTACCAATCTGAACGTGCGAATGTCAAAAAAAGAAAACGAGTCAGCTAGTCCTTTGGCTCATATATGTACATATGTAAGCTAAAGTTACTAACCCTTTGAGTTAATTGGTGATTTACAGAACTGTGAAGTGACAATCATAATTGTACCCATAGGACACAACAAATTGGTTCACCAACAAAATTTAAAGCCAAAGTTCGAGATTCGTTTGGTATTACCTACTTCATTGAAACTGTTTTACAGAAACGAGTAGAGTTTGGTTATATCCAAGCCACCATCAACCATCAACAACTTCGGAGTAATTAAGGCAGGCCTTTTAGCTACCCCAAAGCTAGTGACCAACCTTTGTATTTGTCTTCCTGGTAAACTCACGACAGGAGCTCACAATAGATCCACCAGTAATCGGAGGGTATATATGGCCATCCCGTTCTACGTATGTCAAAGGAATCAAAAAAAAATTCTAAACTTGTCAATGGAACTGATACATCAAATGACAATTCGTTCTGAAGTATGATTCACATCAAATGGTTTGAAGTCTGCTGTCAATACCTTGAGACGTTGATTCCTTGCAATAGTTCTGTCAAAAGTTGTGAATTTCAACGAAATTTGATGAAAAATGGTAAAAATTTTGTAACTTTTTGCAACAGAGAGGGCTCACGAGAAAGTGAAGTTACCGCAACAGGTCAATGCGACCCAAGGCCCAGGTTTTCCCAGGATACTGGAACTCGTCTGAAAGTGGTTGTGGGGCTTATGAATCTGATCCTAAGCCTCATCCTAATGCTCTACACTTCCTAGATTGAATAGGAGAAAGTTCGAAGTCAAGTATTTTCCCAAGGATATGATCGAGTATAACACACAACACAACTAGAGATCTAAGAACGTGCTGACACTAAGCAGTTGGTGTGACCTTACTATTGTTGCCTCTTTGTATGCGACTTTCTGGAATTTTTCAGTGGCAACCCGCTCATAAGAATGACTTGCCATGCACCAGCTACTAACTGGAAACCTTGTTCTTTCTTAAAGTAATCCTGCCCGCCAACATCAGAGCAGTTCCCTTCCGTCCATTAAATCACCACACCAACTGGTGGCACCATGAATATTTGATGTCGAAAATGTTGCTCAAATTCTGGCACACCAGGGCGTATGTGTAACATTTTCAATCAAAGTCTCGAATGAAACATTGTACACTCAACGAACCACATAAACACATGTTGACCAACACACTCCAGTAAGCAACAGCTGAATTTGAGTGAAACCCACATTCACTCAGTGGAGAGATTCTACGTTTCTCTACCGTCGAAAGGATTAACGGCAAAATATTCACTCCCACGAAGTTTATAGGCAATTTCTGTCGAAGAGCAAACTCAGTTTTCGTCGATGTGGCAACAAGTTTGGTCGTTTCGCTGATTCTCCGTGTCGCCAAAGTGTTTATCGTTTTCTGTAGGCCTCTACGGTTACTCGAACGGGCGTGTTTGTTTTAAAAATCGAAACTGAGAAACAAAAACCAAAAAAGAAAAATGTTTTCAAGTTCATTCCTGTTTGAAACTCGGTAGAGATGTTGAAGAAATGGAGACATCTGTGCGGTAAAAGAAATTTCATTTCGAAAATCGAATGATAATAGAAAAACGTCTCTAATACATTTGTTATTTGTTTTTTTTTTTTTAAAAAAATTGTGCTTATACGAGTCTTAAAGATATTTTTTGTGATAAAAGTTTTACCTTGTGTTCGTACCTTAGTGCAGTGTTTTGTGGTAAAAAAGAAAAGTGTGAGTGTGAGTGTGAGGATTTGCTCGGCGACTTAAAAAGGATTTACCTTCATCTAGTCACCCGAGTGCAACGTACAAAATTCCAGGTGAGTTATAGCTCCTTGGGGGCCTGACCACTCGTATGGGTGGAAGGGCGGGTAATTAATCCAAGTTAAAACTTTTTCAAATAAATTTTGAAATTCTGAAAATACATGGCTATCCCAGCTTAACACGCAACTTATGTACATATGTCTTCCGAGCTTTTGGGTTTTTTTCCATGTTTTTCAAAGTATCGCGATTAAGGCTTAGAAATAGAAAGTGGCAACTTTGTTTGTCTGATGAAAGTATCTACTAGCTCATCCTTTTTTTTAAGTAAATCAGATCTACCCGATGTAGAGTCCTTCTTGTAATTTTTGGGAAAGTTTTGACCTAGGTTTTGGCGATTTGTTCCCTGAAATACCTACAAATATATCTGTAAGTGTTGCCATTCGAAAAATGCAAAAGAAAATGTGTTCTCCTGTTGAACTAATGGAAGTAATAGAAAGTTTTTTAAACATAAATGTGTCCAGTCTGATTCCCAAATAAATCTTCACAATGAAACATTGAATTTCTGATGACTTCCTTTACCTTCGTTGGGTCTATAGTTCAGAGTGGCCTCGACTAACAAGCTCCTGAAGCTAGTACGATTCTTGGCTTGGTGTCATCAGTTGAGTACGGCAAGTTCATTCGTCCAAAATATTAAGCAGACCCTTAGGTCTTCTTGACGGCGGTTTGCTACATAGTCCTTTTTTAGGGACGAAATGAAAGGGATTGAGGAATGGCGTCCTTCTTTTGATTTTCATGCCGATGTCGTTGGTAGATTTACGAGTAGTAGAAGAGTAGTTGGGTAATTCATTCACTACTATCGGCCGAGATGTCGGAGCTGTTTGGTCAGGTTCTTCCATATCTATGGACTTTTTGACAAAAATCCTTTGACGGATTTTTTGAAAGAGATGAGTCATGTTAACCTGTCTTGATTGACATTTCATAATGAAAAGTCTTTGCTCGGCACATTGTCTACAAATTAATCAGCGTTTTACGAGGAATGAAGCAGCTTGTAGCAGGCTCACATAGCGAATCGTCTCCATTTCATGGTTTGTTGAACTCTTAAAAACGTTGAAGAAAATCCACTGCTTTCGACAAAAATGTAATTCAGCGATAAGGCAATGGGTATGTCAACAAGCAAAATTGACATATTTGGCTGAAGAGCAGCCCAAAGAGGTTGAAAAACTGGTTCGGTTCATATTTCTTTAAAAACGAGGCCGGCTACAACATCACTATTTTCTGCCTTAGAACTGAAGCCCTTAATCTCTAGGAAATTTAGTACCAACAAAACGGCTTTCCACTTGGTCCGGCTGTGTGTCCATTGGTTTATTGGGAGAATAGTTCAGTGAACAACTTCGGATCGGTGAATTGGTTTCCTAGAATACTTTAGAGGTCTAGAGTTGTGATATCACACGGTCTGGGTTACCAATTCACCGATCCGAATCTGGATACAATTCAGGATTCGGAAGCCAACATTACTCGGGTTATTCGCCAAATACCATCGAGAATTAGAACTTCAGAATGGATAGTCCGATAAAATAGAATAAAGTAGATGAAACACCCTGTATTTAACCCCTTTTTGCGGCTTCTAATTCAGTGTTTATGAACGCCTCAGGAGCTACTTGCTTCGTTCTTTTGATGACGTTCATGTCGCCTGTGTAACCAGGAAGTTATACTATCCTGTGGCCTGGCAATTTCGTACTATTTTCTCCCAATATTAGGTCAAGAAACCTGCATGACAGTTCGTCGTCCTATATAAAACCTTTAAGTTACCGCTACAGGCCATAGCAGCGATATCACTTAGACCACATAAGGTCCATTGTCATACCACATGGATCTAAGGATTTTTTCTTAAAACTACCCTTGGTATCAGCAAGAGGTTATAATAAAGTGCTGAAGGCTGTTTATGTTGGCGTTAGTTCAGCCAGATTCGACATGTCAGTATCTGGTTCGGTGGCGTATGCTTAACGTTTTTTTTCGTACATTTTCCGATTGATTCTCGGACATAAGGAGGCACCAGTTCAGCTCGTGTGTGTCTACGATGCACAGAAACAGAATATCTAACTCGAATTGTGCTACGAGAAGGTAGACTCAGGATATGAGTGTCTGGTTCGGTGGCGTATGCGTAACGCGATTTTCATACATTTTTCGGCTCAAAAATTTTGTATTTTCTCAGACATAACGAGACACCAGTGGAGAGAGCTTGGCAAAGGAGATGGAGAATGGCTCCTTCTTCTTGTTCGTCCATGCAGATTCTACAGAAATCATTTGCGAGGATGCCCTGCCTAAAACCTTTCGTGGCATTGAGGGATGTCTTTTTAAATTTTTAGATCGCTCTATCTAATGTTCTGCCCTACTTTTTAGAGTTTGGTTAGGTAAACATAGCTTTTGTGGTATTTCAGTAATAGATATTGGATTTGCCTTTTCACACAGACTGTAGTCTCCACATAAGCGACTATGTTTTTCCCAAATCGTTGCAATACAGAGTGAAACTCAATGCTTGCGCTTTAATGCACATTACTTATTTTATCTCCAAACAATGTTCCAAGAAGCTTAGTAGAAACAAAAACTTCTCAGCCAACATCCATCCTGGTGTGACTTAAAAGAAAAACACCACGAATGCAATCAGGAAGCCATTAAGGACATAGTGTGTAGAATACATTACGGGTGACACTCGTGAAGACTCGTGGAAGACTTGTAGCTAAGTGATATCAATAAAATCTCTGGTGGTTCAGTCTATGAACTTAAATAGCTGTAAAGGCTGCATAAATCGGGAAAAAATATATCAGATTGAGAAGGAGCCGCCAACCAACTGAGATCAAAAAGAGAGAGAAACCGCTGATAGTCTTGGAATAAAGTATTCTTTGGAACACATCCCTGTTTCTTTTTTTCAAAACTCATCAGTCACGTCTGTTTGTGGAAGATTTAGGATAGGTATGTCAAACTTGACATTACTATGATGGAGAAGTTTAAAAGTGGGTCCGCCAATTCTGTTTCTTAGAACGGATTTGTCTTAAACTTCATCTCTAGAGTCTGTAGAGCCACGATTCGAGGAGAAATCTTAAAATTTCATTTTAACCTCAAAATTAAGGGTACTTAAGGTAAATTTCTCAAACATGAGTATAAAGATTTTAATAAAATTGGTTTTATCCCTACAGATACCGAGTTTTTCATTAAAAATGAGCCTATGGGTACTCTTTCCCTCTTCGACTTAAAATTAATATCTGTGAGGTATGTATATGACAAATACAAAATTTAGGCAGAGACTGGCTTTCCAAACTTTAAAAAAATTAACTTTTTTTGGAAAGAAATCGTTAAAAACAAATTTAATAGACCTCCAGGTTCTCTAAAAGTCATCTGAACATCATATACGGTCACGCGCAACCTTTAAAAGGATTAAACAAAATAAAGACTCTCCCAGGCAGTCTCATTGCCACGCCTATTTATTAGACGTAATGTGTAAGAAGAACAAGACTTGAATTTCAATGCTTGTAGGATTATGCTTGAAGGTTATGGGTTTAAGGCGCAGGGTACGCACCTGAGAGCCTCTTCACATCCCCGTTTTTCGTAGACGAAGGGTGAAAATATTCAGTGGGCATAGCCCGAGCATGGTTTCACTGGCAGCAGTGGGAGTAGTCCTTGTCTACTAGGTAGCCAGACAAAGGTTAAACTAAATCACTGGGAACTGAACTAAGACCTGTTTAACTGGAATCCAGAAACTGGCCTAAGATATGCCAAGAAATGTAACAATTTGTCCAAAAATAAAAGAACAAAAGAGATCATAAAATCCTCGCTGTTCCTTGGCAATCGATGCCAATCAATGGAAATCATTGGACACGTGCCGACTACGTCTTTAGGACACTGAAACTGTCGAGGATATTTCATCCAAATGTCCCCTCCTTCAAGCCCATCACCCTAATTGTGTTTAAAACTGCTCACAACGATGCAACTACATAAGTCTCTAAAATAATTGGTAATGGGCAACGCCTGCCTCTCTCTCTCCAAACAGAGTTCAAAACGTTCCTGACCCGAACCCAGGAAAGACCAACAACGCCCCAATCGATACTGAAAGTCCACTCATAATCCCAAGAGGATAACGAACTTAACTTTAAATTAACAAAAAAAAAATCGACCTCGCCTCGTGCAGTGAGTGGAATTAAAAGAGAACCAAATTTGCCTTGAATTTCACAACAAATGGCGCAGAGTTAATCAATTTAATTTCGACTTTTCCTTAAGTTTGCCCTAAGTACTGGCACATCCCGTGCGCTCGTTTCTCAATTGAACTTTAACGTTTTATCGGCGCGGGTATACCTATATTTCTTACTTTAATTTCCTTACAGCAACAAAAAAAAAACAGTCAGGATACACATCCGATTATCATCACACCTCAGTCATCCTAATAAACGCTTTATACGAGATCACATGTACTGCATATACTTGTTTTTATCGCGTTTTAGACATAAATTTGAATATACGATGTGAATTCGCGGATAAAAAAGTATCTAGCACGTGCAATTCAATACCTGTCGGTGGGGGTAATCCAATTTGAATACTTGATTGCGCTTGGCATTTCAGAGGCTGAGGACCACAGGAGAATATATTTTCCCCAAATCAGGATTTAATGCCAACAACATCGTACTGGCGGTGGAGGTGGATGCCTTAACACGTTCATATGACCTAGATTCAGATAATTTCAAATCTCACTCAAACTGTCAATAAAACAAAAAAAAAAAGGACATCCCTGCAACAATACACAATTAATGTCATCTAAATTTAAACGCACAGACAGAGGTCATTCAAGCCTCAGTAACAAATAGATATATGTACGAAAGTGCAGCTCGCTGGTAGGCACGTTCTCAAGAGTCCTTCAGTTTCTTACACTTGTCACCCCATTCAAGAGGCTGAATACTTTTCCTTCCATCTTATGAATAACCAAAGTAGACTGACGTACTTGAAGTTTCTCTACTGCAGCACACACACGCTCTTTAATTGCAGCGACCTTTCAGCATGCACTGTGTCCTTAGAGTGTGTACCAGGATGGTAGTGCAAGGTTATTAAAGTAATAATAAGGATTCTTCTTAAATTCACTGCTCAACGGTTTAAGGATGAGTTCAACTGAGGACTTAAACATTCCAAGTCACTTGGCGTGTGTGTACAACAAGTGTTTTACGCATTATGCTGAACTTCATCCATAAAATACTTGATATCCTGATACGTTTACGGATTTGTGCATGGAAGGAACTGTTAAACACCGCAGTGCCCGGCAGCCTCAAGCGTATGCATGACTCAAGTTCGCATTTCTCACAAGAGGGTAACGCAGAAAACATATCTAGAGAGAGAGAGAGCACATCCTTGCAAATGGAGGTTGTCTTGTAGCTCGCAGGGAAGGCACAATGTACCCCTGGGATGCTTAAAGGTGCTCTTGACAGATCAGATTTAAAATGGTCGTCCTTACCACTTTTCATATCTGACTGGTTGTGACTTTAAGATTTTCTTACAATGTACTCGCTGTCATGCACTTCCTTTGTCCATAAATTTAAAGAAAATAAGGCTTTGGGGTTCATTGGTTCTAAGAACCAGAGCCTGCGTTGAATGTTGCCATACTCTTTTCATACTGCCCTGTCAGAAGTATTGCAGCAAAATTAGTACGTCAACCCCAAGGAGCTTCTCATTCCAAACATCTTCCCGCCATCTGTGTATTTATATTGCTGCATCCAATTTCCGATTGACGTCCCAAACAGCAACAGAGATCTTGCAAATTCGTACGTCATAAAACGTGTATAACTGTCAAGAAAACTAAAGGTAAGTTCAGACGATTGTCAGATTTGACAATGGTGTAAGCAAATCATTGTCAAATCCATTGACCATTTGACAATGAGGTTTACTGGTATCTATCAATCGTGTAAACACTCTTTGAGCCTGCTTGCTCAGGCTTGTTGTACTAGATTTTTTTTTTTTGACGTTTGGAAATGTCAATCGCTGTCACTCGACAAAAGGGTGAAAATATGAATCAAAAACTGAGACATTTATGAAGTAAACGATAGAATTCCAATTTAATTGTGGAAAGCATTAACTTTCTTTTAAAAAAAAAGCTAACTAATTTCATTTTAGCGCCAATCACTTATACATATGTCAAAAAAATCTGGCAAAGTTTTTAGACAGGACTATCAATCTGAGCACGCCAATGCCAAGCAATGTCAATCCTGTGTAACCTGTTTAACAGGATTATTAACATCACTGTCAGGTCATTGTCAGAAACTTCAGACATTTACAGATGTACGGAGCTTTTGACATCTGACAACGCATTTGTTGAAACATGGTTTTGCTGTTTTCTGCGAAATGTTTTGGATGCATGATACGTATTATCTCTGCTGCGTGTTGGTACTATTTTCATTTCAACATTTTGTGCAGTGAAAACGAATAATGAATGATAGATTGACAGGGGAGCAATTGAAAGAAAATTTGATTATTATCCACATAACATGGTATTTGCATGGCAATTGGTCTTTATATTCGTTGCTTTTCAATACACATGCGGCTAAGATCGTTGAAAATGCTCCTTTTTACCTCATTTCGACTTAAATTTTGCACTTTTTGGGATTCTTCAACAACCATTTCTAACAACCATGTCATTGTCAGCATATTTGTAGACCTAACAATAATCGTAGATCTGACAATTGTCTGAACATAGCTTTAATTAAACCGAGGTAAGTTCTATTCTTGAAGAAAGTACTCCTTACGAACAGAACTATTGCTATTGTACAGCTCAATTCTGTTTGTTTATAAACGTCAAAGCAAACATCTGTTTATTTGGATTTAAGTGTTTTACCTTTTTTTAGTTCAGAGCAGAGCTTGAGTTGATAAAAAAAGGATGTATTTTATATTAATTTGGCAGTCATATGTATCTGTCATAATTTGACAGTTGGAAATTAGCCATAGAGTGATACAAATATGAGCATTTAGATCTGTTCGCGGGGCCTTTCAAAACAGAGAAAGTGCTCTGCAAAGTTCTACAAAAATGGACGTAATCCTGTTCGAGTAGGCAGATGTTTCGTAGTTTTTCGTAAAAAAGAAAAGCCTGTCAACCTGTCAATCTATACGGAGAGTAAGCAATTTTTTTTTGTGCTTTTGTGAACATTTGCATTTGACGTTTGAAAGTGGCCAAATTTCGTAGCATTCATCTCTAATCTCTTTTCTTCCTACGAATGTGCAACTCAAAATCTATCAATTTCTCCAAAAAGCCCAACAAAA
Source organism: Xylota segnis (assembly GCA_963583995.1). Lineage (NCBI taxonomy): Eukaryota > Metazoa > Arthropoda > Insecta > Diptera > Syrphidae > Xylota > Xylota segnis. The sequence continues at coordinate 45,994,644 of OY757237.1, forward strand.
TTTTTTTTAGCGAACACGTACAAGGTTTTATGCTTAAAGAATGAAATGTCAAACCAAGTACATTGCCAGTGTAGCACCTGCAAGCTTTATTACTTACAGCTTCGTAAACCGTCAATCCTTCGTGACAGACGTTACCAATTTTGTATTGAAAACACTGGATGCAGTTGCTAAACTTAAGTGACATTAAAAAACTATTTTTCCAATTTACTAGACGTGAAGCTAGTTGCGGTTTATACGACGTTTAACCCGTCTTTGTTTGCCAAGAAATTATATGATGCAATAATATTTGGTTTGGAATAAATTAAAGGAAGATGACACGGAGCATATGTGTTTTCAACCAGACTACAATCGAGTTACTGAAGTCGAGGTTCGTTGACTGCGCTGTTTCCACAAATAAATCAGTCAATTGGCCACCTCGTTCATGTGATCAGACGCCACTCGTTTGGGGTATAGTATGCTAATAAGGTGAAGATCAACATCGAATGTCAAATGTTGGGATTCCGCCTGATTTATGTGAAAATTTATGGAAATTTGGGTTCACCGCATTCACTTCACTCGTGCAGACGTGGCGGTTGATGACATTCGAGTGAAGTTGTCATCAATGTCACTTTTTTTTATAACTCAAACGTAATGAAACTTAAAAACAAAAATAAACAGAATGAGGCATATATACCATCCAGTTGGCTGTTGGTATTTTCCCATTTTTATGGACCAGAACTTGTATGAAAAGTTTTTCAGTGTCTAACCTTATTATATGTATGTCATCACGTCAGGTACCTCAAGGCCTATTCTATCTGTACCGGTAAACTGTTTAGTCAATGCCAAACCTCTTCAAGAGAAAAACTCTTTCAAAGATTGCAGCTTAATTCCGCGTGGATGTCAAGTTGGTATCAAAGTCAAATTCTTAGGGGGCCGCCATGTCCCACTTTGATTCAAAGAAACACCCACTCACGCAAGTCTGACTCCCACACGATTTATTTACCCAATTGTAAGATGCTTCTGGCCATTTCCAAGTTTTAAGCCAGAAATACATCCACTATCCCCACGGGAACGATAATAATACTTTCCTGGCTTTCATTTATGTCATTCCTTTGATAAATGTATAACTTCCTTCAACGCAGTGATAGGAAATCCTTAAAGGTGCGCCCTCGATATCCACTTCCTGATGGCATAAATCTGCCATACACGCACGTGATTCGTATACCTACATATCTTCGCTTCCAAATCATTCTGTCATTTGGATTCCAAACAAAAAAGTAAAAATAGCTATCCTTCACCATGGCATACATACTATATACTAAATGTAGGTGAGAATGTCACAAACAAGGAAACCTTACACCTTCCAGAGAACTGTGCCACCCACAGCCAGCCAGCGCGTCTATAATACAATTTAGGAATTGAGGAACCTCTCCCAATAGCAGGGCTCCAGAGCAGAACATCACTTTGGGTGATAAATTTAAAATTGAATTCAATTTGGATTATTGCGTGAATTCGTTTTGATCATCCGTATTAGGTGTCATCCGCCGATGAGTAATGTGTTTTTTTTTTTTTGTTTTTACTTTTCAGCCAGGTTTTATGGCCGATGACACAGTTAGTGGACGACGGCGGCGGTAATCCACGTCCATTAATCGTAAATTGTCAAAAAAACATTTCCTTTTATTAGCGCCATGTCGTTCCGGCCCTGAGTAATTGACCGTAAAACCTAAAATGACAGATGAAACAAAAACAAAAAAAAGGGAATACTTTTAGGGGCAGTAGCTACCATGAAAAACTCAAAAAATATTTACAACGTGCGAGTTGACATAGAATTTGACTTTGAAATGGCGAAGCCCATCGCAGATGACCTGTGGATGGGTGTCTATCTATTCGTGCTTCCGGCTGCTGTCACGTTGTTACTCGTATATACAATTTGTCTTGCTGTGTGTGTACGAGTAGTACTTCTATTTTCTATGGCACCTTGTTATCGGATCCTTCTCAAGTTAAGTTGGTATTTCGGGAGAAATGTCTTCGGATATCTTAAAGGAAATTGAAGCTTCAGAGAATGCGACATGTACACTTTAGAGTCAATTGGGACTCGCTCTGGGATATCTTAATAAATTTTTGCAAAGCACTCATTTGAAATTCAATTGAAAATCCTTGAAAACGACTTGTCGGATAGTTGAGACTTGTTTTCATCGTATGGGGAGCTAAGGTTATTAGATAAAGTGTCCTATCATCCGTCATTGGTAGATTTTTTAAAGCATTGTAGCATGATTCGTTGTTGACCAAAGAGTGTAGTACTTCCTGATGAAGGATGTCTGGTTTGATGACCATAAACATGATCTAGATCAGGCTAAACACTCTGAAAAAGTTATTCTCTTAATGGAAAGAAAGGTGTCATATGAAGATGTCACTTGACTGAAGCTGAGTTTACTCAGTGACCCAAGAGGAAACTGGACAATTTGTTGGCAATTTTTGAATTATAAAAATTTACCACCCAAAGTCTGAGCCAGAGGTCGCAACTTTAAGAGCCCTTACTCCAATTCTCCGTCTAATAGTCATCCCACCAGACAGACTATATGGATAAACTGGAGTTAATCCACTATTGAATGTTCCCAAGCTATTGAGGCAAAGGACCGGTCGAAGTACCAAAAAAATCGCAGTCGTAAGTCCTTCAGTTCAAAATGAGCCACACCAGTCGATTCACAGGAGTTGCGAATCGGTCAGTCCTCATTGGTGCGAATTTTAAGTAAAGATTTCGACCTGCACCTTTCCTGGTTCAAATTAGTTCAAGACTTATTATTTTGGCCAGAATTGGATGGACTTGGTATCAATGATATGTGGTTCCAACAAGATGGTGCCACATGCCACACAGCTGGTCAAACGATTCAACCTCTTGAACGATACATTGGGTAATTGTGTAATCTCAGCCCGATTAAATGGCCGTTATTAGGGTTTACGTTAAGTTGTTGATTTATGCCAACAAACCAACAATGGTGGAGGAGCTCAGGAACAATATCGAACGCGAAATTGCCAACATTCCAGCTGATGTGGTGGAAAGGAGGTGAAAAATTAGCTCCAAGATGTCGATCACTGCAAACGTGCTCACGCTAGTCATATTTGTGAATTCGAATTCCATACAACATGTGTACTGTGCCTGGAATGATTTTCAGCCCAATATCGCATTAATTCCGTCTTTTATTTGAGTACAAAATTGTTATGTCCTTATTGAAACACACTTCATTTTAATTCCGAATCATGACACATTTACTGACTTTCGTAGTAGATGCAGCCAAACCAACGAGGACACCCCTTTTCAATCATCTCAATCGGCTTAACTTATCTCCTCCGCCACGCCTGTAACAACTTACAAAATGGCGTAATATCCTGCCGGAAACTTATAGTGAGAATGGTTGCGAATTAAGGAAATCGGCAAGAGTCCTCAACATGTCGCATTCAATGGAGCGGCGGTGCTCAAAGGATACAGTTTTTTCTTTTCCTTTTTACAATAAAAATAATTTTCCACCTCCCTTTGGAGTACTTATTTCGAAAAATTGCTCGTGGAGCGCTTTTGTCGCCGACAATAACGGTGGGAAATTTGTTTGTTGTGCGAGTTACAGAAAATTAATTTCCTTTTTCTGAGAAACTGAAGGCGCCGCACTGGAAAATGGTTTCGAATGATATTGTCCTGGAAACAGTGAAAGTTTTCGGTACAAATGCATCCCTGCTGTGAGGAGTTTAACTTTAAATTACTGCCAAGCAAGTAACTGCTGTTCCGAAAGTACCACACCTTGGCTGCTGGCCGTATTCAATGGCAACACCCCACCTTTGGCACACAAAGTGCGTTCAGGCATTCTGAAAACAGAGTTTGTTTAGTCAGTACCATGTGGGGGATGACGAGGACTAAACATGAATCAATCAAATCATTCAACTGCGTAATGGATATACTATCCCCAAACAGAATCATAATCAAATCGACTAATTAATCACGCAATTCATCAGCCATAATTGATTCGTCCACTTGATCACATTTTTCACAATAATTAAGCACACGGCAGGCTCTGCGTCCTGCACGAATGAATCTTTAACGGCTTCACACGCTAATTGTTGTTTATCCTGTGAGAGCGCAACAATCGACTCTGCGCCCTAAATCAACGGCTAATTGAGAGTAAGTGGGTGAGCCACCACCCAGCCTCCTCCAGGATGTGCCATAGAAGAAAACCTTGTTTTCCTTTTCCTTTCTCTATGTTTGCTCGCTCAATTATTCCTGAGTAATTCATTCCAGAACGGCACATGCACACTTGTACTCGTCCTCGTATCCTTTCCGCCGAAAAATAAATGTTATTTGCTTTCGAAAAATATGAAAAATTTAAGACACACAGCTGAATTTTGTTTAATTTTAATCATCCGCTGTGACATACTCGCATGCAGGGAGAAAGTGGCGACTCCTTCAGATCTCTAATTCAACGAAATGAATGAATGTATACCAGGACCCACACCCAGCAGCGGGACAGGAGCACCAGGACGAGACGCCAAGATGAATTATTAAAAAGAAATTTCATCACATTAAAATGCGCGAAATCCAAAATGGGGGCGGAGAAGGATAACTTCTCGAGCGCACTTGTTGTTTCGTCTTGTTTATCCTGAATTGTGACATTTACCCGACATTTCCTTTCCTTTCCCTTTTTTTTTTGCTCCTTTTTGTCATCAAAAAAGTTTCAAATTGCACTTGTCGACGCGCCGTTGTCGTTTGGTTTTGGTCTCAACAGAGTAATGTTGTTCAATCACGATATCCTTGTTACAGGATACACCATCATAATTATTTGTTCCCTTTTGGCTTGGTCGCCGTGGGAGAAAGGACTGCCGGCGTTCTCGGTTGAATGGTTTGCGCGTACTGCGCTACGAGTACGCATTCAAAATTTAAGTGAATTATGAGGACACGCAAAGGAAACGAGAAATATTGAATAAGACATCCTTTTAGGAGGACGAATTTCGTCGTATAAATATGCGTAGGATAAATCTTTTAATTCAAAGATTTCCGAAAAGAAAAACTCTCTTGAAAACGATGTGAAACACGACGAGGACTTGGATATATTGCCAAAAAGTTAGCAGGGAACAACGACAACACTCCAATTAATAGAACAGGCATGTGATATGAAACACTGGAGTGGTTTAAGGTTTTTGAAGTGCACTCGTACTTGTGTTCCTTTTTTTTTTTTAAATATTTAATGGAATTTCTGCTCATGAGAGAGAGGTTTTCAAAGGCTTTGCGAGTTAAGTAAGATTTCTGGAAAACACCAGGCAGTTACAGGAGTCCTTGGATGCGAGTGAGGAGGAGAATGGGATTATGTGGCGGAAGTCTAACGCCCCGTGAGTAGGCGCGGAGTATATCCTGTGACATTTAAGAAACAAATCATTTCGTTAATTTCTATCTCGAGAGATTTTATTTATGACTTCTGGTGAATGCCAGACATCCGTGGAAGAAGGGGAGGAGAGTTTTCCTCTTAGAAGTCATTTTTTATAGCTCCTGCTTCGACATATTGTATGTATGTACACTTTACCTGGAGTTGGGAATTTGATGGAATTCTTGGTTGGGTGATTTGTGTCGTGGCATCTCTCGTGGCCTCGTTCGTGAGGTCCTTGTCAGATCGTTGCTTATTCCTTGTTATATACACTGCTTAGCCCTTGCAGCCTTATAAGACTCACCTTGGGAGTTTGGAGGATGATGGAGGTGACCTTGATATTTACATTTGCTTTTCTTTCTCGCTGATTCCTTGCCTTGTAATGCTGGGGTATCTGTGAGCTTAGTAGGTCCATCTCATTTTTAACTGCATTTTTAGGATTTGCTCAGAAGTATTACTTTCACGTTCGAGAACTGTTGGCTTTTAAGTAGATCACCAACCAGGGCTTTGGGTAATTCGTTAGTGGTTCCTTCTTACCTTCGAACCATGGACATTGTGAAACTACATGTTTAGGACTGTCGATGGCAGTCGACCCATAGTAGGCAATAAGGCTTCAACTTGAGCCGCAAAACCCATGAGCTTTCAGCAACTGAGTTTCATGGCTCTGTCCCAGGATCTTACCACTTTCTTGTACTATGCATCCTTAGTAGGATTTACTGGGTTTTTCTAACTGGAGTCGTTGGTTCTTGTTCTTAATGCTTTCCATCGTATGGTTGTTGCTTTTCTTGGCAGGATGTCTATTTAGGTAGCATTTTGGATATCATATACACTGTATCGCTGGAGGTGGTATGGCATGCGCATCTTTATCGCTTTCGCACGAGTTGGTGCGGTGTAGAGATATAGTCTTAGACTCTGCCTTGGGCCTCCCGTCTTAGACATTATTCGTTAGATGGAGGTCCCTTTTAAGAGAGACTCGTATCTAGTAGGACTCTGAGGTATTTTATGTGCTGATTCGATGTTTTGATGTTTTCGACTACGTTCTGCGGATTTAAAGACGATCTCTGACATTTATGTATCATTTGCAGGCTCCACCTCTTCCATTAACTTGGGAATGTCGTCAGCAAAATCGATAAATTTTTGTCTAATGAACCCAGCACTGAGCCCTATGGAACTCAGACGGTGATCTTGTGGTGATATTTGGGTTCATTCAGGAACCAATCTGTTGCTTGTAATCCATTCTTCCAGACCTAACATTTATCAGAGTTATTTTGGTTTGTTATCCCCATTTAAGGACCAATACCAGGCTCTGGGGACTCGATTGATCTGAAAAACTACATTTTTTTCAAAGACGCACTTTACATTTCTATGTACTTGTGCGCGCTTTGTATGTCCCCTTCGGACCTACTTACATTTATTAGGGATGCCATCGAGATCAGTGAGTACAGGAGTATACTACAGTGATTCTACTGTTTCCTTCTTCTCGTGTTTATGTCCAGATGCTGTGAAAACAGTTCTGAAATAACCACATCCGGTATGGAATTTGGGGCCCATGCAAATTGTATACTGAGTTCTACCATAAAGACTTGGTTAACCCTGCAGCAGGAATTTGTATCTGTCTTATTGTATAGATTGGTGGTTCCATATCTGCTGCCCTGCAAGTCCATGCACGTTGTCTTAGAGCGCGTATACAACATACCATGGATTGATGCCATTTGGTACGTAGTTCGTCTTAGGACTTACTTCCATATTCTCCCTGTGAAGTGGTTTATGGTATAAAATTTAAGTTTTTTGTAAAAAGAAACACTCAGAGATAATATATTGAAATATTTTCTTTTCTTTGCAGGTGCGTACCAATGTCCTTTATTTTCGTTTGTAAGTATATTCCTTAAGAAATAGTTAATTCTTTCTCACCTGGTCCTGATGGAATCCTCACCAGGTACCTATTCCTTTACAAGGTCTAGGAAGACCTCTTTCATAACACCCGTACACAGGGTGGGCCAAATACAAGGTTCTTTTTAAAAATGCAATAAAAGGAGCAATATGACATTTTTTTCCATTTAATTATGGAACACAACGTCGTTCAAGTGGCTGCCTTGGCTGGCTTTGCAGTAGCGCATTCTGTCACTGCAATTTTCCAAGACCTTGTTGACAGTTTCGGGCTGTAGCTTACGGATTGTTAGCATGATATTGGCCTTAAGTCCTTGAATCGTTTTAAGATTGTTGGCATAACATCGTTCCTTCACGGTTTTCCACAAAAAAAGTTCAAAGGGGACATCGCCAAGACGGCTGATAACACGATTTGGGAATTTGGTGAGCAAAAGATCGATTGTGGCATGGGCTGTGTGTCCATGAACCAGAGGTCTTCCAAATTCATGTCTTCAATTTCAGTAAAAAAACAAAAAGTCGGTTAACATGGCTCTGTAACGCCCACCGTTGACCGAAACATTGTTCCCAGGCTCATTTTCGAAGAAAAATGGTCCAAACTGTCACTCTCTGTGGATGCATAGGCTTCTCGATAATAACGTGCAGGTTTTCCGAGCCCCAGATGCTAGCCACCGAGATAAAAATGCGCTTCGTCAGAAAGGATGATTTTTCGCCTAAAATCGTTGTCCAATTCAAGCTGCTCTAAGGCCCAAACAGCGGAGCGACAACGAAGCGGATGGTCGTGTGCTTAGTCAATTTGACCTTGTAAGCGATTAATCTGAGATCTTGGTGCAGAATCTCCTCAGGCTCTCACACTCTCGGCTACATTAGCCTCGGGAACCATTAGCATACCAGTCTCACAAAGTTGTGTACACCAGGCGCGGTGGGTGCTTCATTTGGGCCAAAACCTCTTTTCACTCACTTTGGAAACAAGTTTTCAATATTTCCGAACGTTATTCAAGCGTAAGGCGACTTATTTCGTTCCGCGGAGGCATGATACCGACTTTCTGTCAAGATTTCGAACGGGAAACAGCTGAACTTATGATTTGAAAAGGAACCACTAGATGGCCTTCCTCTCGGTTTCTGTCATCATCTTTGACTGGTCCTATAGTAAGTCTCGCAGATTCTGTTGCTCCATTCATTTCATCGAAGAAGTGCTGCCATGAGGGACCCTTAGCTATTTGCATCTCTTTTCTGAACTGACTTTATACTGATCCCAGTCTGGGTCTAAGTTAGTCCTTTTGTTTGTGGTTACACTCCTGATGTCCGCCAGCTTTTAACTCCACCATGGAGGTAATTTTTTTTACATTTTCTGGAATTGCTAGGGAGAAAGCATCTTTAAGGACAGTAGCGACTTTCACGAATTTGCTGTCAATGTCCGAGGGACTTTGCAAGTGGTTCTCCGTCGGTTGTCCTGCAGAGCTTACATGGGAGGATGAGTTCTTTTGACTGTGAAGGCGGCCGCAGCTCTTGGCCACTATCTTACCTTGTTTTAACATAATTAGTACATAAAAATCTCTAGATAGTCCCATTATGTTCTCTATCGATGCTTGTGTATCTAAACGTTACATCCAACCATTTGCGCTTCAAACAAATCTATTGAACCGAGAGCTGTCTGTAGCTCATCACCTCTTGCTTATTTTCGAAGAAATGTTCAAATATTATTTTTTTTTCTGCTTTTTTGCAACAGAAAGGCTTCCTCAATTTATTTGTTCAGGTTTTTTGCCTCAATATCATTAACACTCGGATTTAATTATTATCGGATCCGGCATGTTTACACGGAGCGCTGCAGAGCGCCGCCGGTGTACCGAAATTTACGTTTTCCAATTTTAGAACAACAGCAGGTGCCTAATTAAATGTTTTTTCTGAATTGAATTACGAAAAGAGGCTGTATCTGGCTAAAAATAGTTCGCAACTAACTATAGTCTTAGCGAGCTGTGAGATGAGATACGGCCTCGGCGGGTGCAATAAAAATCAAATCGTGGATAAATCAATCAAATCGTGGTGTGGAAACAATGAGATACTTTGTAAACAAAAGGTATTAACTACGTCATTGGAAAATCACGAACTTCTCGCCCTTCCAATGCCATGTCCTTGAATTAAAGTGCACATATGTAGGAGTAGGTGTGTATGTTCAACAGTCAGTTTAAGTCACTTGCTAGGATAATGGTAACCACTTGAACGGTATTGGTGAAGGGAATTAACTCTATGTAATCCGATTACTCTGCTCTTGGAGTAGGAATGTGTTGGCCCTGTGGAAGATGAATGCCTGATGTGTATGCTGGTTTGGGTAATTGTGCTCAAGCATGGCCTCAACTGTGATGGAGATGTGAACATGTGCCGGCGCACTGCCTATTGACCATAAATGGATTAATTCGACTAAATAGTATTTAACAATGGTTTCGGCTTTGTGGCATGTTTGCGTAAATCCATTTACTGGTTAGTTAGTAGAAAATTACGTTGGCCGTCGTCCCGAGGCGCTCTCAGGCGTAACTTGGAGTGGTTTTATCGATCGGTTCTTGGTACAATTAATCAAATTCGATTGAGTTTTGTAAACGTTGTTAGTTGCCACACAGATGAGCCAAAGTAAAGTGCGGGTAATTTGTAGTTCGTATGTTTGTAGATCCTAGACATTCCTTGGGAGTGCCGTTCTATACTCCAGTCTGTGTAAGAAGTAGTTCTGAGTCCAACTGGTGTGAGAATGTAAAGCGATATCAAGTGCTTCTCCATCGAGATGATATATCTAAACACTCTACCTTCTCGAACGCTTGTCCTGCAGTGCTTTGGTTGTGTAAATCTTTTGCTCCCCTCTCCACATCTACTGCCATTATCGCCTATGACACATCTTCATGGTCGAGTGGCTTGAGTTTGGTAGTTAGAGTCCTGCAATCAACTGTAATTAACTTTTAACCACAAATTCGGGCCAATTCTCCACTGAGAGACGAAGTTTTCTACCATTTTGTCAACCATTTCTGGTCGTATGTCATCGATAATACGAATGAAGTTAGCTGCGATTATTTTTGGTTTGTCAGCGTAGATTAGAAACTTGACGTTTACCCAACAAAAATAATGAAGAAACGTCAAATTTTCAAGCCCATTACGTGAAGTGCGTAATGGATGCGTTCATCGAAAATTGCGTTCAAAAAGTTGATTTGTCGTTTACGGTCTGGCATGTAGCCAGCCAGTTGGAACCACATCTCCTAGACATTCATGGCCATTCCATCAGGGAACCAAAAAGTCATTAATTACGGCTCTGTCACGATTACGGTTGACCGTAACATGCTAATTAGCCTCATTTTTGAAAAGATATGGTCCGAGGGTGTAACGAAATTTGGAGCAAGTTGAAACCTACGTAAGATAGGAAATAGCTAATGGATTTGGTTCACTTAAGTGTCAAAGTATGCAGCCGATCTGTCACTATCTACTACAAGTCCCATTATCGAAAGTAGATCTCAAGGCGAACCTGGAATGAGGACACTCACTAGATCGGTGGTAGAACTGGGCTATCTGGAAAGGTAATTGATCAGTAGTTTGGGATAGACTGGGTGGAACTTGCAACAAAGGCTGGGTTAAATCCATTTTCCTAGTGAACGCTTTTGCGGAAAGAGTTTTAGAAAATCGGAAAAACCTCCACAGGTCGGTATATCTTGAGGGTTTGTAGTAAGTAAGAGAGTAAGAGATCATGTTCACATATGTATGTACTTTCTCTTGAGGCATGCGTACAGACTGTCTGTGTTAACACGTAGATAGTTTTGCTTTGATGGGCTTCCGGACATTCCTTTGAAAACTGATGTAGTTCTCTTCAAGAGAGGGAGGACTTTGAGTAGTCTGAGGCAGCCAGAGCTTAAAGGTGTTAGTATCCAGATATCCATTGAAGCGAAATATCTGAGAGTTATCCTGGATAAGAAACTTCTTTGGAGAAAGCATGCCAAGGTCGAGAAATGCAAGGTACTCTGAAGTTTCTGGCAATTGCAAGACAGGCTTTTGCCAAGACATAGGGCCTATCGCCGAAAAATGTCCTTTGGATATGTGTGGCTGTGATAAGACCTATTCTAGTTTATGGGTCGGTTGTTTGGTAGTTTGGCATAATAATGTAACTGCCTGCTGCACTAAACTCCAAAGAACGGTCCCTCTCTCCTGGATGGGAGATACTTTTATAATGGGTTGCACTACGAAAGCAATACATCATCTATGACGGCTTTAGTATCATCCGCACTGGATTTTCGATGACTCTGCACGACACTTATTCTACGACCCGCCTGGTTCCGGAACTTCGTCTGCTGTGCGACTTACACTTTTCGTTGAGAAATGACTCCGTGCAGAGTTTGAGCCTAAATTGGTGTGCTGTCCAAAAATTGAAGGGCCCGATGCTGGTGCTGGATTGGCAAACCTGGGTCTGTTACTCAAGTAGAGACCTACGCCCATGGCTCGTGACTATGTTGTTAAGAATAAGTGGTATAGTTGGAGAGTCAGGCTGGGCTTGAGGCCTTACCAACCCTATAATCTGTTGGAGTTCATAACTGCACTCTTTCCTTTTTGGCGGAGTTCCAGGTCACACTAATATTAAGGAAAACGAGATCTTCCATGAAATTGCTTAGAAGATAGTTTTTCTGGAGCTGAACTTGCATTGAGACTTCCTCCTTCGAGATGAATGCAGACCAAATGTACAAATGATCCCGAACTGTAAGAAGTTAGCTGTATCTTAGCAGAAAAGACTGTAGACAACTTACTGGCATTCCTGGGGGAACACTTTCTGGTAAACCTTCTAAGCTTGCTTTCCCAAGATGTGGATGATGTCAAATTGCTTTGTCTCTAGCTTAGAGACTGTTTTCAAGCTAACTTCAGCTTCTTGTTCTACTAGCTTTGGTCGCATAAATATCAGGCTTACACGCAGAGTCCTAGTCTTGTCATCAGAAGGAATCTTTAGCGTAGAAACTTCATCATACTTACTTGGAATAGCAAAGGCCCGACCATGGAACCTTGGGGAATGGCTGAAGAGTTCTGTTCCATATTTTTTAAGTTGTTTCCATTTTGGTACCTATCTGGTGCTGACCTGGTGACAGTACCAGCACATTGTCTCAATAGCTCAGTAGCACTCCTTGGAAAACTCACATTGGTACTCCGTGCGTTTTCCTTGACTTGTCGATCTTGTCATTTTTAAGATCCTGCTTTGGACTTACCCTCAATGCCATGCAGTAGTTCAGGGTGTTTTCCTTTGCCGACTGAGACGTAGTTCCCCTCTTACATTACTTTGCTGTGTCGCATGTTCTGATAGGTTATGTCAGTCCTTCAGCACAGGATCGATGTCCAATATTGACTGCTAGGATCTGTATATTGGAATTCGATTAAATTTTACTTTTTGGTTTCTTGACGTTCCTTTTGGTTCTCGGAATCACCAATGAAGCTCTCTGGCTTGTCTGGAGGAAGTAGTTAAGCCAACATCGGCTTTAACCTGGTTTGGTGTTTAGTTTGATTCGAACCTTGCGAAAAGGTGACCTTTTCTTCTCCTTTAGATGATTGTGCTCGCAAGAGTGTAACGTCCTTGCTCCAGGTAATCACCAACTCTGGCTTTCTGGGTCACGATGGTGTCGTTACATGTTTCGGAGAACCAGGACGGCAAACACCGCCTTTGAGTGTTAGATGTTAATGTGGATCTGAACCTAGTGGTTTCACTACAGATAAGAAGGATTCATTTGTCCACAGAATAAGAGGTAAATTGAAAAAGGAGACACATCTGTCTCCGGCGAGAGACATGCATGTGTTACCCTATAAAGCGACTCGCATCTCCTACGTGCTTCTGTGCTGAATCATGTCTTGAGTACAATACCAGGGATCACTCTATGACCAGAAATCAAAGAGCCTCTGCATGTTGCATTCAATATTCTTTTGAAATATTTATGCACGAGTTGGAGGAAGTTCCATTAGACTACGACGACGACTACGAGGACGACGACGACAAAAGCGCCTTCACAAAGAGAATAATAGTCACGAAAGCAAAGGAATCCATTTATCTGTGCAAAGCCTGACCATGCAAAGCACTTCAATGAATATTTAACCGCAAGCAACAAAGAGCCCATAAATAAGCCCACCCCCCTCGATGGAATCGCAGAATGCATTTGCCAGAAGTGATTCGATTCATTGTTTCCATTTAGTGGCTGTGAGTAACTTTAGAGCCACATACACAGGGTCTCCTTCCCCCTTTGGCTCATATTTCGCCTGTCAAGGATGTAACGCTATGCCACTAATATGGGGACACTTCCTTGTGTCGATACTAGATGTGTGGTCTCCTCTATTTCGAAGGTAGATAGAGCAGCTTTGTGGGAGTAATCAGCTTTGATGCAGGAAAAAAAGTCCTTTAAACGTGTAATCGGATAGAAGTCTCCATTTGCTTCCCTTGCACACAATACTTCCCAAGGACTCCATGTATGATTGGTCCTTCGATTCGGCATTCGGCATGTAGAAATGGTTTTCCTAGGACAGCGCACAGTGTGGGCAGATAGATGGTACATCACCATGTGTCTAACATCACCCTCGAGGGTGCTTCCAATTTCTTGTGATGTTCGAGTACACATCGAACATTATGAAGAGCAGCGAATCGATATAATGTATCTTTGACCATAAAGCCAGGGAATTGTATTCCGATGGTAGGTTGAAAGGACATCCAGTTGAAGAGGGCGTGTGGTGGACCATTACAAATGGGAGTTATTCAAAAGTTCTGGACCACTTTGCAAAAAAAAATAAAGTTTCCCTGCTCGCCCCGTTTCGAACAAATAAAATGGGAATGCATGAGCGGGAGGGGACTCTGTCGAGGCTCTTTGTGAGGTTCATTGTGAATTTTTCATTCTAAAGAATACTCGTATTATATTCGAACTGAGGGATGCGAGTACGTGGCTTGGACTTGAATTGAATATGTTTTTGAAAAAGTTGCTCATTACTTTTCATTTTTAAATGGAATGGTCTTTGTGCTCGAAAATAGGTCACCAGTATGGTAAAGATCAAAGTACAGGGCTATTGTTGGTTGTTATTTGAATAACATGTCCATCGTCCATTAGTAGTCCATTTGACAGGAGTTTGTGAAGATCCTTTGAAGAATATTGAGGAGGTGGGAGCGTCTGTGATGCAGCCTTGGACTACTGAATGGGAGTAGTGTTATGTGGCAGCTTCTTAGAATGTGTCCTTGACTAGGCCTTTTACTGAAGCTAGGTCCAGCAAAGACCAGCCTGGGGTATCTGCTATCTCTAGTGCGTAGAAGGTACGTATTTAGACAAGCCCAGTGTAAAGAGCTGGAAGGGGCAAATTTTTAGAAGCCTTTCACTTCTTAGGCTCTTTTTGCGTCTTTTTTCGAAGGATAACCATGAAGCATTTCATAAAGAGATGGGCCCCCCTTAGGTACTGGGGTATGGAGTATATGTTGGAGTTTGTGTTGACTACAGTACAGCATGTCAGCTACTATGCTGTGCACCCTTCGATTCCAAATTGCAGACCCAAGCATGTCAGACAGTTGTGAGCTATCCTGATGGTTTTGTTGGACTCATGCTACAATTTTTCCAGGAGATTGCTTAATACTTACCAACTTGGGGATGATATCAGTACATACATTCACAGTAGAGGACTTAGTAGAAAGCCTTGGGGAACGCCTTTTGTTATATTGGCTGGCTAGTTCGACTATAGGTATCGCGCACTATTTTTAAGACCGCGTTATGTCAGGAAGTCAGTTCACAGTGTTGAATGCGTTCGGAGCAGTACTGCTTCAGCTGCTCTATAGGTTTTATCACCATAATCGTCATGGATGGCGTCCATCATATGACGTGCCTTTTGGAATCTGTTAGACCTGTTGAAGGTATTTGTAGAATGTGGCAGTGGATACCGGGGTTTTCATGTTTTTGTGAAGCTTTAATCTTGAGGTCTGTGCAGTAGAAGCTGTGGAGATGAGGGTGCAGTCCACTATCTCATCGATCCACGAAGACGGGTTTTTAGTAGGATGTGCTGCCTGGTGCTCAGTAGGGCTAGACATCTACAAAGGAAGTGATGTAATGAGTAATGATTCTTTCTCGTCAGTATCCTTGCAGTTTCTGTAAGAGGTATTGTGAGGGATGCCGAGCTTGTTCGCTTGGCTCTGAATTGGCCAGTTCTCTCTGATAATGGCTACAATACTGGCAATATCTGGTCTAGACTTAGCTCGTTTAATTTAGGTTTACCATGTCTTTCTTGGTATGACACAACTAGTCAGGCTGTTCCATCCATGATTGGAAAACTGGAGAAAGTGAAGACGGGTCTTAAACGGACCCAGCAGATCATCGACCGCTAAGGACCGACCCCTGCCTGACCAGGTCATCAGAAGTAGTAGTCTAGGATGTATGCTATCCATCACAATTTTGGCTAACGAGGCCACATTCGATAACACTGGCTATGTCTCAGTGTCTCAGAGTGTTTCAGAGTGTCAGTGTCTGTTGGCTCCAAGCAGATGTCCTTCCTTGCCTTTTGTGGTCACTTTTCATCGCTAGTTGCATTGCTATAGGTTAAGCTGATGACCTGGTGATATGTACCAGTGGTAAACTGGATAGGATCAGTATTTCTAGTCTCATGCAAGGTGCCTTACTTCAGGTTTTAGGGATCCAGAGAAGGGATACCCATTCATCCTTGCCAAGCTGCTCCATGTACTTGTACTTGTGGACATACAAGCTTAGGGAGAACTGTATCTAACTTTTCCCCTGAGTCAACGTGACAGTGAGAAAAAGGACCAAAAAATGTCCCTAAAGTATACTTTTTCCTTTAAATCGAATCTGGTTTAGAATTTCCAGAAAAAATAACTTTTGTGGAAGGCTGCCGTCTAAGTAGCGAAACTTCAATTAATTTTCTTAAAACAAATAGTTACACCGAGTCCAACGAGTCCTTTTCCATTAATTACAACCGCTAGTCCATCCTGGCCATTGGCGGTTGCAGTTAACCCAGAATCATTGCTCGGTTATCACCTCGAAAACCGCCGAAACTATTACGAACAGAAAACTTGTAACAATTCATCAGGACCTCCACCGTCGCTCGTCTACAGAAGCACGCTTTGCTGGAGCTGACTTGGAATTAATTAGAGAGGTACCCCCGGAGCTTGTGTAACTTGTTGGCTGAAATATGTTAGCAAAGACCGGAGCGCACGGGTGTGGAACCCAATTTGAGACTGGCTCTGCCACAGAACACCCCCGTAGATGGGGTGGAAATTTAATTAACAGCGCGCTACTAAGAGGGAGATTCGGTGTTTTAATTTTGCTACACAATTAAAATTAATGGTGCAACCAAACAGATTTCCTGCTAGACGCGATGAAAACTTCGACATCCACAACGATCGTCCTTGGTGCCCCCCTGGCCCGTGCCCCTGCCACGCCCCAAAATCCTTCCTTTTTTTTTGTTCTATTAAATCAAAATAATATTTATGATTCATTTTTCTTCGTTCTTTCTCTAATTTTCGTTGGAATGGAGGGAATGCGATTAATCTTATTTGTTTTCTTTCCGTTGTCCTTGTCGCAGAGTGCAATTATGGTTTTAATTGGATTCGGTCGCTTGTAGTTGGTGTGCGCTCGCTTTAAAGAGTGCGAATGGGATGTGAAAAGCAATTATGATGCTAAAGTGAAGCGGATATGATCATATAATTTGATTAAGTCGTGCAAAAACTTTGCCGGAGTGGTCGGAATCAATTTCACAAAGTGGCCTTCTAAAACTGACTGCGCGAGGAGTACGCTTGATGAACTTATTTTAGAAAGAAAACAAAATAAAGAAACTTCAAGACCTTATTAATTACCTTACCGTATGTACTCGTATTGTAATTAGATTGATTTTCCAGCGAGACTTCAGCAACTCCGATGCAGTGATGGAGTCCTTCATACCTTACTAGGTTGCGACATTGCTTTGCGCTGCAGTCGAAGAAGTCTTCAAAAGGGCTACCTTGTTGTGGTTGATAGATTTCTTCGGCCATTTCAAGCATCAGTCGAGTAGAAGTCCTCATTCGCTTGCGTCTTGGACGATCTAAAGTACATGGAAGGAAAATTTTTGGGAAACTCTCATCGATGAGAATCAAGAAGTGAGTTCCTTTGTTGCACCATTGATCTTTCCATTGGCAATGTACTGGGAATAACTTTACCAATCGGCGTGGAACTTTGAATAAGGCAGAGCCAGATAGGTGTACAGAGGGCATGATGTCGTCTCTACAATTCTTACCGGTCTACTTGGCTCCCGGCGCTACTTTTCACAAGCCTTTGAGCCTTTTACTACATGATGTAGGTGTAGCGAAGGACAGAAGAAGAATTCTTAGAGTCCAGCTCAGAGTTTCGCAGTTTCTATTTCTTTGTGCTTTAAGACAGAGCAAAGCTCCTTCATTGCCATAATCTTGCGCTTGACAGAAGGATACTTTTAGTCGATTGGCTCCCACTCTTTCTACGCAAAAGGCACCACATGCATGTTGATCTCTGCATTTTTACTAGTTGCTTGACGTATGGGATCTTTTGAAGACCGCTACAGTTCGGGGTGAACTTGGGCCTCGACCAATAAGCCTTTTCAGTTAACTCGGTCTTTAGCTGACTATCTTCAATTGCGGACTTCAAGCCGATTGAGGTCCCTTTCTGCATGTGCGCACCACCTAAATTGAAAGCCGTCCTCTATTGGTTGTCTTTCTGGGTTGGAAATGAAGATACTTTGAGCTGGAGCGTTAAGCTATCTCGGAGTCGCTGTGCAACTCGTTTAGCTCATCGTTGAATACCCTTCTCCAAAATCCAGATTTTACGAAGGATTCTTTTTTCGAAGTGGATTTTCTTCTTCGCTTTCGATAGAGTCCAAGCTTCAGTACCATAAAGCAGAATTGGGATGATCAGGGTCCTTTTATAGAATCTCCTTAGTAGTTCGAGATAAAGCTCTGCTACTCAATTGCCTTCTCAACCCATGAAACAGGGATTAGCAAGAGTTATTCTTTGTTTAGTTCGTGGTGAGAAATCACGGTGACAGTCTCAGACCCCTTGGGTTTCCAATAATGTCAATGTCGTCGGTGTACCCTAGTAGTTGCATAGCAAAAGTCTGTGTCTTATGAGTTTTGCACACTCCTTTCAAGTACGATGTTGAAGACATCGCGCCTACTTTGGTAATTCCTTTCTAAACATAAAAGGTCTCAGTGAGATCGCTACCGACCTTACTGGACCAGCAAAGGTTCTTCATCATCTGCATAGGCGAACGAGCTTGGCAGCATTATCAAAGCAAGACATGACTGCTTTGCAATCGAAGAAGAGGTAGTAGGTACCGATTTGGACTTTAAGAGTTTTTTTTAAGGATCTGTTTGAGTGTCTATAGTGGACTTTCCTGGTCTGATACCACACTGATAGCGGCTGATCAGAGTGTTAACGAAGATCTTCAGGGGTTCACACAGTATGACAGATAAGATCTTGTATGCGATCTTGAAGAGACTAATGGTGTCCTTTCTTGTGGAGGTGGGACACACTCGCCCGACCAAATATTAAAGATGAGTTGATGTACCAATCTCATCTCCAACTGTGACACCGTAACATATGTCATAGTTTTTTATCTGCTTCCTGTCCGGCCCATCCCTTGGCACTTTCTGGATGGCGGTGTTATGTGATTCAAGCTCCGCTGTCACTTTGAGGCATGAATGGTTGTGAGAAGCTATGTCCAGGGTATCGTACAAACCTAATAGTGTAGCTATTTGGACTCATTGCTACGACGATGATCCTTTCTGACCGAAAAATGATTACTTGTGTCCATTTAACTATGTCATCATGAATGTCCTCTCGAGTACCTTTGTGACTTGAGTCCATGCACAATCTTCCTACTCATACACTGGCTTATTTTTGTGTCCCAATTGTGTCCCAAGATTATAGCAAAAATTGATTGAAATACATTTTGTTTGCCCTGAAATGATTACGTCCTTCTAATCAAGATACTGAGCTCTCCTTTGATTGCTTGCTAGTTTCCCAGAGTCTCTGTTAATGCTAATTTATTTCTGAATCTCATACGTTGTGCAATGAAGTGCATCATGCTTCCTCTGGCACAGGACGTAGAGTCATATCGATCCAAATTGATATTGTACACAGGGCAGGATATTTCTTCCTTTTGTACAACACTCGTTGCAGGGTACCAAGATGCCAGTACCTATACATCGTGTGAACCAAAGATGGTTGAATAAAAGCAGTCTCCAGCTTCTTTTTCGATGCACTTCTCCCTCATAGAACCCATTTACCCTTTTCAAAAAGTTGATAAAATTCGACAGCTAAAGGCTAAATTATCTGAACATCCTTTTCCATGCATTATCCTCCATACAGGATGAAAATTTAGTTTTAAAAATCTTCAAGATTCCACAGCAGATTACATGATAATGGAAACGTAAACGAAACGCCAACAGGAACTCTTTCTCACAGAATGTCTGCCTTATCCAACTTGGAAACTGTTTTCCTACATCAAGGATCCCATTGAAAAGGAATAGACTCCACCGGCAAAAGTTAATTTCGAGATATTTTAATCTTCGCGGACGTCTGTATTCTTTTTGGCGAAAGTGGTGCAAGAGCAAAATTTAACAAGCTTCACTCCTTTATCCCAGGAATTACTTTCTTCGACTGGACAAGGATACCTTTCAAAGTTTTTGTAGAGAGAAAAGTTCTTTCGTGCTCCTTGTGAAAATGTGAACATTTTCCTTCGCTCCTGCGGACGATGTACATACATATAGTACGTGTATATGGAAGGACAACGTTTCCTTTTGAACAGGCAAAGAAAAAAGGAAATTGTGGACCTCTGGCGGAACGTAAAGAGTTTCATAATTCGATTGACCCAGCATTGTGGTGGGAGTCGCTTATCCAACAAGCACACATTCCACCGAAGCAGGAATCGAAGGATTTGCAGTTTGCAGCAGCACACCATCATAATGATTGTATTTCAGTATTTCATTTAGCAAACAAAATTGAGTGGAAAGCAATGAAAGCTGAGAGGACTTGCCAAGGAGTAGGTGGGTGCACAGCACATACATAGAAAACAGAAAAACGCAGCAAAATATTCCAACGAAAGGTGCATGTTTGTGAAATATTCAAATTTGCAAAACATTCTTCACCTGGGAATGCATTCAGGATACACACATCGCAAGGACCATTATCCGAATTGAATGGAATTTCTTATGCTCCTGTCTGTGATGAATGCTTAATGGCAATTAAATTATAGTTTATGGAAGGCGATGCAGTATGCATTGGAAGATCGAAATAAAGTCGTGTTAAACGGGCAAGGATGAGGGTATGAATATATTCCATTAAATAAACTTTAGACGTCATCGTGAAACGCTTTAAGTGTTCCTATTTGTATCAGCTTCTCTGGGTAGAGACGAAGGATGTCTGCTGAATCCTTTGGGATCGCCCACTTGTGTCGTGACAGTGGAAATAGAAGCGATAGAGACATATTCACTCGGATAGTTGCCAGGACTTGGAGTCGTGTTTTTATGGATTCTTTTATTGACTTTGTCAAAGAGACTTACAGGCATCATGTGGGCATATCTGAATCCTGCCCACATTGTCAACCACAGGACTGAGATGTACTTTGTGCTGCAAATGCTAGAAAAGCTTACTGATGTCCATCAGTCCCAAAATATTTGCACAACGTCCTGCAAAGGTGTATCAGTTTAGAGAGCATTATACTAGCTTGTGGGCATAAAGTATGTATTTACAGGTTGACCAAATAAGAATGATAGAAATAAAAATTGAAATAAGACAACAACGGTATGAGATATAAAATTGGTTCTGACTTTATTTTAAAGCTACATTTGTGCCATTATGAGTGGAATTTAAATAGCCACCTCAGCTTTGCTTTACATTTATTAGCAATGGCCCCTAAGTCTTGCAAATGTTTCACTCACTACGAATTCCAAGTCTTAAAACCCTATCGTACATAGTGTTCCATAAGATGAGTCCTAGTACAGATCCTTGTGGAGTTCTACTTGATATGTGGTATTGGCTTACTCCATCATCGGTATCGTTGAATAGAATCGTTCGTTTCGCTATCGTTTCTCGAAGTAACTTCGCATTACCTTTAGCAGAGTTGTAAAAGACTGCAATCTTTCGGTAATGCAATCTCTGAATTTAAGGAAATCGTTTTATAATTTACGATTCATCCAATTAACTTCATTTAAGGGCTATGACTTCAGTACTGATATCTCCCATTCTTTTCGAAGTCTTGACTGGATCAGTCTTTTGGAGCAGTCTTTAGATTGAAGTCAATTGAATGCAAGTCTTTGGAATTACATTGCGTTTTCTTAAGTCACCTTGCAGTCTTTACCATTCACTTGGAGTCTCTGGGACTTCAAAAATTTTCGATGAAATCTTTGGGACTTCAAACATTTTTGTTGAAGTCTTAGGGATTTTAGCATGTGAGCAAGCTTGAAAGTCTGAAAGAATGACGAATTGCACTTTTATGTGGGGTATTATGGGCTTTTAGGTTTAGTGGAAGTGGGTATGATGTATAGCGGGGAGGGGAAGAATGGATGGATAAAGTGTTGGGGGAGGGGGGTGTTCAATGGGTAGGAAGCATGATCGGCAGTGAAGGGGGTATGGAAGTAGGTTATATAATCGAGGAGAAAGGGAGTGAAGGGCGGGTCTGATCAATCCCAATGAAAACTTTATTTTACTCCCAATTAAATACGATTTTAGAAAAATGCAAGTGATACAATCAAATGATACAATCATTTAAACTCAGTCTAATCTCTGAGTCAAACCAGATTAATAAGTACTAACAAATTTTCTAAAAGATAGTTGGGTAAGGACTTCAGAAAAAAGGACTGAAATCCCTAAGACTTCAACAAAAATGTTTGAAGTCCCAAAGATTTCATCGAAAATTTTTGAAGTCTCAGAGACTTCAAGTGAATGGTGACTTAAGAGAACGCATGGTAATTCCAAAGACTTGCATTCAATTGACTTCAATCTAAAGACTGCTCCAAAAGACTGATACAGTCAAGACTTCAAAAAGAATGGGAGATTTCAATGTTGAAGTCTAAATTCCAAAGTGAAATCAAGAATTGAAAAAACAAAAGCATGAAGTCAATTGATTTCTTAAATCAAAAGATTTAATTATTTTACATCTCTGACCTTTAGTAAGGACCGTGTTACCATCATTGACCTGAACGCTTCCATCTCCTGCCCTGAATAGCTTCTTACAAGGTTGAAGTCACTTTCCGTATACTGTAGAACGACCCTTTCTAAACCCATATTGCTGGTTCGAGAGTCCACCTCCAGTTGGTTGCATATGATTCACCCCAGTGTTTTACCGATTGTGTCTAACAGGCATATGGGATGATATGACGAGGACTAATCTGGTGGTTTTCCCCCTTTAGGCGGCAGTGCCAGACGTTGCTTTGTCCATTGGTCTGGAAAAACTCCTTTAGTTAAACACTTGTTATGCAGTTTCACAAATGGTTCTGATGGCTAACTTGAGAGCCTTGTTTTGTATGCCATCCAATCTAGGTGACTTTTTATTGCCGAGTGGTTTGCGTACATCAAGGAGTTCCATTTGGGTAACAGGCGGAACCTCATGTATTTCCTGAGGTGGTTCTACGACACTTTCTTTGGCATAAGGGAGAGGCATGAGGATGAGGACACCCTAGTGCCCTTAGTTTTTGCCATGACGATCCTGTAGACCGTGCACCACAGATTTACGCCTTCTTGCTCGGAGAGTTCTTTAAAGCCATTGCTTCTTCGGATGGCTAATTTTAGGTCCTTGCTCCTATCTTTGTATTGCCTAGGTAATGGTGGGAAGGCAATTGTCTACATCGCTGGAATAATCTTCTAGTTCTATGGCACTTGCTGTGTAGTTCTCCAATTTTTTGGTTCCACCAGTATGGACCATGGATGCATCGCAACTCCTAGATACTTGTTTAGCAAATAAAATCTTCAACTAGGCCAATGGGTCGAGATAGGTATATTTGTGCATCATCCGCATAGAATGGAAGGCTAACACCTGAGCAGACTTTCGGAAGGTCATTAATTAATATACAAAACAAAATAGGACTTAATACAGAGCCCTGAGGCACATCCCTAAGTATATGCCTCAAACGAGAACATTCATCACCAACCACAAGGGATTACTTTAGTAATTACTGATGAGAAGGACCGAACTTTCACTGAATCTGGAATGATGTCTTACTTTCTTAAAAAGGATTAAGTGATTACCTGCAACAAAGGCCTTAGAAAGGAGGCAGAGTATTGCCATATAGTCCAAGTCATAGTTCATCCTTATGTCATCGAGAATTTTTACCATGGTTGGCTCCAAAGTCAGACTAGACTGGAGCAAGTAAGTGAGGACTTTCGAGAACTTTTGATAGACAAGGTAATACACTTATGGGCCTAAAGTCTGCAGCAAAAGAGGATTGAGACTTTAGCCCGTTTCCAGCTAAACAGAGATGAAGGATACAAAAACTTAAAAGAAAAACCACTTTGCTCAAATTGTAGACTACTCCTACATACCCTTTAACCAAGTACCTATCCACCTTCCGCTTTAAGTTGAAAAAACATTTAACACGCTCCTAAAACCGCCAACAAAAAGGCAGAACACTAAAAATAACTGTGGGAAGCGCACCGTCTGTTCGAAAGTCTTTAATGAAATATGGTTGTAACAGGCGGTCTGCCAAATATTCACAACCAAAAAAGAGCCAACAAAGTCCGGAAAAAAAGTCCCACAATGAATTAATTTTGTTTCCGACATTTAATTTCATGCGAAAGTTGGATAGCTCGTCCAGCTTCGCGGAATCCCCCCCTATTCTTCCAGGGACTACCTTCAGAAAAAAATGATTTGAATTATATGCCCGATATCGGGACTGATTCTTGGCATGGCGCTCAGTTGTTGAAAGTAAAGCTACACGAGGTAATGGAACTTTTTTAAAAGCAGATATGTTTAGAATATTACATTTGGAAACATCTGCTGCTTGATGGAAGTTTTCTTGTTCGAAACATAAACTTCTCTTGTTTATAGTTCTTGCCTCAACTTGTGCACCTGAGCTGGCAGTGTAGCGACATAAAAAAGTTTTCGCTGGAAATAGAGTTCTTTTATCCTTTTCCACTTGGCACCACCTACCACCTAGGAGGAGAGATTTATTTTTCGTATGAAATCGGTGACTTGGTGGGTGTTACGGCGGCACTTAAAGATTCTGCGAAGTCTATTTTAAGTTCTACACAATGGAACGGTGTGGTATAGTTTCGCTTGTAGCGAGGACTTTATTTTCAATGTCTTTGACAGTTTTGCAGGAGCGAACATTTGAAATCAATCAATTGTTGGCTTTAACCCACACATTTGTAGGACAAAAGTCCCAAGTCACTGATTCTAGGAAACTGGTTTAGAAAATAGGCTTCAGTCAAGGAGCTTCAGACTCAGATTTAAGAAGACTATGCAGTGTTCAAGTCTTCAGCACTTCACATATTTCTGGACTAAGGCTTAGGTTAATCCAAGAGTCATACCACCGCCCTCATGAAGGATAATATGTTTTAAGCAAAAGAATCTGGTTTCGGAATACGTTTCCTAAACCAGAGTTATGCTGAACATTCGAAGGAAATATCCTTGAACGATTGAGCATCCTTCGAGCATTACCTACCACAGTGGCCTGTGAAAGTGTGTTCCCAAGGATTAATCAATCAGTCCGAGCTAGTTCTGTAGATTGATTGCCTCCAATTCCTTGATGCTCAGGGACCTAATCGAGTTTTACACTCTGGTGTCTGGCAGGAGATTGTAGTGCATCATGACTGTGTTGAACTGATATAGAGTTCAGTATAAAGAGGAGCTCAAATCACTCTGCTTAAGCTGGATCCTCGCGACGTGGATTCCCTAGAGAATGAAAAGGCAGATGACCTAGCTAGAATATACTTGGAATCTAAAGACCTATCAACAGTTCTAAGGCCTATCAGTCCTCTCACGTTTGAGCGAAAGTAGTTTCGACTTCCATAATACGGCCAAATCAAGGTTGAGTGCGTTCTCCTCGTCCTGTATTTTGAGACACTATTTGCAACCCAGTAGAACAAAAAGCTGGGACCAGAAACTTCTTATCCCTTAAGCGACCAATGACAGACCAAGTCCAATTGCGGCCCATCTTAGAAGAATGGAAATCAGTAGCACAGACCTATGGCGACATTGGAGTAAAGAAAGACGCAACATAATTCCTCTGCGAATGCCCAAACCTTTACAGAACTACATACTTAAAACTCGGAAAGTAGGTTTACCTAAAAATCTAAAATTCATCACGAAAACGGAGGATCAGCCTCGGCATTGTTTTTCAGCAATAAGCCACCGGGAAACATAATGGATCCTTTGAGATCCGAGTGACTTCTGTGACTGTACAGACCAACCTACCTATCCCCCTAGAGTCCAGTAAATTAGATGACAGAACTTTGAGTGCTCCCTGGGTTTACAAAGGTTTAACATAGTGCAGAACACCATGGGACACAGTGGGTATGTGTCCAACTACGTCAACTCTTTAGTCTATTTTCGATCCCTTTTTACGAGCCTCCTTGGTTCCAGTGGAGGAACACCAGTTTGCGTGCGCGGTCCGATATGTAAATTTTTCATATTGAATAGAATGGGACCTAAACCAAATCCCTGAGGTATCCCAAATGAAACGTCTTGCAGAGAAACTCCAACGAATCTGAACTGCTGTTGGGATCCGAACTCAACAGGGATTCTAAATTTGGCATTCGTGTGTATATTTTGTAGACTAATGCATGATGCCACACTGTATCGAATGTCCTTTTCCTTTGGTGAACCTTGTTCATAATGAATATTTAACTCCATGGATATTGGATATAGAAATTCAAAGCATTATAATATATTGTGATAGTTCTGGCGCTTGGGAACGTTGGTTCCTGGAATTCAACTGTCAGTCACAGCTGTAACATCAATTTCCTGGAACACACTGGTATGTGCCAATGAAAGGTTATCAATATTTATGTTATGAGTGTCCTTAATATATTCCAATTTGCTGCTTCATATGTGTACTCCTGCCAACAAAACTACATATTTGTTGTGTTAGGAGTGATGGAACCTGGAAGGTGGGGTCTCAGCTAAGAAAATTTAAGGCATCAGGCTGAGAGAATAAGGGATTTGTGTTTTATTTTAAAAACATCAAGGAGGGATGGATTTTCTACGGCATTTCTTGGGATATTGTGTCATTCAAGGTATGACCTTTCGAAGATGCACCGAATTCGAGTTCGAATTTCGTCTAAAATGTTGCAAAGTGTCGTTGCTATTCCTTTTGCGTTTTGGTTAATGAAAATTGCTTTCTTAAAAAGTGCTGACTGTCTCAGACTGTTAAGAGTAGAAATGGTTATAATAGTACATGTCCACAGGGTGATGTTGCTGATACAGCAGATAAAGTCAGAAAAATGGGAAAAAAATTTATATTTTCTCGATGTTTCTTAAGTTTTCGAAAAAAATTTGACACGAAAGCTGGTTTCCCTTTGAAAAAGTCTGTAAAAAAAACACTGTTTACGAATAAACCATCCGATTGCTTTTGAAATATTATTTTATTCAAATGACTGCCTCCTTCATCCCATCTGCCTGTCATCCCAACCTTTCAAAACATTTTCGATGGTTTCGGGGACTATTTTATGAATAACTTGGCCAATGTTACACTTGAGCACCTGAATCGTCTCTGAATTATTCGTATAGCATCGGTCTTTAATGCAACTCCTCAAAAAAGGCTAAACTCGTCAAATCGCAGCTCAATATAACATATGATTCGAAAACAAACCAACAGTTGGTCCAGGCTTTATATGGCCACATAATTGTACTGGAATCGTTAAGAGTGATACCAGAGTGATACCACGAAAGAAGCCGTGGCCTTTCTACGCACCTAATTCGATAAGTTCCAATGGTTGAGATTGGAACTTTCAAAATTTCATCAAAATTGCTTTTTTTTTTATTAAAAACGCCCCCAAAAAGTGGGTGGTTTTACTTCAATAAAATACTGAACTTATTCTAAAGTGGATATGGAATGGGACGGTTTTCGAAAATGTTTGCATCTGTACTGCTTCTTATTCTAAAAAAGGGCAGATATGATATATCACCCTACAAGGTCAAATTTTAAGGCCCAAAAAGTGTTGACTCTTGCACGAATGAATGAAAATGCTTTGGATTTGGATTATTTCAAACTTAATATGTCCTTAGGATAGGCTACACAGTACACATAAACCTTCCTGTATTCAAGTACAAGAATGTAGCATTTACAACACAAAGGTAGGAGATCTAGGACCTGGTTTTGTTTATTCAATCAATAGTTGAGGGTTTTTCAAAAGCTGCTTCTAAATGTTTAATATAATTTTAGAGAGGTTTCTTGTTGATGACCAGTTGTAGGGAGTTTTGGGTATTTTTGACGTTTTGGCAAAATGGTAGTTTTTCAGTGCACTCCAGCACCGAAACCGCTCGTCTGAAAATCAAAGTAGTGCTAGGGTAAACTTTTGTGAAGGAGGGGTCATTTTCAAAGAGGCAGTGTTTCCGAAAAAAAGTTTTGAGGTTTTTTGTTCGCCTCCTGTGCAAAAAATTTTCAAAATTTTGTTACGAAAATGATGCAATAGACTGAACTGTAGGGGAGTTGGTACTTTTTGAGGCAGTTTTCCTGAAATCACCGATTTTGTTGATACCTTCTTTTGGAGCATCAGGTCCATGGGACCCAGGGCCTAGATTCTCACAACCATTCGTGTTGTGCTTGTTATATTCTTTACACGAATGGAAGTGACCTACTGTTTCATGTCGTCTCCGGGATAATTTATTAAATGAGGAGCTTTCTTATGACAGCTGCTGGGAACTCAATCTCGAATTCCTCGCTCCGCTTGAGCCACGAGCGGGCTCTTGTTGAGTGCCACGCCCACATTATTAATTCAAACGATACATATGGATGATTTTACTTGTTGTTGAAATAATTCGAGTCGATTTTTATTCCTCAGGCTGGTCAGGATGCCATCAGTGTCCTCTGATTTATTTTTCTTGAAGCATCTGATCGGTACTACTCTTTGTGATGTTGTTCTACTCTCGGACTTCCTTACTTATTCTTCAATCCTTGGAGGACGAATGATTTTGTGTAGATTCATGTTATGTCTCACACTATGACTATGAGTGTGTTACGCTCATCGTCTCGTCTCCGGGAGTCATTTCAGTGTCAGTCCATGGTTTCTGATTATCCTTTCAACTTCTAAGACAAGATGATATCTTAATCATTGGCCTACTTAGGGAGTACACAGTACAAAACAGATGGAGGCTGGGATAAGGTGGTTGGTTGTGTTCAATACCGAGCATTGCTCAGCAGAGCGCTGGTTAATGGCTAGAAACTAGATTTGTTACTGCCATTCAAGGCTCATTAATTTCTGCTTCTCTAATCTCTTAAGCTAGAGCTCATCGCAACATGGTCTAGTTTACATTTCTTAGTACCTCTCTCAAGACACTTTCTTGCTTCCATCCCCCAATGAACGTTTCAACAATACGACTAACCCCAAAGCAGTTTTAAAATTTTTCAAACAAACCAAACATCCTTCCATTAAACAATAACGTTACAAGGATCAGAAAATACATGTACTCTCAGAGTAAAGTACATAAAGAGTTCCACTCACACCACTCTGCTTTCGATAATGAAAACAAACTTTTTTTTTCTTCCTCTGGTAATGTAATAATGATTACATTACGTACGAGTACGAGTATGTGTAGGTATATCCTGGAGTCACGTTTCCGCTTGATACAATATCATTTCGCGAAGTAATGAAAGATTCGGGAAAACTACTTGCCATGCGGTGTAGATTGCTTTGTTACATTTGATAGCAGTGTCCGTTCGGAACACCCTTTGCTAACAAACTTCCCTACAAGCTAGTAGTCGTGTTAAAAGGGGCAAACGAAGCATGGTTGTGAACTTGTAAGGAATACAAATTAGGAAAAGGTTTATCGTATTCGTATATCGAAACAGGATTGTAGAGGATGCAAAGGGAAGGATCAAGAAGGAATGGTTGAAGAACAGTACCTACTGTGGACTGTGAGGATGGGGAGCTTAAAGTTAAGGTCCTTCAATGGAGGTGGTTATATGAATTAGATTCTTTTTTGTGGTGAAGTACCGCGGACGATGAACAACTTACATAGAAGCCTCAGCTATTCCCAAAAATCGCTGATGTCCAAGATTTTCTAAGGAAATGTGCAGTGCCTTCCTCCACCTCTGTGTCGCCACAGTCTCTGCGTAGGTCTGTGCTTTTAATTCGCTGAGGTAGGGACTCTAAGGACACCTAAAAGGAAGGTCAGCTGTGGTGTATTTTACTGATTCTCTGGTCCTTCCTATGTTGTACTGAACCAAAAGTTTTCTCAAAACGTCGGATGAGGTGAGTATACTCCACCTTGACTGATGGGCATTAGGACCATGTGATCTGTTGCAGAACCTGGTAGAGCGTGCTGCCTTGGCTAGAGATGAGGGATTCATCTTCACACCTCTTGACCAGCTTCGGATTATTCGGATGCTGCTCGCGGTGATTCCATTACGTATCTCTGCTTGGAACACACTTGCATATTGGGACATTCATGGTTCCTCTGAGACTATTTCTTTTTCAGTTTCTTCGTCCAGTTTTGGACTTCATCATTTGTCCAGCTCTCTCTAGAGGGAAATTTTGAGTCGAGGTTGATGTTGACGTCTATGTAGTGAGAGGTTGGTTATGGGACAGTGTCCGATTTGGTGGCTTTTATCCAGGTTTGTCGGAGGAGAAGAGCGCTTTTTGACATCCAGAGGATAGTAGCAGGTTTGAGGCCCATTTTCTACCGAAAATTCTGCTGCAAACGTAAAAAGCTATGAAGTCTTTCTTCGTACGTTCTATTGTGTTGTCCTTTCAGTTCAGCTTGCGGTGCAGTATCCACGCAAGATATCCTTCTTCGTCTGATATTTGAAGTGGGATTTGGTCATTGTAAATGGCACCTGTTCAGTTTTCTGTGGATTGATGTTGAGACCCCATCGTATGGTCCAGTCATACAGGGCATTCAAGGATGTTTATAGTATATGAATGATCGTGGGTAAGAATTTTCCTGTCAGTAGTTGACGACCCACTTGGATTTCCCCCAAGTCTACCGCGTGAGCTTAGCTGCCGCTCTATGCGGCTCTGATGTTGGTTTCTATCTAGTCTGATAAAATAGGATTCACCATCGAGCTGTTCTATTCCCTGTCAGGTTTGCATTGTTAAAGGCCCCTTCAACACCTAGGAGTGCTTTGAAGGTGGATTCCTTTTGGCACAGTGACTTTCCAATCACTGTTACCAGCTAGTGCAGGGCTGTATCTACTAAACGGCCCTTCGTGCATACATATATGTATCGAGCTCGTCCAAAGTGGTTGGCTTATTAGCGTAGGCTGAGGACTGGACGTAGCCCCAGAGAAAAAAAATCGAGTCAAGTCCCATGATGGCTGTGAGCAATTGATGTATGCTCACCGTAAGATGACCCAGCGCAGTCTTGTTGGAACCACAGCTCGGATATATCGATGTTGTCGAACTTTAGCTACAGAAAGTCGGTTAACATTGCTCTAACCCTGAGACCACTGACGGAAACGGTGTCTCCTTCCTTATTTCGAAAGAAAAAAGGCCCCTTGATGCCGGCATGGTATGAACTGCACCAAACAGCCAATCTTTGTGGATGCACTGATGCTTGGTCGAACACTTGGAATTTGTATTCCTTCCAATAGAGGCAATTCTGCTTGATGACATAGCTGCTGAACCAAAACTGGGCCTCGTCCGAGAAGATGATTTTTTTGGTCCAAATCCAGACCTCCTGCAAACATTTCCAGGGGCCAACTAGGGTACTCTTAGTGTTGTCTATTCTCATCCGGTTTCAATTCTAGGGTCAAATCCAACCGCAAAATAAGCTGGATTGACTCTCTGGCGATACCCAACTCAGCTCATCGGCACCAAATCGACATTTCTGGGTCTTTTTGGATACTGGCCGCTAAGATGGCTATGTTTTCTTCATTCAGCACCAATCTCTATCTGGTTGGTGGTTTATGGCCCAAAGAGTGTACTTCCGGTCAAACTTTTCCACGGTGCGACGAAGTGCCTGCACACTGAAGCCACGACCGACCTCACGACGAAATTCACGTTGCTTTTTTACAAGTGAGCCCGAGTTCTATAATATTTTTTTAATAATTTCCTCACGTTCGCCAAGAATGACACGGTGCGTGATAGAATGGCAAACCATACTGAATATTTTGACAACTAGATGACATTGGTAACGCTGACAGCTGTTGAAACATAACAATTCAAAAAAGTATCATTGCTATCTG
Organism: Xylota segnis; assembly: GCA_963583995.1. Classification (NCBI taxonomy): domain Eukaryota; kingdom Metazoa; phylum Arthropoda; class Insecta; order Diptera; family Syrphidae; genus Xylota; species Xylota segnis. The sequence continues at coordinate 46,026,234 of OY757237.1, forward strand.
GTCACCCCTCAAAACAGATCACGCCTTTCATGAACCTTTCCCTTACGGACAACGACAGCAACTACATCCAACCATGTACCATGTCTTTGTATAAAATCGAAGAAAAAAGTATGCTAATTCAATCAAAATTTCGTCTTCAAGCAAATAGTAGCCACCTACACCCTACAAAGGACTCTCCAAAGGAATTACCTTAACAATGCGGCGCCACCTGATGAGCATGTTTAAATCAAACAATTTGTCTAGTCCAAATATGTATCCCCAACAATGTTTGATTCAACAAAGAAATCTTCATGAATATTGTATCTGTAGCCAGGACTCTAAGTAAAATGACCCGAAACGCAAAATTGTTTACCCAACTCCCATAGACGGCAGTGAAGGACGAGGAGCCACCATTTCGTTCAGCAAACAGTCGCAGTATTTGCATACACCAAATTCGATTTGTTATAATTAAAATACGCATCCACTGGTGTAAAGCGTCCAAAATTGATACTTAAGCCAGCACAAGAGGTCACAAAAGCAAAAGCGAAAGTCAACACGAGCACCACACCATCAGCGCACATTTCTGAGAAATCAACTTCGTCCTTAATTAGATGCTTTCTTCTCGAACAAGAAAGAAGCACAAAAATTAAATGAAACACCGTCATTTGTGCTCGCAATTCTCAGAAACTTCAAATTTAATATTTTATACAAAAAAAATAGAAAAAAATCCTGTTCTTTGTGGAAAGTCCTGAAACGGGGCCAAGAAAACACACACCAACGAAGCCACAGGATTCAGTAAAACAGAACTGAGAGGAGAAAAAAAAATATGAATCAGCTTAACAAGTTCCATAACCTTAATTATTCCAGTCAGTTAATTTCCCGAACAGGACCAGCGTCCCCCGCTGGCTGGAGAAAAAAAAAAAAAGAAAAAAACCGAATGGGACAGAGCCAGGCGAGGAAGGGCGTTTTTTAATTACATTTCTTCATTCAATATCCTCGACGTTCATCGTTGGTATCCGGTTGGCCAAAGGTATTCCGTTAAGCACGTCATCGTCGAATGTCCCTCTCACACAGGACACCATGATGGTGTAACACTTAAATATACAAATAGAGAGCAAAAAAAAAGGAAGAAATGGAATAGTAAATGGATTCGGAAAGAGGACACAACCCGAATTCAAAGAATTGAATTGTATGTTTCGGAATTTTGTTTGTATAGAGACACACAAATACCTATTAAGGTTGGGGTCGGGAAATTAACGAGTTCCCATTGTGTTGAAGGAAAGAAGCGGAATAACCCGTCCATGGCTAATGGACGAGTGTCGAGTGGGTCTGTCCAGCTCCTTGGGAAATTGGATGCTGCATTTCGGGTGGTTATTGTTTGCGAAAGTGGAAACCTGGAAACAGTAGGTTGGTGGGACAAAGTGTTACCGAAGGATTTCGAAGGAACCATAGGCGCGTGTCTGTCATTAGGGAGTCCAGGGAGTCATTCTTTTGCTTTTGATTATTATATTTGAGAATGTGAGGGGGAGAGGGGGTGGTAGACTGGCATTAACACCTCCATGGGCACCATAAGACACGCATCTGATGATGTGATCGAAGCATCATCGCTGAGCTGACTGTATAACAAAAAGAAATGATTTTTCCCAGCGGATCCTACTTAGATAGATTAGAAGGACGACGGCTTCCAAGGAGTATCGATCTCAACGGACCCACTCTGCTTCCTGGTGTGGACTACATGAAAACCAGTGAAACACAATAGTTAGTCCTGGCAGAGCCGAACCTCCTGAACTAATCCATTTTCGTGATGAAATTTATGTGGATTTAGGGGGCGTGAAGGTACTCCGAGGATTGAGTTTCCTTCTATCTCTGTGACTCACAGCCTCTGCTGATTCTAAGTTTTCTAAGAGCCAGCGAGTTGTAACCTATTAGGACAACTGTGAGGAGCTATGGTCCATTTAGCGTCAGAAGTTTTCCAGCCCTTTTTTTTTGTTATTATTCGAGTCGTGGCCTCATGCCCCATGCCAAGGGTTTGTCTTACCTTACGTTGACCATATTATGAAGTGCGAAATTTGGACATGAGGAGACTAATGGGCGTTAGGACCGAGTGGGCCACCTGAGTCTTTTCTAGCTGCAAACCCATATGTCCAGCAGGAACCAGCAGTATATGATGCTCTGGTTTGAGCTTAGGGATTTGAGTTACTCCTTGCATAGTAACCGGAAGTGATGAGTTTGATGGCAGCTTGACTGGTTGGGAGGTTCCTCTGAAAATTTTTCTGATTCAGTGCCTTTGTCCATTTGCGAGGTTTATGGCTTCATCGCTAGCCTAAGATTTAGATTAAGGCTGATGCTCGTGTGCGCGGTAAGGGAGTTGTAAGACTCGTCCACTTGGTGATGGTGCAGTTTTTCACATCGGGGTTTGACGGAGACGTAGAGTGCTTTTCGTGGCTGATTTCTTAGTGAAAAGAATCAGTGGGCGGAATTTGGTCTAATAGTGCTAGTCGTACCTATACTCTTTAGATGTTGAATCCTTGTGGGGGTGTATTTGACATAAGTTCAACACGAACAAAAGCTGCAGTATCGAAGCAGAAGAAGGGAATACAACCAAAAATATTTCTGAGCCCAAACCCTCACTAGTTTTGGAACCAACTGTGTGCATTACGATATCATTTTGTAGAGAGACGACTTTCCTCTGCCAATTCTCTAGTTCTGGGTATATTACTTGGTACGATGTATCGAAGTCGAGCGTACTGAGGATTTCATCCAAATCATCTGGGATATCGAGAAATGATTCCCTAAGTTCTCCAATGAACGTATGTATCTCGTACATTCTTGGCCATGAATACCCCTACTAAGCTTCATCGCTGAAGATGATTCTGAGATAAAATTTGGAATTTTCTTTAAATTTTTGTGGAGCCGAACCAGAAATGTTTCTTTGCTTTAAATAGTCAAGAGGTTTCAGTTCTTGAGTTAATTCCAATTCCTGTAATCGCAGTGGAATCGATTGATTTGACTAATTTTGAACTGAAGCACGATATTTTTGGTCCTTCGATCGGCGTAGAAATATTCAGTAGTGATTATGTTGTTTCGAATTCAACCACTATAGCACGCATAACCTGTCAGAAAGGACGATTATTACGACCGAAAATAATTGGAGTAAGCGCTCGTAAAGTAGCGATCACCGACTCAGAATTTCGGTGGTAATTTTAAATGATTTCCGAACTTTGTTTGTTCAAGAACTAGATCATGATAAAAATATAAAACCATGACTGACGTTTTGACATTGACAGTTTATCAAAAATATGTAAGGATGCGTTTACATTTAAATGCAAAACTGTTATGTCCCTATTGAAAAACTTTTGAAATTGCTCTTCTAAAATACACCCGCTTCAAGGATCTCATTCATTTCGCGGTAGTTCAAGGTTCCATCGTTGTACGTACACTGTACTTCTATGAATATGACTATTGCCACAGTCTTGCCAGAAGAACTGCATCAAAAAAGGATCCAAATGCCACTCCACTTCGACTTCCAGGCCTTCTCCTTCACCATCGAACCGAGCTTATGTGTGCCATTCCAATTTACTTGTAATGATGGAGCACTAAAGTTCCACTAAATGTGATCCCATTCGGTTTTAATTGATTAAAAAGGATACACATCGGATGAAAGGAGCAAATCCAAAACTAATACCAAAAAGTCAAATATTTACACCCAACGGATGGAGAGGGCCGGGGGAGCACAGAGAACTTTTAAATTTATTCCAAACTACGCACTAACTGAAAACTTTATACTCCCAATTACATTCGCATTAATCACCGCCCCACCACCCCCTGGGGGAGACGGGGAGACCCCTAATTTAATTAGAATCCACCACCAAAACCACCACCACGGCAACAGCCAGTAAACCACATGAATTTTCGCTCAGTAATACGAAGCTGAATGAGCATTTAAGCGAGCATAGTTTCGCCATCACTGAATCCTGACTTACACATACAGTATCTCCTCATCTACTGGTGGCAGGCATCCAGAGAGAGATCGGAAAATTATTCTAATTAAAATGAATTCCATTCCGCAGGGCTGTGTTCGGTGATATTGGCTTGTAATTAGCATCATAATATCCTTTTTCCTCTGCTAATGTACAATTTAAAGTCGGTGGCCCTCTATCCCTGCAGCAGCACCTACACTTACTGTGTAATACAACATCAAAGCGGAGTTAGGCTCGGTGTGCAAAAGGCGCGTCAAAGAAAATGGATTCCGGATTCCTAGACCAGGGCATCTGGCGGCGGACTAGAGTACCGTGTCGTTATAGATACATCAAACGTCATCATATACTGTAATTATTTCGTATTCTGGTAATTTGCAATTAATTAGTGGGAATAGGCAGGCTACCCCCTCAGTCTGCGAATTCCTGGCCTAATTACCTAATTAGTTTTACTTGAGGGCTTCCTTGCCTTGCCTTGCCCTGGCTTGGCTTGGCTTGGCTCTTTCGGTTGGAGCGATTTGGCAAAAGGATTGAAATGAATTTCCTTGAGGCAGGCTCGCCAAATTGTATCCGAATACGAGGGATGGAAATATGAAATAAATTTTTACAGCTTATAGCCATTTGCAGATGGCCGACAAGGCAGCCATCAAAGATTGCAATTAATTTGAGTTGCTTTTCTTTTTTATTTTATGTACTGGAAGAACCATTTGGATGGAAAAGGATAAGCGGATGTTGTATGTGTTTAACGGGTAAGGACGTGTTTTGGTTTTTTGCTTTGTTTCTGCTTCCATTGTGTGAATGATAAATGTGATGGTGATGGAATGCAAATAAGTGGAAAAGGGTTTCGATGGAATTTCGGCCAGGCATTAAGTGTGATTAATCCGATTGACGGTGGAATGGTTAACTCCTTTAAAGTGTGCAGATGTATGAAGGAGTTCTGCTTCAAGCAGATGGTTGAAAACCTTGTCTGGAGAGCCAGTCGACTTGTGAAATCCATTTAAAGTTTACAGACGAGCGACGATAGACTCCATACCCTTGAAGCAAAAGGTGTACTTCTCTATTCTGTGCCATCTGGTCCACGCATTGGTCTGTGAAAGTGGACCTTTCTTTCAGTCCAATGCCTAGACCAAGCCATAAGTGGAGGGGTATTGTTCAACTAGAGACAATCAGCATATTGTAGTTAAGGAATATTAATCGTTGGATATGCTATACCGGTTGCTGGTATCCGTTCCCTATCCTATACGTGATATCCCACTATCGTTCCATATACACATTGAGGCCCACTGCCCCATCGACAGTTTAAGTAAAAATTAGAATCCATTTCTTTGGGATAAATAGGTGGCAACTCCATTATACAAGGAGGTGTGGGAAAATTGAGTCTAGCCTTTAAGGACGTACAAGGAATTTGCACAAGCCCCTTTCTTAGACATAGAAGGCCCATTCAATATCGTAAACAGTGCGCCATAAAAAGCGTCCCGAAAAGTTTCAATATACATCCATTCCACTCCCAGGTATGAAGGGTTTTTCAATAGGTACATAACAGTTTTGCATTTAAATACGAACGCATCCTTACACATTTTTGATGAACTGTCAATGTCAAAACGTCAGTCATGGTTTTATATTTTATTCATGATCTAGTTCTCGAACAAGCAAAGTTTGAAAATTATTCGAAACTACTACCGAAATTCTGAGTCGGTGATCGCTACTTTAAGAGTGCTTACTCCAATTATTTTCGGTCGTAATAGTTGTCCTTCCCGGCAGGATATGAGCGCTATAGTGGTTGAATTCGAGTCAACATATCCACTACTTAATGTTCAATTCAAATGTTTACAGGAATTGGGAATCTCTCAGTCCATATTGTGTCGAATCTTGGTCTACATCCGTGGCTAGTTGGTTCTAGGTTAAGACCGGCGCTTTGTGAGGATGCACTTAGACTAGAGAAAGGTCCATCGTGCTGCCGATATGTAGGGTGAGTGGATCATCCTCTTAATCTGGAACCATTTACTCTTTTGTATGAAAGAGCTAATCTTAGCTGTGGAGGCGGCGCTGAGGTAGCGTAGATCATTGAGAGGTATTCACCAAGTTTAGCTTTCCTGAATGGGAATGGGGAATGGTTTATTGTTGAGCATGTCTTTCTATAGTTCAGTGTCCGGTGAGGGTATTAACTATCCTGGAGATAGGACCAGGTTTCATTTAAGGTCGGACAGGACATCCTTGGTCGAGCTGATGCCATCAGTTATTGGTGTCACTTATCGGGTCGGAATTGATTAAGTATTTAGCATAAGACGTCGACACCTCACAATTCTCTGGTATGTTACACTGACCTAGTACCCAGCAAAGGGTACAGTCCAACCACACATTTCATTGAGTTATACGTGGTAGTCTTTCACTAGCTTAGATCTCTTGATCTCGAAGTGCTGGATGGAAGAGATTTGATGGCTGCCTGACTGTCGATATATATGACAGTCCCCGACGCTGATACTGCATTTTCCGCCAAAGATCTAGCTGCTTGACGAATGGCATTGATTTGGTGGATCTGAGGTGTATGTCCAGGTCTTCCAGGACTCCGACACCGACACTGTCCTCGGACCCATTCGTAAAAATTGCCAGCGATTCGTGGTACGTTCTATTTGGTATCAAGAATGTGCAGCCCACGTCAGATGCGGATGTATTGGTAGTATAATGGCTTGCCCAGTCTGCTGGTCCTTCCATTGCCTAGAGCTTCTCAGTCTAATTGCTAGGCATGCAGCCAGTCCCTTGCCGACGATGTCAATTGGGAGTAAGTGGAGCATGGTTTGCAGCCCGTTTGTTTGCTCTACTGACGTTTGGTCCACGATCTGCATTCCTTAAGGGCAAACAAATTTATTTCATTTTGGTGGACTCAGAACCCAGTCATCTGTAAATGTCTCTGAAGGATGTTGTTCAGTTCTTATGGATATGAGCCATCGTATTGGAATGGCATTCGTTCTTACTATTTTCATTAAACATTCCTTCTGGCCTTAATCCTGGTACTTAGTGTACATTTCTAGACCTCCGCCAGCTATGGTCGGTCAGTGTCATACTATTTTACACAACCTTAGTGGCTTTGTCCTTCTGTTGATGACTGTGCCTTCACAATCGCTTTCTCGAATTGTGACAGTCCTACGTCCACAGTACTGGGACTCCCTTTCATTATCCCTACTGTTTAGGCTCCTGTTTTATATAATCTTCGAGCATTGTGTCTGTAGCTAGTCGTGTATTGGGTTGTTCCCTTTCAACAAGGACATCGGCATTCCTGGAATCCCTCTACACCAATAATATCCCAATCCCCGAGGCCATAAACACATCCCCATTCGACAGGACCAACTGATTATTATCCTGTCATTTTATTTTTCGGTGACACATCCTTCAACAAAATGTATCTTCTTCTTGTGCTTCTCAGCAGAATAGATTTAAGTTGTTGAAACTTCAAAGTCAAAAACATCCTTCGCATGTGTTGCCTTGAATCGCAAAATTCTAAATTGAGTCCTTGACATTTGAAATGCAATCATTTCTTACCAATTTATTGTTTGCGTGTTCCAAAAATAATGCCTGGGGATGGTATTACAGTGAAAAATTAAAATTTCAAGAGAGTCCTTGAACGATAAACAGTGCCAGGATGGCGGGGGTCTTACCTACATTATCAAATCTGCATCTGCTTTAAACCTGGTGGATAATTTAATTTTAGTAGGAGTGAACAGATGGGGGGGTGAATTTTAAACAAAAAAAGAGTTGTATACCTGCCTGCGTGTTGTAAAGGATACCCTTGCCCTGTACGTATTGATTTTGCTGGTTACCACGAAAAATGAAAGGACGCGAACTAATCCGCAATAATTAATGGATTATCAGGTTTTGAGCGCCTGCAGCAGGCAACTTCCATTGAACACCTTTCGAAGCGTTAATGTTCAGCTAGAGGCAAGCGAACAGGAGAAAATTAATTGATCCTGTTTGGCGTAAAGAAAGTCGTGCTTTATGTACGAAACTAATTGTTTGGTAAAATCCCTTAAAGAAGTCCTTAATTTTTGCTTCATCCTTTCAATTCAATTAACGAATTTTTTTTGTTTTATTTCATTTCAGGTGAGTCCTTCATGGAATTGGGGGCATGATTTCAAAAGGCTGTGCATTCGTATGTGGACAGGTAGGTCCTGAATGACAGTTACTTGATTCACTCTCTGTTTGACTACTTGAACTTATAAAATGTTGACGTATTTCTGATATAAAGAAGGACATTTCCATTAGAACAAATGAACGCAGGACCCAGTTGAAATCGGTTCTATGAGGCATGACTTTGCCGCAAAAATTACGAATTTCAACAGGAAAATGTAGGGTGACCAATTAGGAACGATAGAAATTACAATTTAAATAAAACCATAAAGGTGTGAGATATGAAATTGATTCTGGCTTTATGTTAAAGCTACATTTATGCCATTATGTCTGAAATAGCACATCATTCAATGGCTGCCTTGGGTGTGCTGGCAGTGCTTCAAGCGGTCGGTCAAATTTTTGATGACTCGGTCCAATATGTGCGGCGTTATTACGGTAATGGCGTCTCGAATGTTGACCGCGAGCTCATCAAAAGTGATTGACTTGTTACTTGACGGACTTGACGTAAACCTAGAAAAAATATTCGAGTGGTATCAAGTCGCGGCTAATTGGTGAATGCTTGCCGTGAGATGACCCAGTCGCTAAATTTCTTTTTTACAACTTCGAGCGTCGCTTGTATGGCATGTAGCTCCATCTTGTTGGAACCACAGCTCGGATATATCGATGTTGTCGAGCTTTAGCTACAGAAAGTCGGTTAACATTGCTCTAAACCTGAGACTATTGATGAAAACGGTGTCTCCTTCCTCATTTCGAAAGAAATAAGGCCCGGTGATGCCGGCATGCCATGAACCGCACCAAGCAGTCAATCTTTGTGGAAATTTTGCTTGTTGACATTGCCGCTGAGCAAAAAGTAGGCCTCGTTCAAAAAGTTGTTTTTTTGGCCAAAATCCGCATGTCCGGCCAACATTTCTAGCAATCTCACGGCATGGTCTACGGTCTTCCGGCTTCAATTCCTGTGTCAGCACAATCTTATGCGGATGTTGGCCCAAATCTAATCGCAAGATACATAAGCCGGGTTGGCTGTCTGACGATGCCCAATTCAACTGATTGGCCCCGAGTTTACATTTCTGGGTCTTCTTCGATACTGGCTGCTACGGAGACTATATTTTCTTTATTTTCCACCAATCTCTGGCTGGTTAGTGGCTTATGGTCAAAATGACTCTACTCAGGCTCAAACTTTCCATAGTGCAGCGAATTGGCTGAAAACTAAACTTATGATGACGACCGACATGACGACGAAGTTCACGTTGCGTATTTAGCCGGAATTTCGATGACATTTTTTAATAATTTTCGCATGTTCGACAGGCGTGAAACGATGCACGATGGAATGCCAAACCTTATTAAACTTTTTGACGGCTAGATGTCATTGTTAGTTTTGACAGCTGCTGACACATACGAATTGGAAAAGGTATCATTCTTAGCTGGTCAAGTAGATATGCCAGCTAAAAATGTCTTTCTTGGTCTATTCGAACTATTTGCAGGAGTCAATCGATAAATTCGAGTCCAAAGCTACACTTGGCCCTAAAATGTCGATACTTTCTCTTTAGAATGCAAAGTTTGCATAAAGTAAGTCCTGGGAATAATATGCTTTTGTGCTCTGTTCCTCGAGAAATGTAGGGTTGGTCAGTGAGAGAGGTGGTAGAGGTACATAGGTGAATCGTCGTGACCCTCTACGTCGCCGAAGCCTTTAAATATTGAATTTCATTATGTCATTCTTTGGAATAATATAGCCTGTTTCGTAAGTTCTGACTCGCTCTCTGATAGTACAGGCTGAGGAGCCTGTTCCTTGAAACCCTTGGAAGTTTGTCAGCTATCGCATTCCTGGTTATTTACCTGGTAACCAGGGCTCAGCACAGAGTTTAGTTCTTCAATGATTGTCTTTGTTTTAAGTGGTGCCATCATTGATACCACACTGCTATTGTCACTGACAGGATCTCCGTTTGAACTGGTTATAGTCAGGAAGTTCACTCATTCTGCATATGGTTTGTTATTCGAAAAATATACTCGCCTCCATTCCCGTATCCGTATTTGATTCCTCTGTCTGTTGGTGGTTCCTTGTTGGCCCATTATTCTCTAGGTGCGATAGCTGCTTAAGCCTTTCCCTACGATTTTCTTTACCATCTTCAAGTTCAAGTTCAAGCTATGCCTTCAAGTACGGCCTAAAGACACTCTTGGAGGAGCCTCATCTATGTACAAGGCTAAGGGCAGCATGTTGAGAATTGTTTCCAGCCCAGCTGTAGACGTTGTTCCCACTGCATTTATAGCCTATTCATCCAAAGAAACATCGTAGAACTTGGACCCCACCTTCCTCCGAAGATTCAGGAGTAAGTCCAGAATGCGATTGCTGTCTTATCCCTAAGGAAAGTATAATTCTGTTCATAGTGTATGAGCTCGTTCAATCTTTTGTCCACTTATCCAGAGTCTTTACATTTTTTAACAGTTCGCTTGCCAGCAGCACTACATCGTCTACATTGGCAATTGTTTTGATTCCTCTACTTTCCATTATTCTAGGACCCATATTTCGTTGGGTCCTAGAATCCACATCAAGTGATTCGTGGCTTACATCTGGAGGCAATGACTATAACAGCTGTCACCCAGCCTCGCATTACACCCACGATGGCACAGGAAAGTTTGGTCAACCTTGACATTGAAAACACGTTTCCGAATGTGTCCTAGGTATTTCGGTTTAGATATCAAAAAGGTTTTATGGATAAGACTTTTCTAGAACCATAAGAGCTTCTTCCTGTAAAGGCCAAGAAGGTTACCTATGCGATCATTTATGTCCTAAGTATTTGAACTAAGTACAGGCTCAGTCAACTTCTTAACTACATCGATCCTATCTTTGACATTTAGGCCATCTTTTCCTCTTGAATCGGAAAACTATCCTGTCATTCCGGAGTATAATTTTCAGTCTCAATTCAATGGGGTTGTATCAATTTTGGATTTTGGATTTGGATGCCATACATCACTTCCACTTTGGAACTTTTGACAAACCCTCTAGAATCCAGACACACAATAAGGTTTCCAGACGTAGCTACGATATGATCGATTGTATAGCCTTTCTTCAGCGAACAACTATGTTTCCAATGGCTTGCCGTCCCTCCTCTAAGGCGATGACCTTCCGTGACTTTTGAATGTCCAAGAACTATTCGCCATCCCCAAAAAGCTAAAGTTATGGAAACGATTTTGGCAAACTTATTCGTCCGTTTGCTCTCTTTTTAGGTTGGGTGGCAGTAGAAGTTCAGACAGAGACAAACCCACATGTATTTGGATTCACGAAGTTTTCCAATACACATCTCCCAAGTATTCTCGCCTTGCTTGAGCGCATTTTGAGCATACTTTGCATATTCGCAACCAACTTCAGCATTTAACTCCCCAAACCACCCATCCAACTGGAGTACTATACGTTTTTTTTTGGAAAAACCCACCCAAAACTGCCCGACGACGTCCTTGGCTGCGTTCAAGTTCCAGCTATTTATACCGAAAAATTTATTTGTGCACATTTTGGCTTGCAGCAGCACTTCCACTTCAAAAATTACAAATCAATTCCAAGAATTTCAAAGAAAACTTTTGCCCAGATTTTCGAAAACTTTACATTAATTTATCTCGCCCACTCTCGGCACTTATGAGTGTCTTTGTCAAGAAAAGTTACACACTCACCCAGGCCATCGTGGTACAAATTTCCACCGCAGGACATAAATACATTCAGACAGGCAGAGTCTCGTTTGCCAAGAACCGCAATTTTGGATTAAGGGAGAGGAAATTTCAAAACACCCCAGGTGCTGACATTCCATTAATTCTCCCAAGGAAGCACATCTTTAGCATGTAAACACGAGCGGTGTATTAGGCGTCGGTATGTGTGCACGCAAGTGTGGCTACGGTTCGCGTTTTACTGGTCGTTTATGAGAATCCTTGCAACGAAACATGGGTGTGAGTATGGCTGCATTCACAAAGAGATGTGACATTTCACGTATAAAGGATTCAAGGATTCTTTTTCTTTCTGTTTTGTCATTTGTTTTGTGGAAACGAGATTGCCACTTGGTTAACTATTTAAAAAAAAAAAAAAAAATATATAGAAGAACAGGATTTACGACCATGAAAAGTGTCTGTGCTTTGCACACTTAATTTGTGAAGTGTTTTATTTTTGTATTCTCTTTCAGAGATACTGATACTGAGATGTCCTTTGTTCTTGGCTACAGAATTGGCAATAAGTATTGGGCACATGTGAAGTGAATTCAAGTGTCCTGACGTACCATTAATTTTGGATTTTTTCTTTGTTTTGTATGTTCCACGAAGGAAGATATTGCAAGGACCCCATCAGGATGACTTTTAACTAACATTTATAAATCAATACTGTCACGGGCAGACGTAGAGTGGTAGAGAGTTGCTACTTGAACCTGCACACACACATGTCCATAGGTCAAGCATTAGATTCGGGAATAATGTCCAACTCGAGAGAGAGAAGTCCAAAAAGAGGGTCCTTCTGTCAGTCTGTCTTGATGGAGTAAAATTTATAGTTTTCGAAGTTCTCTGCAATTCACCACGCCACCTGTCCAAATGGATCTGAAATTCTTTTAAAAACTACCCTTGGAACTAGTGAGGACCTCATAGAAAGTACGGGGGCTATTGATGTCGCCTTTGGCCAGTTCCAGCCAGACCCATCCTGGTGCCATGCCTATCAATATATTCCATGATGACACCTTCTGCGTTGTTTTCTGTCAGTTGAACCATTTCTGATCGAGCTTGAGCCAGATCTATCTTGAGATGCCAATCCTTATGGCAGAAGATGTGTAATGTCACACCCTGCTTATGCATCCTTGGAATGTTATAGTGATCCGTCATCCAAATGATGTGAATATTGAATTGTTCAGCTATGTTGCTAAGAGACAGGTGACAATTTAGGGCAGTTTTTGATGAGCATTTGATATCTCGATCACATATCAGGTTAGCAACGACAAGACCTCGGTGAACGCCATGATCTCCGCCTGGAAGATGTGGGATTGGGAAGGCGAAAGGGGCTTCTTATGTGTATATCCCTGTGCCGCCTCCCCATCTTTCTACTCAGGACTCTGATTCTGATCCACCAAGTCATAACCCCAATCGAGTCTTGAGGAGATACCTGGATCAAAGTTTTTATCGAACAGGAGGAATGTCTTCGGAGTCGATGTCTTGCGGGAGGAACTCAAGTCTTATAGAAGAGCACTGCAGGTAGGTAGGTTAAAAGAGGCGGCAACCAATAGGGGGTATAGCCTCACTCATATCCCGACGGATCCATTGTGTTACCCGGTGTGGGATACCTTGAAAAATGTAAAACAAGAATTATAACAATTGATTGTCAGGACCTGCCCTCCTGAATCAGCCCATTTTCGTCATGAATTTTAAGGTAGTAGCTAGTTCGTTGAGTTCCTCGAAAGATTTCCAAAGGTTGGGTATCTGGTTTTACTGAGACTTGAGAATTCGCAGCGGAACTGCGTTGTGTCTTCCTCCAGCTCAGCATGGCCGCAGCCTTTGCACTGCTTTGCGCTGCTGATTCCCATTTTTCTGAGGTGCGCCGCTCTTGAGTTGTAGCCTGTGAGGACGCCGATGATAAGGGTCATCTGTGGTCTATTGAGTGATAGGAGTTCTCGGATTCGTTCATCGTTGTCTTGGGTCTAAAGTAGCCTCGAGTGCGCTGCTTTCAGAAGAGAGGTGGCTAATCGAGTGATTCGTGTCGCGTATCACGGAAGGATCAATCCCTTTACTGCTCCCAACTGGATATGGATATACTTTGCTTATGCTTGTCGTATTCGATGCCAAGGCAATGACAGTCTTTTCTTTAAGAATATCACCATTTCAGTATCGATTTCTCAAATAGAGATCTACCGTGCTATGTCTCCTTAAAGGCGTTGAAATCAAGTTCATGAATCAAGGTAAGGATTGTTCGAGCTGAAGCAGAGATGACAGGAGAAGTCTTGGTAAAGCCTTTGTATAAGTGACAAAGCCTAGTCCTAGCTGCAGGAGAACATTCAAATACAATTTGTCAATTTCAGTGTCTTTTAGACATAGTGGGCATGAGAGATCAATGACCAGGAGGGGGGGAATCCATCAAGATCTTGGCGTCGTATTTGGTCATTCCTAGAACCCGTTGGTCCTTTTTTTTTTCAAGACATTAATGAATTTCTTGTCATGTCTTAGGCTAATTTGTGAGTTTCAGGCAGAGTGCTTCTCATTATCTTCGCCTGCCTAACTGGTATATCCCAGAAGGGTTCAAACATTTTTCTTTTCCAGGGGAATCTTCTACGAAGTCTCCCCAAAAATTCTGTTTGCAAACCCTTCCGAGGTAACAAATCCACAACGTTTCCATGACTGCAGGGTTAAACACACCAGGGCCTTGGTTCCCTTAATTTGGACCGCAGTAGGCGTATGGATATTTTTCCAATCTGGAGGTCAAGTGGAACAATATATCCTTAATGGCGTAAACATTTTTTTAAAAAAATGTTCGGTGGCGTATACGTAACATTTTTTTGGAAAATATTTACTTGAAAGACTTGCCGTGTATTCCCTACGTCTTATGTCAGTTCTTTTGCGACTAATATGGAACAGACTAAACGGAACGTCCCAAGCAATTAGGTGCCCAAAATGGTTCGGGTATCCTGAGCCAGAGATGGTACCAGAAGAGGGTTTATTGTGAACTCAAGTCATCATAGTCTTCAATTTTTTTTATTTGTTTTTGCAGAAGGGTTCGACACACCAATCACAAAGTTACTTTATAGAAATAAGAGTTTTGAGAGCTGCTTCAGCTGTGATCCTCAGAGATATTTTTCGATACACACTCTGGAACAGAACTTGGTGGTATGGACTTCTGCTTGAGAGATAAACGTAGAGTGTCCTCATGACGCAGACAAATTGTAGTTCAGACCGAAAATTTCGATTCCTGCCCTTTCGAACATTTGTGAACGAGCTTTGCATTTAAAACAAAAAAACCCAAACTCGGGAAATGCCGATTCGGGTATCCACAACCAGAAACCTCCGTCTCTCTTTCAGTAAAGGTGAGCTGCCTTCCTGAAAGACTCCACCGAGATTGGTGCTTTCGTTAACCCAAAACGTCATGTAAATCTTTGACTTGTATCCTAATTACAATTTTCTAGGCTTCAATGCGATGTCAGGACCTAGTCAGATATGAAGGATATCGACATCGGACCTGAGAAATATTCCCTTCCCAGACAAAGAGTTTTTAAGATTTCAATGATAGCCACAAGTCTAAGTCTCGTCCTTTGTCTGTTTGCGAACATTTCATTTGAATTCAATAATCAAAGGCAGAAGTATTTGTCTGCTTTCGGACGCCCTTGGACATTTAGAAAACCATTTGTTAATCGGCCAACACAAGTTCTCCGAAAACTTTTGTAGCCAAACACTTAAAGCGAATGAACATCATTATCTCACTATCAGGACAGGGCAGCTGATGTTTTGAAAACCAAAACAAACGAGAGAATCGATTAAACCCCCCAGCTATTGAGTGCTTTGAATACACCCGTCCTAGACTAATAGACGAATACAGATTCCTCCATCCTTTTCACCATCAAATTGAAGAGCAATTCCAACCTTTTCCATTTGCATTATCGCGATGACCCCTGAAGCCGATTGAAATGCAGATAAATTCGTCGGCCATTCTCCAAATGCCGGGGCCGACTGCCTCATAGATTCCCAGTGTCCTTTGCGTTTTGATAATGGATTCACTGAACTCCGCACTGACTTCTGAGCCAGTCAGCCAGTTCATTGGCCACTCGAGGCAATCTCGACTTGACACGCAAGGAGACTCGCGTTCCAATCCAATCCAAGCTGTTTCCAAGAGTAATCCTATTGAAAAATTCAACACATATCTCGAGCCCTAAGGTGATTCTTGAATATATTACAGCTCAACGGGGGAAAAGAAAAGAAAAGGCAGGGCTGCCTCTGGCTTCTATCACGTCATCACATTACCCGATTGATTAAATTTTCATTTCGACCGCTGAAGTGAAATTGCGAAAATTTGATTTTCCATGTGGCAGGCACCATGGACCGACCATTCCCAGTCCTGTGCGTAGTTCGTGCTTGAAGAAAAGTAAACTTTTTAAGTTCCCCACGCCCCGCTTAACCTTAACTTTTGGGACTTGCCAACTTGAAGCGCTAAAGGACGATAATGGAGGCAGAAAAAAATAAAAAAATAAAATAAAAACCCACTGACTATGGTATGGAGTCATCAAATGGCGCCACCATGCGAAATAGGTTGTATAAGGCAATTCCATCCTCCGGCAAGGACTACAATGTAATGCTCATTTTCTCTCGTCCTTCGCTCATTGTTTTTCCTGCCCTCTTCAACTCCATGTGGATGGGGAAAGGTATATGGAAGACCCACCAACACCATCACCACACCACATCCGCATTTGAAAAAAGAGAAAATAAAACTGTAAAGCCGGCACGAGGACGAAGAAAGGACGAACGGAACGGAAATCGAAGCAATTTACACTGTTCGACTGGCGTCAAGTTTTATTCAATATCACCAGATGCCATTGGTAATTATTCCCTGCAGCCGGTCGGGTACCATTAGTCCTCGCAAGCAGAAACAGGGATTTATCCCATCCGTACCAATGACATGCATTAACGTATACACACATGTGCTCGCATGTATGTGCGAAGGCATTCATGCGTTCTGACATTTTGTCGGCCCGAAACACACACTCGTTTAATTAAATTCTGCGTGTATCCCGATGCTACCTATTGTTAAGTGTGACGACAGGACTCTTTTGAGAATCCAAATCAAACAAACTTTTAGTTTTTCGGTTAATAATTCACGCAGGGACGAAAGTTTTTATCCGATGTGACTCTGTAGTTAAAGCTGCTCGACGAAAGATCCGAGTTCGGCGAAAGTTTTAATGACTTCTGAAGTTGTTGTCGTTTTGCAAGGATACGTTAAATTCGTCCTTAATAAGACGGATGGGTAATTCGAACATATGCTCAGTTTTTCGTGCCTCACGGCAGATGGCATGTGTTTCTGTAGCTAATTGCAGAATATGCAAATAAACTTTTGGCAAGCGTGAAGTACTTGTGTAGTTTGGATTAAAAATTACGCTGCACAAGTTCTGTGCATACATACGACAGGCAAGGGGTAATTAAAAATATTTTGACAGATAGTTCTCGCAGCCGTTGCGACTAATGAATGTCACTTTCTTCCAGAAATGGTTTTAAAACATTGCATTGAGACTTTCCTCATCCCTGCGTACCCACTGACAGAGAAGTTTCAATGCCTACGAACACCATTGAGCCAATAGTGTGAAGTTAGGGAGAATTCGAAAATGTCAAACACAGCTGTCAAGTTACGGATTAACAAATCAACAAATTTAGCGATGCTTCTTCAAATGACATTTGCACCTCTGATGTGAGGGAGGACCTTGTGCAATTGAACAATGTGCGTCAAATAAGACCTAAATGTGGAACAGTAAACTAAGTATAAAGTACTTAGGTGACATTTCATTTATAACAACTAGCATCCTAACTGCCAAATACTGTCAGGTCTTGAAATGAAAAAAAATGTCGCAAATACCTGATAATCGTGGGAACTTCCAATGTTTCTCTGACTTTGTTTTGATTTTGTAGGAAAACAATTGTCAGGCAACTGTCATTTCAGCTATCTAGCATTAAATTGTCAGAAATTGGGGCAAAATTTGCCAACCTTGTGAAACTAACAAATAAACTTTTGCAAATTAATGTATCACTGTCAGGTGATTTGCAGCAATTGCCAGCACACTTGTAGACCTGACAACATTTTCAGATCTGGTAATCGTATGATCGTGGGTTTACTTTTCTGTCAAATTTGGAGCTCTCTACTTGTCTACCAGTCTCGTACCAAGTTTTGCATTTAAGAAAGAGATGCGAAGCTAAGGCTGCATCGGTATTGCAGTGAGGTTCGAATTGACACTTAGTTGATGTGTGTTTGGTATTAGTTGAGAGGTCTTTTCATTTGACAGTTAAACCTAATAAATGGCTTTAACAGTAGATGGCGGTACATTGAATAAAATTGTTGATGTTCAGGTGAGGGTCATGGAAGTGAATGCAATAACCCTGAACTATGTGGCAACGAATATCCTTATAACAAGAAGATATCTGATGAACGAACCAAAGGAATCCATTTTTAGACACAAGAAAGGTGATAAAACGGCGATCTATCTTTTGGTGGCTAGGTAGATAGGTAAGCAGAAGGAGTGACTGTCAGCACTTGGATCGCCAAAGGATCCGTTGTGAAATCCTGTCCTGGGAAACCTAAAAACCAAAACAAAAGCTAGTTTGCAACTTTGGGGTAACTAAAGATCCTCCCTGCAGTACCTTGATATTGTTTTGGAATTCCGAATGGTTATTGGTGCCTTTCCTGATAGGTCACCCAGGTCTTCGAAGTGGTATTCGTCGAGGACTGTTTAGGGCTAGTTCTGCAGAGGATTGGATATTTGCATAAGAAGTGGGATGGAATTTCTTTCGCATTCTTGTTGGCACAATCTCGGTAGAGGAGATCAATGTCTAGTCGCATTCTTCCGGTATGTTGGATTCTCATTTAGGGCAGTCTTTGCAGCTATTTGCTTCCGGGATCAGAGCTATTATGGTTTATATTTGTAACCTGGTCAGTGCTTTGATGTACGTGAGGTACTTGATTGGGCACCTTACGATAGAATGGGTCTTGCATGACTTTCTTATACATTCTGAGTGCTTTCTTTCGAGGTAAGTTTACGGTCGACTATATAGGCCGAGTATCTCCCCTTATCTGGAACTTTGAAGGGTGTGCCGTTGAGTCTCAAGAGGGCGGTTTGTAGGATTGGTAGTTATGAAGATCTCAACTATCTTCCTGCATGCGTAGAGTATTGACAACTGACTGAAGCACTTTGGTGATTGTGGGTATATCTTTCCCTATCACCATTAGCAAAGGGGATAGGATTCTCGTTTGCGGGATACCTCAGGGCATGTACCTAGCAGGCACCT
The DNA here is from genome assembly GCA_963583995.1 of Xylota segnis. Lineage (NCBI taxonomy): Eukaryota > Metazoa > Arthropoda > Insecta > Diptera > Syrphidae > Xylota > Xylota segnis. The sequence continues at coordinate 46,045,295 of OY757237.1, forward strand.
AGTTCTGAGTTGATGTGTTTCCTCTTGAGGATGTATTCCATGCAGTCTCAGATTACTGGGTCTATGTTGTGTTGGTCCAGTGTTAGTCGTAAAGATTCAGATTTTATATTGTTGCATCTCTCGATCCGATTGTACTACCTCATGCAGGCCAGTCTCAACAGAGCGGCCTTTAGCATAGGCATGTTGGACTGGGGCCATATCCTAGGACTTATATTACTTGTTTTGGGGTATGAAAATGACATTAACTTCTCTTTAGGCTCGAGGAACTGATATGCTCCTTCTGGCTTTATAGCGTCATGGGTAACATATCAGGTCCGTATGCCCTAAAGGGGGTGAAGCAATTAATCTTTTTTCGTTTATAGTCTGTTTACCCAGGCGGTAGCTCGTGCTGACTGTTCTGTCGTAAGGGTTTACTACAGTGGCAGATATTAGAACTTCACACTTCTTTGAAGAGGAGTGTCATCATCTTAGAGTATGATTCTGTCCAGGATCCGTCACATATAAAGTTGTCCTGTGTCCAAAAATTGAGGCAAGAAACTCTACATTATCTCACAGGCTCTATACTTATACAATTTTTAATCCTCATCCCCGACCTCTTAAGTTCGTTTAGACGGGTCCAAGTATGACATACACCGAAGAAAGTGTGGGGTTCCCCAAGGTTCCGTATTGTTTCTCACTCTGTTTACCATCATAAACGATGTCTCGCATGTTAGTTCTCCTCCAATACATTTCTTCACTGACGATAGTACTCTAAGTTTCTCATATTTTTGCTTAGCCACATGTCCTTGTTTTTGACCATAGAACCGGATCAGCACTGTACTTTGCCTGTGGCACTGGGCACTATACCAAATGTATTCCGAAGTACCCCTCTAGTGCTTGGACATGATACACTCTTTGGTGGAGTCTGACATTGTTTGAAATACATTTCGAAAACATTTAATCCAATTTTAAACACGCGATGAGCTTGTTTTTGCGCATCGCATCGAAACCACAACTCAATAGATTTCGAGTCCTTTAGCTAAATATTCAATCACAAATCCTTTCGATAGTGTTACTCGTATGTACGAATGAAATAATTGGAAATCCGCAGGCAGACACACAACGCCCCAAACATGGGGGTTCCATGCTAGTTACGGTTCCGACAGGATACAATTTGCATTATTTCAGCGTGGGGCCTATTGATTTTCATGCCAATCACATGCATAGTCGTTCGTTTGGCATTGTTCCTGCCAAAATCAATTTTATCGAGTTATGTATACTTTTGCGTATGTCATGGTTGGGTAGAGGGGCTTTCTGATATTTCGAAAAAAATGTGTTTTTGACATGAAAGTGATACCAGACGTTCAGAGATATCTGATGTACTCAGTATGTTGGGGCAGGGAAAACGTGATCAATGGAACAATTTCCTTGGGACTCCTTCCCACAGAAGTCAAAATCAAACTCGAAAAGAGAGTCCATCATTCAAGGATTAATAATAGTTTATTCAGGACCGACTATCAGGATGGCTGATGGCTGATGGCCAATCCTCCATCCAATGAACTATACCATCCTTTCCTTGAAACGATGTGTTCAGAAAGGATATCATATCAATACTCGTTTCAAAACTGGTCAATACTCGGTAAGACGTGCTTCGAGTTATGCCATGTTCATGATGCTATCCTGTTGCTTCCTGCGTTAAGGACATTCGGAGTATTTTTTTTAATTATGGATTTTCCTTCTTAAAATCCAGGGTTCTCTCTATCATGGGGTCTCTCTGGTTGCTTTTTTAATCCTAGTTGCTACCTGCTTCCATCGTTGCTACCATCAACGATATCAGTCTCCATGGCATAAACCCAAAGTCTATCGTTGGCTGGTTCCTACTTTTCTACCTGTTCTACCATGATAAGCATTCTGGACTTCACAATAACGACAAATGGAATTATTCTTGTGTTATTCGTGTTTGTGAAGCTATTCCTGGAAGCTTCTATGTCCCACTTGGACATCTACATAAGTTTGGCAGCAATTCATGTTTTTATCGACCATTTCCTGAAGTATTCTATGGTCATTGTCATTGTATTTCGATACTTACACTGATCTCTGTATACAAATCTAGCTTCGTAGGAACTCGCAATAGCCATTCTTCTAGTACGTGGACCATGACCGAATGACTTAGCTAACCAGGACAAACTTTCAGGAAAGATCCTTTATAATAACCATTTGGTTCGAGCACAGTTTCCTGCCAGTCAGGGTTATGGATTGGGTTGGCACTTAGCTCAGAAGAAGGTCCATCGTGATACCACTATGGATCTACATGGAAACTTTTCACATAGGATAGGAGGGAGGCCATACCGAAGACGTATGGCTCGACGTTTACGCATTGAACCAGCTTGACCCACTGTCGAAGCTTTTTATTCTACCTAAGTCTAGTCTGGCTAGATCGTTGAGATTTGTGAAGAAGAACTCGCTAATGGTTTTCCTTCTCACAACTGATAGGGCAGGATAGCTGTACAGAAGATGTGTTATGGTTTCCTCCTCTTCCTCATCCCAACAGCCTCTGCAAAAGTCGATGAAGGGGCATCAAGCATTCTGGGTGGAATACCTGCCTACCATACAGTGGCTCGTGAGGAAGCCAACATTAGGGACATGTGTACTGTTACATTGTTTCAGAGCTACACATCTCATCTTCTATCTAAGGTCCAAAGATCTGCAGAACTTCTCCTTCAAGTGCGTTTGACAGTATGCTCCAAAAGGTCCACTTAGACATGCTCGGCAAGAAATTGCATATTACCGCGGTTTTTCGACTCAAAGTCTTCTCAGAGTGGCCTAGGCATCATGAAGGCCACTTCTCGATAGTTGATCTCCTCAAAATGTGTGTTGACCCTGTTATTTGACTGAAACTTCCAGCATCCCTGACCATAGTGAAGGGGTCAGTGGGCTCTCTCCTGAGGACAGTTCGGTTAACTCTTACACAGACCGGCTCTCAGATTATTGTTTGATTTCTCAGGTGGAAATCTTAGAGATCAAGGGGGCCTTCTCTGGACTGAACTGTTAGAGATGTTGGCACTTTCACTGACAGTCAAGCAGCCATCAAATCCCTGAAATTGTCCACGCTTTACTGTCGGCTGTCTCCTCTGGAGATGTCTGAGAGACATTCATCTATACTGGGTGTCAGGTCACCGAGACATTTCAAGGCAGAATCCTGCCAACATGGCGTAGCCTGGTATGCCGCTCATTATATGCAAATTCTTACTATGGGTGGACGCTTTTAGTAGGATTAAGTTCTAGTAGCAGCGAAAATCTTCCTGCTTCCACTATTTCAAGACAGATCTGGTCTAGGCTTGATCTCAAATGTAGTCCGGAGCCAGAGATCAGCCATGTTACCGATGTTCTCACTGAAATCTGTGAGATGGGCCAACATGCCAAAAAAGTGTTCCACTTTTCACATGACTTCTCTAGAAGCTGTAGGGATAACCTTCTACCCAATAGGTTCGATTAAATTCGGTGGCTATCTTGGGCGAGAGTCAAGATACACCTACATCAAGAGTAGGTCTATTCTGATACCACATATTTGGTAGATCGGAAGAATCAATGAGTACCCGGGGAACCTATATCAATCTCCAGTGGGTTGTAGAGACTAGATATGTCTGATGCGGTTAGGTAGGGTGACTGACTCAATCAACCCTGACTGTCGGGGTGGACCGGGAAGATAGAGAGTGCAAATTGTTCCTACTGTGAGACCATTATTTAGAAATAGGAGCCTTTTATGTTTGGTAGATGCCAGATCTTTCAGGTCGGTAGACGATAGCTTGTGGTTTGTTAAACATGCGACTGGCAATAGACCTTTGGTGGTCTTAATACAAACACCTGCCAAATGTCAGATACCTAAACCTTCCAGCTAGCGTGCATTCCTAGCTGAAGAGTCCTGCCAGAAAGTGCAGAAAAGGACAGTAAATTGACTGAGTCACAAGTCGAGCATAAGCGTACATATATTTAAGGCTCCATACACAACCCATCCTGACCATCAATGTATCAAGTACTTCTCTCGTGCGAAACCCTTACCAGTGTCATAAGTGGCCACTGCCTTGTACAACAGCACCACTATAAGCTCACCTTATCCTGCGAAGCATCATCTCCTTGCAAGTTCTCCACCTGATCTGCCCTCTCTTCGTAAGAAACCAAACTAGTTTCACGGACGGAGAAAGTAGTTAATGAGCTTCCTGACAGCCTCTGGAGTAATCATTTCCACTTTACGACCCTTCGAGACGTCACAGTCCTAGAGCGCATTAACAACTCTCCAACAACATTAATAAGAACAAGGACTTCTCAGTTTAAATAATTTTAAACTCGTCCTTTGCACTCAAAGACATTTCTAAGTAAACGAACGATTCCAACCATCTTCACTGGGAATTCGAGCCACTTTCGACCCTAAAACTGCGGTTGATTGCCTCGGAAGTGCCCCCCCCTTGTCCTGATTTACAAACATTTGTTTTCTTAATTACCACGGTTAACCTGTATGTGCCAACTCAGACAAGGGTATACAAATATTTCAATGTCACAAAGTGCGGACTTAGGCTAATGTATCCTCTGGGATAGGCCCTGAGCAGTGCCAATAAATTAATCGATTGCCGGTTATTTGCCTTCAGTACGGCACGCACCTCTATCGAATGGCTCCATTTATAAGGATACCATTGAACTCTCGGAAGGCAGCTGTCCTTAAATCTACAACATAAACAAAATCAAGGGCAAAGCTCCCTTGCACACAGAAGAGGAATGAACCACTTAACGAGGAACACCAACAACCGCAAAAGGCTCCCCTATCCTCACCGTCGTCATCGTTGTGTGGCCCGCCCCACCCTAAATGGAGTATTTTGCCACCGCACGTGAATTGGAAAAGTCAATTCAAGTCCCACCACAGCCATCCACGGTCCTGGTTGAACTATCTGGAGGGTGACCAGGATCTTAATTAACTTTTGCACTCTATAGCCTATGCACATACCTGCGTTGCACTGCAGCAGCATCCAAGTGCTGGTAATTTCCTCTCTTCGAGCAGATTCCGCAAAAGGAATTCCGCCCTCTTAAGGATAAGAAAAATTCAGGACATCGCTCACAACGCGTGAATCTGTAAAGTTTTCGTTCAATCGCTCGACTTGAGAAAAACTTTGAAAGAATCACCTCCTGCTTGTGGGTGGTTTGTGCATTCGATATGTTTTTTGTATTTGGTTGTGTGCGTCGGTTCATCCGCACCTGATTGCAATTAACTTTTGTTTTCCCGGAAAATGTAAATGGGGCGCGCCAGGGAAAACAGCAAGATAAAGCGAAAATAAGTGGCATGCGGAGGAGGCGAGGATGGGTGAAAAAGAAATGGAAATCGCGCAATGCCGAGGAAGTTATTCCAATGATCATTCGCGTGGATGATTGTTTACACTCGACGGATTCAAGGATGTATGGATTCCTTTGTATTATTGTACTATTGTTCGATAGAAAGTTTTCTTTCGCAAGACTCGTGTAGTTTATTTGTTTTGGATGGGAGATGTTATTTTCAGAAAAAACAAGGATAGATCTGACGAAGTGGTTTTGAATTGAAAAATCACAAAAATTTTCAACAAAAACACTCGCAAATGCTTGCATTGACGGATGAGTGTTTCTTTTTCTTCTTTCGATGAGTGAACGCTCAAGGAGCTATAAATATCCTTGTAATGTGGAACACAGCGCAGAGTGGGAGATTTTAACCGACACCTTGTGGTATGCAGTGTTTCTTGCGTCATGCTGGTGGTTTGAAACTCAGCTGTACTGGGTTCGGGGGTGGGTGTCAGAACTAGTAGATCGGTTTAGATGTCAGTTTAGATGGAGATGAGACGTGATTTCTATTAAAACATCAGGAGTGCTTGTGGGACTTGGGACTTTCTCTTGGTTTAGTGAATGAAAAATTGTCCCAAAGTCGAATCTGAATCCAACCATTCAAAGCGACAAAAGGGGTTTGTCGTACGTTATTGGGTCAAGTCCATCCAACTCTGGCCAAAAATAGTCTAGCAACATGGTGCACTAGTAAGTTCCATTGAACTCTATTGATTTGATCATCATCAAGGTCCAGTCACACCTCCGACATTAAGACCGTATTACACGGCCCTGGAGTCCCTTGAAACACATGTGGGTTTGTTGCTATCTAGTAATGCATTGACAAGCCAAGAATGAAATCGATTTTTCGATGAAATTTAGGATTTTCTTCAAACTTTTGCAGACCGCAGTTGGAGAAGTTTCGAGGCTTCAGATGATCAAGATCAAGGCTTCAATTTTTGAGTTAATTTGTACTTGTAGGGATGTACCTAGGCCAAGATCTTTATGCAAAACCTATTATCAGTATGGAATCGAAAAATTTAGGTCATTTTGAACTGAAGTCCCTACGGCTGAGATATTTTCGATACTTCGATCGATCAATAGTGAATATATTGACTCGAATTTGTCCACTATTACGACCGAAATGTCGGTAGTGATTTTTAAATAATTTCCAAACAGCGCTCGTCCTTGAACTTGAATTATAATTAAACTGTAAGCCTTGACTGGTGTTCTAATTTTGACAAATTATGAAAAACATTTAAGAACGCGTTTATATTGAGTTACAAAATTGTTATGTCTCTATTGAAAAACCCTTTTTATGCACTACGAGTGCAATCGACCACGACTGCATCAAAGGAGGCTTTCCTAAATTTGCTTGAGGCTTAGGGATTCCTAAAGGAAAAGGCACTTAGTTTTTTCTAATGAGCGCTTGAATTTGCTTGGTTTTTGTTTAATTTTTTTTTATCCAGAGTTTTCAGGAGACACGCTCTATATATCGCTGGTTAGTGTTACGAAAGGTTGTTAGAATTAACAAGTGCTAGGAGCTTGTTCAGAACTCAGTTTTGTTCCAAAATATTTGTCCACCAGTTCTTCAAAGCCCATGAAATAACATCGAAACATAGAACTATCGGCAAGTACTCACATCATTAGCCAGAATGAATAGACTTCACCTAATTTGGGTGCCAGGATAAAGCGAAATAGGTACGAAATACCAAACCTACTTGTCTATGAAAACCAAGCCGAAAAGTTACCAGGAAAACAAAACTTATACTCTATTTCGATGTTTCTTAGGACACAGTGGCCAAAATCTTTACGGGGCCACTGAGTTCTTGCTTTAAGACGAACAGCTGCAATAGCACCCATTTGCCTACCAAAAACGTCAAGGAGTATCGGGAGCAGAGTACAGAGAGTGTTGTATGAAGCGCTCCATCGTGCATCCCTTCGTTTCCAAAATTACTAGGACATTATTAATCACTGAATTCCATACAAGAGGGGATAACACAGCGCCTCCGCTGACATGTCTCCTTGCAGATCCCCCAGCTACGAGCTTATAGTCCGACTACTCCGCAGTGCATTCATCAAATCGCACAGTGTGCCATCGTCCTGCAGGGGTGCACAATCGTTCTAGAGGTTTTGGAAGGAAAGAAAATAGACTAAAAAGTTTGAGGTCTTTTTGATAAATGTGGCAACATTTTTGGGTATGAGAACCAATTTGACTGCTCGCCAAACTCTTGGAATGTTACAGGATTTCTTGCGAAACATTGTCGAGTTAAAGGACAGCTCATGACCATGGTAATAGCGACGAACGAAGAATCAGCAGAGGATAGTCTCCCAGGTCGTCCTAAGACTATCTCGTACTTATCATGGATTTTGGATTTAGGTATCATGGGCCGCAGAGTTAAGGTGACATGATGGCGCATAGAAATAGCATCTACTGCCAAAATTAGTTCTCTTCACGTCAATCAGGGTCGATCTTTTGAAGTAAATTTGTCTCCATTCTGAGGATTCCACAACATCAGCTGAATAGCGATTGAAGTTTGGTTAAGGTTTCAACATACATACCGCGAACATAACATTGTCCTTAGAGTCCTTAAAAGTTTTCATTTATAGAAGAGCTATGCTGTGGTATCACGAATTTTGAAAACCATTTACTTTGATAGAACCAACGAACGTTGCAACGTATAAACATTTAAGCAGATATGATGAAAACGTTATAGGCACCCAGAAACCTTATAAGACTCATTGAGTTCTTTAAGCAATTTATATCCCTCGTCTAGGCAGCCGCCCTGCCACAATGAGTAATGTGCACGCACAATGTCCTATCATCACCATCTGCAAATACGAAATCCGTCAATTTGTCTCGCTCTTATGTAACCACTATTAGCCAGGCCCAGCATCCGCCTAATCCCACAGCCATAATTCACTGTCACTATTCATGTGGGTATACCAAATAAATTACGTAACCGCTCTCAATGTTAAATCCTGGCGATTATCCTGCTAAGTTCCCATAAACGCCTATCTACGCATTGATAGATGGCTCAAATCAATTTGCCACACTTTTGAATATTCCAGCCATAGATTTGAAAAAAAAAAAACTAATGAAACTCAGGAATAATAACGACTTCATGGCCATAGTCCAGTCCTCAGCGTGAGTGTCCTTTTTTGAATTTAAACACATTTCACCGAATACTGCACACGGTATGCCTTTGGAAAGGTCTCGGATACATCCGGACCGTTGCTGTGCTTGTAGAAGTGGTTATGAAAAGTTTCCAAGCCAAAATTGTAAATTATTTTAAATTACCTGGAAATGGAGAGCTAGGTGGGTGGTGTCCTCTGGAGAGAATCCTTCGTATTCACCGCACGTGTGGGCACTTTGACCTCGATGCGAAGCTACTGTATGACTGCACTGGAGACAGTGATTGATGAAATAGTCTGGTCATAATGCAACGCAGAATCGGAATGTCCTGCTATTGGTGCCTTATCCTGAGAATAGGGTTTTTAATTAAATTTATATTCGACGGATTGCCGACGGGATGCAGGGTCTGCGTGTTGTGGTCGACAGTCATAACGTTCACACGTTTTACGATTCATAATTCACTTTTATTAAAAAGTCGATGAAATTGGAATTTCACGTTAATTGACGGAGTTTCTGGACCCATTGGACCATTTCACCGAACCAGAGCTAGAGAGATCCAAAATGTGGAAGAAGTCATTCGCAGGTAGGCTTCAAAACCTTCCCGTGCATGGTATCTAGTTTCTTGGAATAGCTCGATTGATAGACGAACCTTCAAGTCAGACAGCCGCCTTGTCTATCCTTGGATAATGCTGCCCTCACATCACCTTTTCGACAGGTGGAGAGAAATTTTGGGTAAATGGTCTCTTCTTACAGGATTTTTTGAGACGAGCATCATCCCTGCCAAACTCGTCAGATTCCGGAGGATGTAGATGTAGAACGTTCGCTGTTCCATAAAGGTCGGAAAAATCCTTGCCGAAGCTTGATGTCAAGAAAGAACACAGACAAGGTGATGGGCTGTCATATGCCAAACTCACAAGCCAACCTTGCATACAATCGGCAGGACATAGAGAGCTGCCACTGGTCTGTTTGCAAGTATTGAAGCAGTAGCGGCCAAAACGGATTTATGAGGGCAATACCAAGTATATGCTGTCAACAAGATGGGACGCACAATACCGATGAATTGGATAGAACGTCGCAATAGACAGCTATAACTTTGAGCCAGTTAGGAACTTCGAACACAATTTGAGAGATCAAGCGATCAAGAAGCCGATTCAGTAGCAAAGATTTGTGAAGGAACACCAGGAAGCTCTATATAAGACCTTCATCATCCCAGCTCTGCTGCAGACGGATGAAGACATCTTTCAAACGATTTTCAGTCCGTTTGGGTTGACAGGGTTTGTCAGAGGAAATTTAACAGCGAACTCTTTAAGCTGTGTAGTGACATCGACCTGTAGGACATATTGGGCGAATAGACATCAGCACTCCAGTAGATCATCAACCAACTGGAAGTGACTAAATGGAGGCCAAAGACCGCGGTAACTAGAAAGGCTTGTTGGTTGAGGCCCAGGACCACCTCTGACTGTAGTGCCACCTACGTAAGTAAGTAAGTTCCATTCTGACCGACAGGGAAATATTGGAAAGGAAGCAAACGGATAGTGATATCAAGTACTTCAAGAGTTTTTCAATAGAGACATAACATTTTTGTATTTCAATCCAAATGAATCCTTTGACTCTTTTCATGACTTGTCACTGTCACAACGTCTGTGAACCTTTAGAAATATTTGAAAATAATTAGAAATTGGAAATGAAATTCCAAAATTCGTCCCACCAGACCAGGTTGTTCGTGTTACAGTAGATAAATTGAATGGTTCGTGAGAGACCGCGCCGCTCGAAGGACCAAACATCAGCCCGAAGTGCTTCAGTTCAAAATGAGCCAACTCAGTCGATTCCACGCCGCTTAAAGGAATTGAAAATCTCTCATTTCTCAGAGGTGAAACAATGAATTCCGTTGGTTAAGTCAGGAGGAATTAACTAAATGTTGGTAGGATAGACAGAGAGTCCCTTGAGTCATTGAAAGCATTTACGATACAGCTTAGCCATCTCTAGGCACCAAACCACTCACAAGGAGATGACAAAACTTTTTATTTTTAAAAGGTTCAGTCCAAGAATTATCCCCCCCCCCCCAGCAGTAGTAAAACATAACCACAATCCGACCATGTTAAGTAGAAAAATCAAAACTAACTCACTCAATAAAATGTGAGTTCAACGTTTTGAAAACGTTTTATTGCCAAGAGAACTAGACGTTTTCATGCTTTATTCACAATCCGAAGCCGTTTTATATGCTGGAAGACATAAAATCGTTCCTAGGAAAGGAAATGAAATCCACTATCCTTGGTTTCATAAACCGCAATTGCCACCCATAACAAGTAGACCACAATAACTATCCAACAGTTTTACGATTTCATTATAAAAACGCTCTCCGGTTTTTATTCGAATTTCTTAACGTTGAGACTCGAGAGATGCCGATTAGATGGCCACTGTTTTATAACAGCCAAAGCCAAAGCCAAAGCCAAAGCCAATCCTCGATCCTTGAGTACTCCATCTAGGTTGTGAGAGAAGGCCCTACCCCGTGATTACCTTAAAACTATAAAACTTAATCTCGGTGGGCTGATTGCTTTTGTTTTTTTGTTTTTGGTTTTTGAAAATACCAAGTTGTCGGTTGGAAACATTTACACAACACTCCGCCATGACGTTATCAATGTTGACGCCGCGTCATTGGTGTTGTCAGGCTATGTATCCTAGTTAAGCTGTCTACGAAACTATCGCAATCATGACAAGGACAACGATGATGATGGTGGCTGTGATGAGACACGAGATACGAGTATCACGACCCCGTGGATTCCCTTGTCGCCTTTCGGATCTTTATCTGGCGAAATTGATTTTTGGCAGCTACGTGTAGGTATCGGTTGATGTTTGACATTTTAGTTTGCTCCCCTCCCCCTCATATCCTGACATCCTGACAGACCTTCGGTGGGTAGTTGTAAGTATTTTCATTACTTTGCGAATCTTATTCATTCCCTGGGACCGGGTGGTGGAGGATATGTTAAAATTACATCGACATTCGGGGGGCACCCGTGCGTCGGTGTGGCATAAATTCAGGACAATGCTTGAATGTATTTTAACGGAATTTTATTTTGCGAACGAGAATGGAAACAATGTTGCGATGAGAATCAGGAGGAGATGTTGGAAATTTTTTAACAAAACGCTACGGAATCAAGCCGCAGGGACGCAGGGAAATGGCATCCCTATGTGGAATGTGATATGACATTCCTTTGGCGGGGACGCTTTCGTGAACGAACACTGATTGAATAGGGACTTTGTGGGCGAAGTGATAGAATATGACAAGGGGAATTCCCGTGCGGTTAGAGGCAACGAACGACGAAATGCGTGAATCCTGTTAGAAGGTCAGGAGTGGAGCAAATATCATTGTGTCGTCAATGGGATTTCAGGGGATTGAATTAGAGGTTCCTTGCGGTGTGAATTTGAAATTGCAAATACTATGGGGAGATGGTGTGGTTTTGTGGGTTAGTGTTACATGCTTTTCAAGGTGAGCAGATAAACTGGGGCACGGATTAAGCGCTGGAACTGAGATGAAAGGACACCGATTTTTTCCTCCTATAGTGGGCTCCTTGTTGTCATCCTCTCTAATTATTATTTCTTATCCTTTGAATGTGGGATTACTAAAGCATTTCAAAGGATGTGCTATGCTTAATCAAATGAAAATAGAAAAGCTAATAATTTAATTAAAAAACCACATCTTTCATCGAAATGAAAGGCAAAACTATGTGCGGAGCTTAGGGAAAGAAGATGATTTCTTCAGACAGACACATCCGTCTTTATGTACATTACGAACTGGAGTCACACGGTTTTTGAATCTAGAAGATACCACAAAACCGGAGTTCTAATGAGGAAATGGCGTTTCAAGATAGACACTGCAGACATTATGCAGTCTCGGATCACCAATGAATCGATTGTAAACCTCTGTCATGTAGTAACAGAAAAAGAAGCTTGTTGGTGGCATTGAGATAGCTAAGCGCCCTTCCTGAATCAACCCGGGTTTCATGATAGGATGTCCAGCTTTCCGAGGTGTTGTTCGCTCAGAGTCTTTCATAGTTTTGTCGAGGTTTAAGTTGTGCTCTCTTCTGGGTCTATCTTCCATGAAAAACGCGAAGCTGGTTCTATTAAACACTAGAATGTCCTTGGTTCTGGTTTAGTTGTGTTTTGTCCTGAGTTTCCTGGAGGCATAGCAGAGAGTCTCACTAAGACTCGTTTTTTATTAGATTTAACAATTGCCAGGGATGGTGGAGCTGAAATACTAGCGATTGCCAGGTGCTGCTCGAACACTTTTCTTGTCGATTTCTGTGTGTCCTGGAACGCAAAGAAGTATTGCGTCGGGATTTGCTGTGAGAATTGTGAGCTCTTCACAAGTTTGGATTTGGCGACTGTTGGTGAGGTGTGAGGTGAGGTTGTACATACATGGATACATGTCGATCATCTTTCTTAAGTTCAGTTTCATGGATAGTGCTACCGGCGCTCTTCGATTGCTAGTACTTCCATTTGGGGTACACTGCTTTGGTTGGGAAGTCTAGGTGGGCAAGGAATTCGGGGCTCAGGCGAGATATGGGCGTTCATCAGTTTTTAATCGGTCCTACCGTTTAGCCAATCCTCTCTTGTGGAGAGATGAGGCAAATGGAATGTGTACACTAAAGTTGTCCTATATAGTCTACCTTGGTACCCAAGGGTCCAGTCTGACAATAGTGCGGTGGTCTGTGTTATCCTTTCACAGTTGAGTCCTAAAGATGCAAATCCTGAATGAAGCCAAAAGTTGTATTCGCCATAGTTTGGATGCTAATCACTGAATTTTGGTCAATTCTTTGGTCCTCTTTGCCGCGGTCTACCAGAGTGGGTCTAAGGATAGCTTTGTAGGGATGACTTTCTCCAAAGATTTGCCTGCACACGTATGAGACTATAGATGCCTGATGTATTCCCTGCGAACGACTACAAGAAATGCAACTTGTGGCGAGGTTTTTAGAACTCAGCAGTTAAAGTGAAAACCCGTCCATTAGTCGTATGACGGTGTAAGGATTGTGCTTCTCCAGCAGATCAGGATTCTTGGAAGTTACAACCAAGCAATGCACTCAAAAAAAAGGCAAAGTAACGTAAAAACTTATTTTGATTGTCTTTTCGTAACACTGCCAACCTTATGGTGGGAATGTGTGTACCCTTAATCCTACAATGCTATGTGCGAGTATATATTTCCTGATCCTTTCATTAACTTTTCACCAAAACTCATCCGCAAACCGAGTTATTAAATCCAGGATAACTCAGTAAAGGCACAACATAAACTTTTCATACCTCTTCCTTGTGAAACATTTGCCGCAGTAATTCCCCTTTCATCATTCCATTCCCCGACCACGCGACGATTTATCACTCTGGCGTTGATGACACAGGAAATGCATTTTTAAAGATCCTTTCAGATTCCTTTCACAATACAGCGGATGTAGGGTGTACATTACTTCCATCACGTTTTCCTGTTACTATCCCTCTTTGCAGTCCATAATCGGCATTAATGCGCTCAGGTATAAGGCAACCATAGCTCGCTTCCAGTACATTACTTTGTAGTGTGCACACCCGGCTAACAAAATAAGCTAATTAGATGCACTCGCTCCCTCGTCGTCAGGTGCACAAGCTATCAGGATACTTCAGCTTGGAATTATTTTGCAATTCAACGTGCAACGTGGCCTGAGTGCTTTTTGAACGTTTGCCTATGCGATGTTAGGGGGTGATTGGGTGGGGTGGTGGTTAAGTGCGATGTTGGCAAGGATGACTAGGATGACTGACGAAACGTGAGGCTCTGGTCGATTGCGGTGGTAATGGGACATCCAAAGTTTGGTTATCGCCCAGATTGAGGGGATCAGTTCGCCAGACGCCATACCGATGGGTTTCTAAGCCTCTGGCCGTGCATGATGGGAGAACGTAAGCGAATCCTAATTTCGAGTGATGATGATTAGTTGGTTCTCGCTTTGGCATTAATGGTATTCGGGAAGAACCTGCCCACAGTGGTAATATCCACTTCCACCTGAGGCAGGGAATCTATATCAGGAGGATTTGCTGGGTAGTGGATAGGGGAGTGGTTTTGTGTCCATCGATTATGTGCACCCAGGTTGAATCAAGGTTGATTCATAGTACTGAACTACTGAAGTACTGAAAGTACTGAAGCCATGTTCGTCCGACGTTATGTCATTGCAATTTCATAGCTTTTGGGAAGCAGGAGCAGGACAAGTGCAAAGATTTTCCATGAACTCAGTACTTAACTTAATTTGGTGTTCAAATTAGCTATCACTCCCTATAGGCACGCCCACTTTTTGGAGGCGTTGTGATTTAGAACCGATTTTACCAATATTTTGAAAGAATAGCAACATCTTCAACCGTTAGAGGTTAATGCGGTAAATCAGTCAAAATTAGTGCATTGTGCCACGCCCACTTTACAAAGGAAAATCGAATGTAACTTCATGGCTTGGGTCGAAAAATTGATTTTGCAGACTTGCGACTCAGTGTTTGAATACGTGGTGAAGCGATATTGTATGTCAGGACTAAGTATCTGACTTGGTTATCCCATCAGACCATCAAAGAGTTTGGACGGGTATCTGTGGATTCCAAGACTATCGCTTGGTGGACAGCTATGTACACGCAAAGCAAGGGTGCAGCTCTTGAGCACGGTACCTGACGCCCTTCCAGTGAAGCTCTGGAGGCCCTCTGAAAACTCTTCTATTGGCAGTATCCCTTTAGTGCATTTGATATACGCATAGTGAGACATAAGGCTCTGAGTTTAGGGTTAAGTGTATTCAAGGTGAGATTCTTGGACAGCACCAACGTTTTTCTACGGTACCACCTCTCGCAAGCTTCTGAGACATACCCGAGAATATAAATGTCACGAAGGAGCTTCATAAACGAAATTTGTTTTTGGATACAAATGACGGTGAGAAGCTAGGTCCTTGGTCATGTAGTCGTAGTAGATATCCCCTACCAAGTCTTGTAGCGTTATGAGTAGGAAACCGATAAACAGAAGCTTGAGGTAGATTAAGTTGGACTACCCGTGGTAGGCTGCACCAGCGAACTCACCTAGACCATTTCAGGTCCAATGTGTTACCACATGGATCTAAGGAATTTCTCTCGAAAAACTACCCTTGGAACCAACGAGAGCTTAATATAGAGTGCTAGAGGCTAGAGTCCTTGAACTTTAGACATCGAATCTGATCGATTCCTTGTTATGTTGTTATGAGTACTTAGTCCTGTTGCAGTCTCCAGTTTTGCATAGTTTTCCATCTTCTCCAGTTCACGTGCTGGGAGTGCTTGGAATTGAATTTTTCTTATGTGAGCTACTTCAGTCGCTTTTCTTCCATACGACAGCCTTCTAAAGTTTCTGTCAAAAGATAGGTCGAGTGCAATCCTCGAATGACCTACCTCAATGCTCCGATAGCAGTTTGACAGTGCATCCCCTTACTGACAACTCATGCATCTTCGGAGGAATCGTTTCCGAACAGTTCACTGCGATTGGGACATTAGTATGATGCTGCTACAAGAATTCCTCTGATTCTCGAGGGGAACATAGTTTCAAGTGCATCAGTGGTTTTAGGAATGCCTCTCTCTAGTGTATAACTCTGTCCAGGCTAATAGTTCGTATATCCAGTAGATGATTCGAGACTATTGCTTCCTTAGCTTGAGGAGTTAGTGACATTATCCTGGTTTGCAGATTTCAACAACAAAAAAATTAACCATACGCCCCAGTGGACTTTTCACAACCAAGAACGTCTTAGCTTCAGACGATCGAATCCATGTCTCAGCATACGAAAGATGGCTCTAAACTTATCTGCCAGGTCTGTGGAATATGCTATACTTAACAGGTTATCTCACAGCTATAGGTCCGCGATTTACCAGGTACCCCGACTGTTGTGAAAAGGTGGAATGTATAGTCGAGATTGAGCCAACGTCAGACGACCTTTTTGGTAATCCATTCACATTGAAGTCTGTCACAAAAATATCTACATACGTGTGTACCTCTTTTTTTTTGGATATGGCAAAACTTCATCCTTGAAGTTGCCTCACTTTATGATGGTCCTTACTTCTTCCTAAAATGTGATGTAGAAGGTCTTCTATTCATATGAGGCTATCACTTGTGACGAGTCTTCCAGAGTTTAGCATACAGAAAGTATCATTCAAGAGGGATCTATATGACGAGGAAAATATTCACCCTCAAGGATCCCATCGTAATCTAGTTCAATGTCAACGTATAGGCCTTCTATTTCCAAGCCATTTTCTTTCCATTTAAGACCTCCATAACCGAAGCGCATAGTAGCACATGAGATGATCCTACTATTTGCCATGTCGTAGCATTTATTTGCACAATTCCATGGAATCCTCTCCCTATTTGCACAGCCCCCAGCTACGTGCATTCCAAGGCCTAACCATCTCCTTTCAATTTTCCATTCCAACCCCAGTCGCACTTCAAACGAAAGGCACAACAATTCGCCATCATAATCGCAACGCACTTATCGTTTTGCCGAAAAACAATCTCGGAATCACATCCAATTCTCCCAGGAAACAGGAGATGCCCTCACAAGTCACATATTTTGATTGTGCTTATCCCCAGCTCCGGTTTCCACTCAATCTCTTTCAATAAACTTAAACCCTGCAAACAACAGGACGTGATCTGAATACGAATACGAGTCCCAAGTGCATTAACCCGAGCGAAACACAAAACATGGCGGGTGGCAGGAGGCACTTTAAGGGTGCACACCCCAAAACAGTTTCTGGCCCCCAATTCAGAACTACGAACCAAGAACTTCTGATTGATTTTTATCGCAGGACTTTAATTAAATCCTGTCCCTCTCTGTCCCTGCGTCTCATTGAGACTCATGACAATCGAAAAGTGATTCCAGGTCCTTTCGGCCATGTCGCGTCCATTGTTCGATTCGAAATCAAAATGCGAAAACGTCTTAGCCGAGCAAATATGTGTATTCATAAAAGCCCTCGGATTAACTTA
The DNA here is from genome assembly GCA_963583995.1 of Xylota segnis. Classification (NCBI taxonomy): domain Eukaryota; kingdom Metazoa; phylum Arthropoda; class Insecta; order Diptera; family Syrphidae; genus Xylota; species Xylota segnis. The sequence continues at coordinate 46,062,727 of OY757237.1, forward strand.
CCGAGAAAAGCGTTCCCTTGTTTATCGACGAGTATCTGTGTCGTGCGCTGGAATCAGTTGGCCGCAACATTAACCTAAGCTGGAATATCAAAGACGACGGGCTAGGGGGAGCAGGACATTGGTCTCTAGTCAATTGAGACAGTCGTTGTAGTCCAACCCAACTCTAAGTGCAAATAGATAAACGACAAGTGGGTGACTCCTCTGCTCTGCTCCTTGGAGCACAATTTGCACAATGAGGGCAAACGGGATTCGTTAAATATTTACGAACCATGGTAGCGCAGGACCCTAAGTGAAATCATAAAAGCGGAATTGTACTAAATGACGAATTTACTGTTTATTTCTCCGGCTCACCCCCTGATTTGCCATCGAAAAATTATACAGAAGACCTTCGGTCCAATTATTACTCCGACTCCCACGCCAAGGATATGCTATGGATATGTCCTTAGAGTGGGCGGCAATTTGTATATGGCCACTAAATAATAATCATCATAACAGTAACAGCTTGGTCAACGCGGGGCGGTGGTGTTTGCCTATTTATTATGTTTTTCGTTTTGCGTTTTGCGTTTTTATCTTTTGTTATTTTGGAGTCCTGTGGGCATTGGGGCTATGTCGCCATGCATTTGAAATGAAATGTTATCCTGCTTGAATTGGCCTCTTGGCTGACTACCGAAGGTAAATACGTAACACGGCTTCGTGGGAGGAAGCAAATTTAATTAAGTCGTCAAATATGGCCTCTGAGAGATGCAGCAGGGTGTTGGCGTTGGCATTGGCATTGGCATTGGCTAGTAATTGTCCCGTAGGCCGTAATTTGTCTTCGGTTGGTTCTTTTTCATTTTTTTTTTTTTTTAACGATGTTTACGAAGCGAAAACTAAAGTATGAAGAGCGGTCTTTTGAATATAAATTTACTGGCTCCTGCAGACCATTAATTTGCAGACACGACTGTAGGGCGATTTTTTTTTAAATTTATTCTCGTCCTGAACTATGTAATTAAAATGGAAGGCCATGGCGATGATGTTGGGTGTTAGTTGTATAATCACAGGTTAGTTGTGAAAGGAAATTCTTTTGAACAGGACTTGTTTGGCTGAAGAGGGGAGCTCATGAATAGCTGGTCTTTAGGTAGGGAGGAGGGGATTTGTTAAGTGCAATGTTTCGTTGAAACCAGATAACAGGGGGCGGCTGAGATGGCTAAGACAAGTGGACATCAGAGAGACATGTGGACTGAGTCATGCTTACTAGGCTTTCGCAAATCATGAAAGCTTAAGGACCTAGATCACTGGATTCTGTCACCTTCAAATCAGAAGCTGGCCTTGATCACCTTCTTTATCTAACGAGATGGTGAAGCTGTTCAAAATTCACCTTATTTGGGTGGCGAGCTAGCCGGACACGGCACAATCCTCTCGATTCTACCGAGGAAGGAGAATCTTAGCATCCCATTTGCTACATGTGAACTCACAGCTTGTCGAATGCTGTATAATGAAACAGATCTGGCCTAAGCTGGATCTTACGCTTCCACAGTCTAGATGCTTATTCAGCAGAACAGTAGGAGGCGTGATTTTAGGCTTTCTCTTCCGTCAAACAATTTTTACAGAAGCTGCATAGATGAGGAGGAGAAATAGAGCCGTCTTTCGTTGCAGCAAAAAGTTCCTCCATTTCCTCAAGCTAGTTACGGGTTGAAGGAAGCATGTCTAAAGGCAAGTCCACCGTGGCTGCCTGGACGGCGGCATGTTTGGCAGAAGATTCTGAGTAAAAGTTATGTCCTCTTCAGCTTGACTCCGATATAAGCTCAGCTTCGGCGGCAGGTGAACTTTCGGCCACGCCGACCTAATCCCAGTATTGAGTCACACACACATTTAGGCTACAAAAACTCCTATGCTGTGTTTCAAAAACCTTAAGCCCTTCTCGAAAGCATCAAAGATTGTCACTTAGATTCCATTTCTCTAGCAGATATCGCTTTTATCACAGCCTGACAGTCGATGGAAAAGGGGATAGTCTCACGTTGTATTGCCTTAATCGCAGTCTCATGGGCAGCTATTGTTACTGCTAGGACCTCTGTTTGAAAGACTTTACTGTAGTTCTGGTGTCTGACTCTCTATTCCTCCCTACTCGGATGGTCGTAAGATGTCAAGATATGCCGTCATATAGTCTGTTGTTGGTACATTCTCCACATACTTTTGAGGGATCTTATCATGATCGAGCTCCTGCTGCCGGATGGACATACCTTTATCGCTCTTGAATCTCCCGATTCTTACATATTAAGGTCCAGCGGGAGATGGCTTTGTACCAAGGTACCAAGGTTCATGATAGTTTTTAGATTGATTCCCATGGATCAGCTTTAAAATAGCTTTTTTCCTACTTAGGACAGAGAAAGACACAACGCAGGTTCAAGTCATAAGAAATACTCCTCTAAGGGTTACTATGCAATCTCATCGCCGGACATATTTCTCTCTGTGACCTGGGAGGCACACGAGAGTCAAAGATTCCAGCCTTGGTACCGAATTCAAATAGTTTTTGTCTTCTCGAACTATTTTCGAAAATATTACGCTGTTTACCAGGACTAAAGATGCAGATACTCCGACTCTACCACCTAATCTCAAGAATGTATGCAGTTGGGAGCCCAACGCTGGTACGAATTAGTTAGGTTGCTTCCCAGAAAGAAAGGCTGAAGTGTCTAACTAGATAGGTTTGCTGATGGAAGCTCAGATTCACCCTGATTCATCAACATCTCCGTAACCAAACTAAGGTATGAGTGGCAAGAGTTTTTCAACCACCAATTGAATGCAAAGACTACCAGATTACGTGCCATAACTCCACCACAGATTCATAGCCATGAGCAAAGGATTCAAAACTACAACAAGTAGAAGTTTCGTCGAACTGAAAAAGGATACCAACCAAGCCCCGTGGGGCAAATTCTAGCAAGTGGTGATGCAGAAGTAGAAAACCGTCCGAACCCTCACCGCATTTTTAAAGCTTTGCTGCACTTTTGTTCCCCGCACCAGGCAGGATACAAGGACGAAGTGGAAATACAAAATTATGTGTGTGTATGTATTTAGATAAAAGGAAGGGTAGAACAGAAGTACTTTGCATAAGAAAGCGGTAGACACCAGAATGTTAAAGTAAAACCCTTTCCAAGCCAAAGGTCCTTCACTGTTTAAAACCAAACCGAGTACCGTCCCACTCAACCCAATTTAAAATATGCAGACAAAATGAAAGCTTGCATTTGAAAGACACCTCCTTAAGGGTGAATTCGTTTAACTCGTCCTCGGTCCAAGGACCCATCAGAGATCATATGCAGACATGTCTTACAAATCCAATTTCACTCTGGAATTTCGAATTCCCCGTAAATCTGCTTACGATTCTAGCACCAAATCGAGATACGTTCCACCCTGAATGTCTCCAAAATTTTGTACCGAAACGGATTTCAATTTGTATCTCTGTGTGATCCTAGGCCAAGAGCTCATCAAATTTGTGCACTGCACCCAGTAATCCGTTTCTACAAAATATTAACCCACAGCAGGTGCAAAAAAATGGAACGAATTTATCTGTAATCATCTTACTCATCCCACATTCCCCCAAAGGACACCTTCGTCTATGAACCAAATTCCCAAGGAATATGTAAACAAATTGTAGGTATGTGTCATAATCCTTTCTTCTCGTCTCCTTCGATTGTGATCCGCTTTCTGCCTGCTTGGTGTCTTTTATTTTTCTCTCCTGCTCCTATCATTTGCAGCGAAGGATGGAGGGGCTCTCAAGAAATTGGAAGCACACACCAAAGCCGAATAATTTGCTAGAAGATGTCATTATTTAAACGGATCGCAGGCTATGTGTGTGTGCTGTTGTACATCGAAGGATGTTAGGTGCTCGTTGTGTGTAGGGACATCGCAATGAAATCAGATATCAAAGGACGATGCAACAGCACGAACGAGGGTATTATTTCCAGATTCTTGGCAATTCCACATGGAATGCAGTCATTTCCACTCCATCTTCTGGGGGTGGTGTCCTTTTTTTGGGATCCGACTTGGAAGTACGGTCACGTAGTGATTGCGTTCGCTGTGGGTGGGTGGGGAGGATCGTCTTACCTTGGTCGTTACTTGGTTTTGTGTTTTTTTTTTTTTTTTTCAATCACGTTGTTTAAACATTGTAAACGTGAAGTGGACTTGGGTCACACCAAATCGTTATCCTGGTGTCCTTTATCTGAGAAAGGGTGAAATGACTGCACGTAATGTTACTAAATCGTCGACGGGATTTTCACTTTTTTTTTCTACTCGCTGGAAGGGGTATTGATCCCCTCTCGAGTGGGGAACCAAAAAAAGGAGAAAGGAGAATGTAACGAAGTACTCCCTGATAGCTTGTTGAAGTGTTATCGGGGCTAACAAATACTAATGGCAAATTTATGGAGGACCACGAAAAAGGAAATCTATTAAATGGTTTTGAAGGAGTAATCCTGATTATTTCCCAGACTTGTGGGGTTCTTTTCTTTCGTTTTATTGCAAGGCTTTGCGACCTTTTTCGTTTTCATTCGGCCGAATGAGGCTCGAACTGATTGAATTTGTTAAAGTTTATGGCCAGGGTGTACGGGTATTGATGAGATTTGTTTTGCGAGATGTTGGCCTAAATGTTTGCTGGGTGTTGCGCTTCATTTGGTATTTATTTCAGTCTAAGGGGTGCTGGTTCCGGTTGTGTTCTGTTATTTATTGTAGATTACTTAGAAGAGATATGGCCTTGAGATTAATTGCTGGAAGGAAGGAAGGGTCGTTTCCAGGATTGGGTTGGGTAGATTTGTAGAGTTTGATATCAATCCTGGTGAGGACAAAAATGTCCAGTAACTCAGTGGACTGAGAATTAAAGAACCTTTAGAGCAAACCTTTTGTGTTCAAAAAGAGTTCAAATTCTAGGCACTGCAGCGTCGACCAGACATGAGCTAGATTTCTCTTAGTGCCTGACCCATTGATAGCTACAGCATTATACACTCGAATGGAATGTCAGAAGTATTAAATGTCCCAAGATGCATTTGCTACAGGAGGACTTGGGAGGCTTGGTGACAATAACATACTTTCTCCCCTGATTTGGATGCTAGAAGTGCATTGATTCCTGGAAATTGTAGCATATGCTGATGAAAAGAAAGTCTTAGTAGTTCAATGGGCTTTCAAACCATGAAAAGTCTCTGCCTGAGACACGGCCTCCTCCTCCACTCCCTTCGATACTGGCCACGCTGTTTCCAGTTGCCCACAGGTTTGTTCTTCTTTGTAGTCTCGTACCTAGAGGCCGTAATTCGCACGATGTGGCTAGTGAAGTCGACGTGTTTTGGCTATTTGGACTATATCCACATCTTGATACAGCTCATAGTGTCCGAGGTTGTGTCTTCTCCTCCATTCGCCCTCTTCCCATACAGGACATAAAATTCGACTTTTTCTCTAGAAAGTGGTTAAAATCTGATCTTCTTTCCTATTTATTGCCCAGTAGAACTGGCAGAATTAACGTTTCATAGAGTATCCATCTCGTCTTCCGAGGTAGGTACCCAAGGTATCCTAGTGTCATTCCTGGAGTTGATCTTTACTTCATGCTTCATGTGACCGAGTAACCATAACTACTGTGACGTTGCTGATGCCAACAGTGACGTACTTGGTTTGTTCCTCATTGACTTCAAGACCAACTCGTTTCGCCTGACCTTCAATTGTCATAAAGAGGTCTATGACGGCGACCTGGATTCCAGCACAAGATTGAAAAAATCCCACGATAGCGTATACCCTTCCCAAAGTCTGGTGCATGTTTGGAATATTTGCATCCTCGGGTCTTTCCTACTCTATCGAGAGAAGATATGTCCTTGTAATACTAACAAACTTCCCCTTCATGGTCTGAGAATAATAGGATTTCAGCCCTTTTTGCTTCTTAGTACCGAGATCCAACCAACTAAATGTGAGGCAACTCTAAGTGCTGAGCCTGTGAAAGCATTTTATATGCATTACTCCACAAATAGCTAGACATCCTAGCAGGCTTGGTACTGATCAACCTGATCTAGGTAAGTGGCTAGTTCTATGAGTAGCCTTACATTCTACATATAAAGAGATCCTTCTCAACACTCCTTGAGTGGATGTAAGAAAGAGTGCAAAACTACAGTACAAGCCATCACTGAATGCGCTTGGTATCCCTTAGGTCTGTAAGCCGAACGAAGTAAGTTTCAAAAACTTCCTTTGCGAATGTCATGCAACGATTCAAGGAAGGCATGGCCTGATGTTGTAGTTTTCGAAAATCCTGGAGTTTACTACAAATTCAGGACGTTTATCGGATCTTTGAATCCCATCGAGGGGTTCTACGGGTTCTAGGGGTGTTGCTTACTGGCGAGAGATGTCTTCAGACTAAAAACCTACTTATGATCGCTACAGTTCGGAGTGAATCTGGGTCTCAATGAATAAGCCTCTCTTGTCCCTCCTCCTGCTCCTATAAATCTGGTGACCTGCAGACCTTTTTGTTTTGCATCTCTTCCGAAAGCTGGGAAATGAAGGACTGCAGGCCCATCTGCTTATCCTCCAATCTCTTAAAGATGTTCAAACTGCACATTCGAAATACGCTAGATTTTATCCAAAGCTCATCACGGTTTCACGAAGGAGCAATTGACAGAACGGGGGCTTCACCAAGTTGGTCAAACAATCTAAAATACAGTTCACTACATATACCCTAGCCACCTTCTTAGACGTCGAAGGTGGTTTCAATAATGTCAGCACTGAATCGATTCATGAAGCTCTGATCCAACTGGGCGTGGAAGGGTTTATTACTCGACCTTGAGTTCCACCTTCTCTTCTTTGGCTTTTGAAAATCAACGAAATCTTGTGCAGGCTTGACGGAGATGGTGTGTGGATGACGCGGTAACACTAGCTGACTGATGACTATGGAAGGTTTTTTGGCCAAGACTTGCAACTATGCCACTGGATGTGAACTCAGCTTTAACCCAATGAAGGTTGAACTGATGTAACTTATTAACATAATCAACTTCATTGTCTATTGTGTCGATCACTACATCCTCGAAAGTAGTAGAATAGTGCTAAGAAGGACTTTCCTCGCTGGGCATTGCATTCTGCTTCATCTAGTCCCATCCTACGCCAACTGTCTTCATTTCCACACTGCATATCGCTTGAGGTCCCTGTTCGTATTATTCGAATCGATTTACTTTAAATTTATGTCCAAGCCATCTCAGACAATTCATCTGGTCGATGTTGTTAAACCGATGTCGTTGAGTCTCCTCCTCCACAGTGAAGTCACGGTTCTTCTAGACGATGTTGAGATCCCATTCATGAGCTATCGTCTGAAGTAGCTCTAGAGTCTACCTCGGCAGATCTAGTGACCTTGTTGGACTTAAGCTTGGTCATTGCTATCCTTACTACAAGCAGGTCTAGCTTGAATGATCTGTTCTACCTGACAGTGGTATGTTGGGCTTCGTTGTCATTGCACAGTCGGAGGTAGCAGTTTTTACTTAATTCCCAGCATCGACTGTGACTCTGAAACAAGGTTTCCTACTTCATCTCTAGAGGATTCTGTGCGGGATCTGTTGCCTGGACAAATTTTTTTTCAAATTTTGGTAAAACTCCTTCTTGGAGTATAGTCTCTCACTCACTTTTCATGATCTGATCCCTGCTTTTCGAGAAGTCAATGCTCTGTCAGTCTACTTGCTCTTAAAGCTTGTAGAGCAGGTACATGAACCCCATCCAATTGTCCAGCGGTTGGATTCTTGCTCGTTAGGGAGCTGAAAAAATTAAAAATTTCGATGAAAAAAAAAAAAAAAAAATTACGTATTCGCCACCGAACTAGCCACAATGTTTCCAGTTCTTCGTCCTACTGATGGGATTCTTGGGGTCTTTAGGGATTGATTTGGGTTATAACTTCTCGCGGTAGTTCTTCATTGTTGGGAGCTTGGTACATCGGGTTTCCTTGACTACTGCAAGTTGTCGATGTTGGCCATTCGAAGGAGGCATACCTTACGTCGATATGACCAATTTGGATGATGGTTTTATGATCAGGAGACAGCCATCATATTGAGATGAGGAAACAGAGATTTCCCGAAGTTAGAATGAACTTCGTCCGACTTAGTCCTACAGGAGGTAATGTTGTTCATTGTTGATGGAACACAGTGGGGATCATCTTGGGCTTTAGTGTGAGGTAGGTGAATGCTAAACTATCCGATTAGTGTGGGTTCTGTCCTTCGAGTTTCAAGCACATTGACGGGATTTAGAAGAGATCAGTACACGATATACGCACCCAGCTCTGTTTAAAGCTGTTTCCATGACTGGCCAACTCATTGACCACCCATTCGTGTTTCGTTACTCCAAGGTCCATTTAATGTATCTAGATGCCTTCTTCTTCCGCAGTAAATGCGAAGGAGAGACAACTAAACGGAAAAATTATAAATATCCTGCCAGCAGAATTTAACGTTATTGAGAGGATATCTCTCCCACAGCTTGAACAGCGACAAGGACGACGGTAGCAACAGCAATTTCGTTTAAACGACCAAATTGAGCGTTAAAATTGACTTCCACACCAGTCAGCTGGAAACACTTGTTCGGAGTGTGTTTGCAAATGATTGCTCAACTGAGTGTGGTGCCGGTGTGGTCCTGGTGGGGGGTTTCATGTCTGCCAAATCGTTCCTCTCACTATGCCATTTAAACCAAGTCCATTACATTCACAAAAAAGAAAAGACAGCAAAAAAAAAACAGGATAACAACAACAAGAAACTCAAACGTCAAAGTTAGTCATGTGTTGGTTGTTGTTTGAATGTTGTTGAATGATGGAAGAGGCCACACAACCTCAGCATCGGATCGGACCTACACCGCTTTCGCTGTGTATGGCATGAGCGGCGTTATTTTAGGATTTTTTTTTGTGCGAGAAATAAGGATCCAATTTCATTAAAATCATCAAATCCTCCCACCCACCATCAAGGTGGCGAGGGGGGCGTATACGTAATCACATCAATGAACTTTTCACATCTGATCCTATGCCGTGCCAGGACCGTCTTTCTAGTACAAAGGGGCATTGGTGGCGCACGTCATGTTGGTGGGATGTGGGATGCTTTTTGCTAGGTTTTCCTCGGCAAAGTCCTTTAATTACATTTTCGCAGCATTTTTTCTCGTTGTTGTTGTTGTTTAGGAAACACCACTCCCTTGAGTTGTGGGACTATTGAGTTACACCGAACCAGTTCCTACTTTATTGGGTGCGATAGTGTTTCCTGGGAGTTTTGTATCTGAATGTGCCTCGCCCCCTTACATATGTATGTACATACATTGGTGGGGTTTCGCTTTGTCTGTTTGTGCTTTGAGTGGCAGGAGGAGGACGTCTTCATCAATTTCCAATGAAGGTACAGCCTACAGACATAAATTGTAAAACTTTTCATGCTGGTAACGAGATAAATTCGAATGACGTGCATTGATCCTTTGTTGGGCTTAGGTGGGATTTGTTGTTACTTTTTTTTGTGTGTAACCTACATACATACATTTGGTCGGTGGTAGTTATTGGTTCTGAAGGACGATAGGATAAGAGGAGATGTTGTCAGTTTTGACAGGAACAGAGTTTTGCGGTGAAGCTCGATAAATAAGGTCGGTTTCAAGAGATTAGCTTGGAGTATTGCGTGTGTGGCACATCTGGGTAATTTATTCAAGATTTATTCGAGAAAAGGACATTGGTCCAAGGAGGAATATTAGCGTTCGGGTGGATATTTATTTGTGCCATCATTTGGACTGGTGTGACTGATGGCAGGGTAACTGAACACTTATGGCCATATACACATGCGAAAGCTTGACCACGTTCCTGTCAACGTAAAAGGTGACCTTTCTGCAACAAAGACTTGTTCGAATGTGCGCCTAGAATTGATCCTTCATAGACTGTTTGCTTTTAACATACAAATACACTAGTAATCGAAAGGAACTGTTTGAAGAATAAGTCTCAAGAAAGGATGTCGTAGAGGGTGGGATGGCAGATGGATAACCACATAGCTAGTGCTAACTTACTTTAGGGGGGCGCTACAGTCCGACAGGACCTAGGCCTCTAGCCAACTGTGTTCAGTTTCGCACACCAAGTTACTTGAGGTCTTTTTCTACTTCAGAACGTCTAAAGCGAGATCTGCTTCTACTTTTGAAAGACTCTCCAACTGCTGTTGACGTGTAAGTTCTTGACAATTCTTTCAAGAACGATGTTAAAGAAATCGCACAGATCACATCAAAGATCTGGGTGAGGGCTTTCCCGACCTTAATGGAGCAGCTTGCATTCTTCCTCCTCGCACAGCCAGACTGGGAATTCAAAACTAGACATAGCTCTGTATAGCTCATCTCTATAGATACTGTCATAGACGGCCGTAAAATCTGGACTTCGTGGGTTTTTTTTTCCCAAGATCTGTCCAAGCCTAAAAAAACGTACTTACTTACTGTGGTACAGTCCCGGGTGAAGCTGGATCTCAACCAACAAGCCTCTCTAGATAGTGCCGTCTTTGGCTCTATTTTCACACTGAAAGATGGTTGAGGGTCCTCTTCAACTAGTGTGCACCATCCTAGATGAGGTCATCTTCTATGGCGTTGCCTCTCTTGGTTGGAAGGCTCTTCGTTCCGGAGTGTCGGTGTGCATTTGCTCTACTTGTCCTAGAGCGACTGATACGTCGCTGTACAGCTCGTAAGTTTCGCTGTTAAATCTCCTTCTCCAAAGCCTGTCAAAGGACCTAAAATGATTTCATGATTTTGCTCCTATAGCAGGAAGCAGGACTGAGATGACTGTGAGGGGACAGTTTTCCAAAAATTTTACCATTTTCATATCCTATTCCAAGTTCGATACATAAGTAGTCTGTAGCATTGGGACATAAACAAGTTTGAGCCTCTAGAATAAAGTGTTTTTCAATAGGGACATAACATTTTTGTACTTAAGTGAAACAGAGAAAAATTGAGATATTCCACTGAAATTTATTCCAGGAGCAGTACACATGATAGAATTTAGTTTGGATTTCGATCTCGTTCATATTGACCATCGCAAACATGTTTGAAGCGAGCGATTCTTTGGAATCAATTGTCCAGAGGTCCTCCACACATATCGGCCGGAATGTTGCCAATTTTGTGTTCGATATTGTTCAGGAACTACTCTAATGTGACTGGCTTTTGGCATAAATCCTAAAAAAATACATCTAAAGTTAATTTGATCTTGAAAAGATGTAGACCAAGACTAAGAGTTTTCCACTTCGTGTGAACGACGTAGAATCGACTAATTTGGCTCATTTTGAACTAAAGCACTACAGGCTGCGATATTGTTAGTACTTCGACTTGTGCGTTGTCTCACTGAAACAGGAACATTCAGTAGGCAATATGATGACTCAAATTTGTCCATTATAACACGTCTGGTAGGACGACTAGTACGACCCAAAATTTGAGTAAACACTCCTAAAGTGACGACCACCGACTCAGAATTTCGGTATCAATTTCAAATAACTTCCAAACATTGCTCGACCTTGAATTTGAACATGATAAAAATGTAAGCCATGACTGATGTTTTTGAGTTAACGAATTTTGAAAAAAGTTTAAGGATATCTTTTCATTAAAATACAAAAATTGTTATGTCCCTATTGAAAAACCTCTAATAAGTGACATCCATGTACGTCACGTGCCAACAATCAATGCATTGGGCTCACAATGGGTGTCGGATCATAAGAAAGGTTCCATGAAATAGACAATGAGGAACGTACATAGCACATAGTATAGGAGGAATCTTGTTAGTCTGTCTGATGATGTCTCAGTATCACTGGGAGCTGTGGCATTGATACTCCTTTGGAGCAAGATAGAGCTAACTCCACGCACCTATGTATATGCTCGTTTCATAACCCCAAATCACTGTAGTTCTCTGAAAAACTAATTTTCCATTTCAAAAAGGAGAGGAAGGACATTAAAGGTCAGCATTGACAGACATTTTTTTTCCTTGGTTTACCATATTTTTTGCTGACAACTAGTCATCCCATTTCTATTCACGGTGCGCCTGACTACATTTTTTGAATAAAAAACTAAAAATCCAATAAATTTTCGATTTAAATTTCAAATAAATGAGTTCCAGTCCCGCCCCCACTTGTAAACAACGACACAAGCAAATACACCACTATCCGCATCCGAATAAATAAAAACAAACTTTTATGTCCTCTCATTCAAATTAAACCGAAAGCCAAAATAGTCATAAAACAAAAACAAACTTCGAAAAGGTACTTAAAAAAAGGATTCCAATATCTACGCCTCTTAGGATGATCGATTGCCACCATCCAATATAAACGAGGCTATTAGAACCGAACTTGGCTCGTTGTTAGACACCAGGTGATGAATCCAAAGCAAACAAAATCCAATAGCCGTGTTGGCAATCCAAAAAGGGACGAATTGTGGATATTAAAAATGATCCTAAAAATAAGAGGAAAAACTTGAAAACAGTTCTCGCAAAAACCGGTCAATCAGACAGATTTTATTTCAGCAAGTCCTTTTGGTTTTACGAGCGCCTTTTGCAGCCCACCCAGCTCTGTGTGTGTGTGTGCTTTCAATGCCAGACACACGCATTCATATCAGCTCCATGGCGCTGTTTGATATCCTTGCAGTCGATGGAGGTTTTTTTTGCAATTTTATACGACACCTTTCGCAAATAAAACGTGCAATCGTGTCTATGTTTGATATTCGAAGCTTTGTTGGGAAGGTCCTGCTCTCACTGTGGCACTGCGGAGGGGATACTTCGGAATGATGATTTGAATCATCATCGAGAGCAGACAGCATGAAGTGATTTCATGTCATCAAGGACATTAACCCAGCAAAATGACATTGGATTTGACTTTGATGGCATTAGATGCTCGAATGGGCTTCACAACAGCCATTGGGCTTCAGAGGTCTAATTGGGAGACAGTTCCAAATGCTGTCTGATTTTGTGTCTAAAGGAGGCAGGGTGGGGCAGATCTAAAAAGGGAATAATTTGAATCCACTTTGATTGGTTTTAGTCGGATAGTAGTAGTACACTATGCCTAGATCCTAGAGGCAAGTTCGAGGAGAGATTCTGGAAAATATTACGAAGAGGATAACTCAGAACAGTGACCAATTTCAAAGAGAAGACTTTAGCGTTCTCCTTCCACGTGTAGAAATGACTTAGAGTAGCATAGTCATCATAAGAAATCAGGTTCGGATAGACTTGATATGAATGTAAGTAGGCACTGCTGCTGCCATCTACTACGAGTCTTAAAATACAAATCAGTTTTTCAGATTTAAGGACGATTGCAGGGTTATTCTAGCCGAAGTCAGTGCATTGAAAAAAAGCTGCGAACATGGTTACACAGTGCATTATTTTAGTATCTATGTTGACAGTCAAACAGCCATCAAGCGTTACAGTCAATATTGGTAAGGTTCCAGCTCAAACGCCTCGGTACCTCTGTGAATAACAAGGTAACCCTCTGTTGGGTACTGGAGAACATGGATATTCCAGTCAACGGAAAAACGGATGAACTAGGCAAGGCAGGGTTACATCTAAGCTCCTTTCTGTGGCCAATACTGTGGAACAGGGAAATAGACATCGAATGCGATGAGAAGGCTAGCAGGCTATGGTACATGTGCCACAGATGAATCGTTATGCCTAGTCCATGGCAAAAAGGAGATCTGCAAATCTAGTAAAACTCTGCAGCAGTTTATTACTTGAAAACAAAGTCAAAAGTTGGTTTGCAGCCCTGACACGTTGCCTAGGTCTTCGAAGTGGTATGTCCCGATGGCCATTTCCTTAGTTCTGGAAATGTTTGGAGATTCGCATAGGAAGTAAGATGTGGTCTCTGTTGCGTTCTTATCTCCTCAGCCTCGGCAGAGAACATCAGTTTCTAATCGCATTCGTCTACGGTAGGCCGCAACACAGCCATGGTGGTAGAACAAAGGCAATGAGCGTTGACAGGTCCTGCATTCGGACCCCTTTCTTGCCAATTCGTCTGCCGACTTGTTCCCTTGAATGCCGCTTTGTCCTAGAACTCAAAGAAGTACGACGTCATGGTTTCCGGAAAGCACTGTGAGTTCTTCCCGATATCGTTGCATCAGTTTGAGTTTGACGACTGTGGATGTCCACGTGCTGGCTTGATGTCAATCCGTGGTATGGAAGTCTCGAAAGCCAGCAATTTTGGGTTCAGATGAATACCAAAGCCTTTTCTTTCGTTAGCAGTTTGGGTTGATGTCCCTACCACTAATCCGTTTTGTATCTTGGTGGCTCCTTTGAGGTATGCGGTCTTACCTACTCCGGAATAGATCGCACGATAGCTATGTTAGTCCACAGGACGATGGAGAGTAAACAACCCATGTATCTCCCCTTTCTGAGATTTGGAGTGGTGTACCTTTGAGTAGCTTCCTAGAATGTTGGGTTTTCAGCTAAGCTTCCTACTCAGAACAAAACTAGAATATTTCGCTTTGTCAGTTAGAGTTGGAGAGTTAAGCTGATACCTTTGATGGAAGGTGGATCGATTGACGGGATTTTATATGAAGACTAACCAAACCTCACCAAACCGACCATATAGTCAGCTTATTTAAAGCGTTCTGTAGAATTTCTTTCAGAATATTTAAGTACTTTTCTGAGACAGCCATTGCAATCTGTGTAAGCGATTGGTATGCATCCCTTGCCTTCCAGGACTGTCAATAGCTCGTTGACCACCAAATCTCAAAGAAGAGAGAATAGAACACTTCCTTCTAGTAGTGATCTCAGCCAGCTACCGCCGATGCATTGACATTGTTAAATGTGTCTCCTATAACCAGGAAAGCGACCATCTTTATGAAACAGGAAACTTTTACTGAAATTTGAATGGATTCCTTGATCTTCTCGTCCAGTAGCTCGAAGGACAAACCAATCCACGGCACTGTCTATTGAAAGATCCGCAGTGAGTGCCAGGAGTTTTGCCTGTTTATTTGCTTACTAATGCAGGAACCCCTTGTGGATCAGACAGAGATACTTGCACTTGCAAGAGAGTTTTCAAGTGCGAGACCATTTCTTCCAGTACCTCCTGCCAACCTAATCCTTCTCCCTTCTGCATCAAAAGAGGACTAGATCCCAGCTTAAGCCACCATCCTGACCAATTTCTAAATTATTTATTGCGTACAGGGCTTAAACCCAATCCAGGATGTTTTATTTTATTAGCAGAGATTTGGTTATGCAGATGACCAGGATATAATTGAAACCGATCCCTTTTCCTTGAAATACATTTGCATCCATTACCAGTGACCTACTACTCGTGTTTATACCAACAAAAACAACATCTGCTTGGCATTTGTCAATCAAATAAGTCCTACAACTGCAATTTGTTCCTACAACCCAAACTCCAAAAGTCCAAAGAGGATTAATGGCACACCCACATCATCGTTTAGAGTAAATCCTTGTTACTTCTCTCTCGGCCACCTTGACCTATAAGGTAGTATTAAAAAGGAAAACCTGTCGGTGCCTCAGGCAGTCATATGAATAATGCAAAGGGTTCGATGGAGGAAGCTTCAAATGAAAATGGGGTAAGGCGGCATAATAGCACCCTATTATCGATGTTTTGCAGACTTGAAATATATCATTCGCACTCTTAAAGTAAATAAGATGTCAACCCTTTTCTTGGTCTTTGTAGCCGGATGCGGCACCATTGAGTAGGGATTTCAATTTAATGAACCATGGTGATTGGAATGATCCTTTAAATTTGTATCTTCGTTGTGTCTTAGAGGAGTCCTGGCAATTTAATGTTTCCCATGAACGAGTATGTATCCTTGCCATGTTACTGCCAATGTTGTCAGTAGAAAACCAGTCACACTATATCCTTGCATGCATCTAAGAGAATTCTTGGTAGTAAGTGCGAGTCCCTGCGGGTTGGAATTCTCTCTTGCAAACGCAAATACCTGCTTTCTAATTAAATATTTATTTAAAAGCTCGTATCCTTGTTCATTTTTGTGGAGTTTTTGGCAAACAAATTTGCAGCACATGACCAAACAGGTTCCTTTGTTTGGTTTGAAGTCTTCGTCCTTTTGTGTAGTTTCATGTTCCATTTTATACCGAAACTGCAAAGCACTTTCACTCGGATGCTGGGAGTTTGGTGAAAAACATTTTGCTTGGCTAACCATTTTAACAAAATAACCCACCGTAATACCCGCAGCATATAATCTAATTTGATTTAATTTAATTAAACACTTTTAACAGGATGCTCACCGCTTCCGGTGGCTGCATTCAATTTGTTGACGCAGTGGTCGGGCTTCAAAGGTGAACCGGAAGCAGGGAATTATTCGGAATTTGGATTTTTTTCTAACATTTTTGATTTGTTTGGCTTGGTATGGTACTTTTTTTGAAAATAATATTTTTCTTTGTTTCAGGATGCTGTTGTTGGATATTGAGTGAAAACTGGGTATGTACGTTTAATATTTATTTGGTCCTAGATCCTTTTTAATTCGATCAAATCTAGGCAACAAATAGTACCCAATAGTTCAAAATAAACAGTTTTAAGCGACTTTTTATGAAAAAGTAAATTGTGTCCTTAGTTTTCCTGTTTTAGGATCCAATTGTAGAGTCCAGCTGTCAACAGTAGAATCCTTTCAATTTGGTTATTTGCAGCTGAGTCCTGGGTAGTCTACGAGTCCCCGAGTTCCTTTACTTCTTCAAGGATATGCTAGCCTGTCAGAATCACTACGTTACCTTGGATGAGTGCTTTCGAATCTAATAATCTCGATTGGGACAAAATCTATGTAATTACTTAACAGCCTTCCGACCAGTGAAGAGACACGGCAGCCGTCCATTTCCTTCAATACCGGGTACGCTGCTTCTAGTTATCCAGATCAATCGCGCTGGCATCCGCGATAGCTTACTTACTTACTTAGGTGGCGCTACAGTTCGGGGTGAACCTCTCCAATTAGCCCGGTCATTAGCTAACTGCCTCCAGTTGCGCACTCCAAGTCGGTTGAGGTCCCCTTCTACTTGTGCGCGCCACCTAAGGCGAGGTCTTCCTCTACTGCGTTGTCCCTCTGGGTTTGATTCGAAGGCTCTACGGGCAATAAAGTAGAACTGGGATGATCAGGGTCTTATTGAGAGTCTCCTTGGTTCTTCGGGATAGGACTTTGCTACTCAATTGCCTTCTTAGCCCAAAGAAGGGCGTCTTATTTCTGCTGAGGTGTTTTTTTCAGAGGTTAGAGCAGAGCCGAGGTAGACGAAGCCCTTACTACCTCAAAGCTGTAGCTGTCGATTGTGACGATCTGTCCAATTCGTCAATGTTGTATGTTGACTTTGTTTTGCCCTCGTTTACCGCTAAACCTGTTTTGACAGCTTCCGTTTCAATAAAGGTCCGCGATAGCTTGATCCTTAAAAGAAAGGTTCGATCTTCCCTCCCGTTTCGAACGTTGGGGCTGTGATTCGAATATCCTTTTTGCTGGAACATTATTGGCTATTTGCTCGATGTGGCCGAGCCAAAATGTAGTCGCGGTGTGTTGGATTTTTGGACTTCATCCACATCAGTCGATCAGAAAGGTTTTAGACATTCACGCCATATGTTGCATTGCACTCGAAGAAGAGTGCCAAAATGAATTTTTCTCCTCGGGTCGTCGGTTCAGAATCAGTCTCCATTCAGTTCCGGATCACAGCAACATCGAGGGAGATGAGCAAATGGACTAGCCCCCCTATGGGGGGTCCTTAAGGGCAAAAGCTTTGCGTACTATTTATTGCGAGCTGATAGTTAATAGCAGGCGGTATGTCATATCTGCGTCACATCTAGGCAAGTGTGGCTAGAATACTGCAGTAGCAGAACAAAAGAACTACTAAATGGATACAGAATGGATGCCATCGGGATCCATCCAGCTAGACTAGATATTCTTCCGTAGACTTCCTAGCTCTAGGTAGGGCCAGACAGCGTACACTAGCCAAACGCTTTTTCGACCAACTTACAGAGGGAAGGCTAGCAGGTTGGATTGGAACTCATGTCATTTACCATATCATAGTAGAGTCGTGGTATTAAAACAGCGTTTTTTGTGGTACTACTGTCCTACCACCTGACAACAACCATATCTACCTACCTACCAAATATCTCGATAGCTTTTTCAAGACATAGGATAGCCTTTTTTGAAGATTGGTTCATGTACTCTACCAAACCATCACCAGGAAGTTTGAAAAGCTACGCTGGTACACTATCAGACCCGGCGACATTATTGTACTTCGACCCTTCAATAGCCGAACGAGCTTCTTCAAAACTGAGAGGAGAAATGGCTTCTTCGTTGACTGGATGCAAGTTTTGTTCTTGTCCTATCACTCTTTCCAGCAAATGCTCATTAAGCAGTTACATCTTGATCCACCTACTATTCTAGAGCCTGCGTTGCCAAATGCTTGGCTGCTCTAAAGAACATTCGGGTATTGTTTCTATCTTCGATCTCCTTGAGGTGGAAGACTGTGTAAGCTCTTTTGTTCTATGGAGGATCTTTTTTTTTTCCTCCTATCTTCAGTCTTCACTTTTCCGGTCTTGGTTTGGGTTGAACCAGTTGTAGATGTGTACTTTTTGACCCCTTTTTTCGGTGTACGGATTCATCATCGTACGTAGGGCTTCAAAGACAAAACTAGTTTTCTTTCGAATTTGTTCAGACTCCTCCATAACTGTCATACCGAGTCAGTCATGACAGCTGAAAGGAACATGTCGATCGGGGCACTGGGACACAACTCCACTAAACAGACAGAGTTTGATAGAGTTTTCAAAATTAGACAGACCTTCGTATAGCTTGTCTCGATAAATGCTAGCATCGGTGGCTTCGAAATAGCTTAAAGGATGGTGGGTATCGATTTAAGCCCGGTTGAGGGGATCTCCTTTCTTTTCGATTACATTTGGCTAACTAAGTCTTAGAAATGAGATGGTTCTCTCTATCAAGTTATTTCCGACTTAGATATTGCTTTCGTCTCTGTGTTTTGGTTAGGTAGACGGAAGGTTCGGGTATCATTGTCCATTCTGCCAGAGAACAGGATATTTGTCTTTATCGCCTTACTATGGTTGTACTCAAAACGCCCCTAATAAGTAGGCGTGTTAATTTGAATAGAAGAAGAATTGGTTAAATGATTGGTTTGTTGCAGTGAGGGGTTTTTGATTTACTTACTTATTTAACGGGTTCCTGACCCGTGAGGAGTCCCTGCCTGAGACACGGTGGCTTTCCATTCCCTTCGATCCCGGGCACACTGCTTCCAATTGTCCAGAACAACACTCTGGCATTCGCATTCATCCATAAAAAGGAGGTTCGGTCTTCCTTGTCGTCTCGAACTTGGGCATTCTTGTGATTCGAAGATCCTCTATGCTGGAGAACATTATCGTCCATTTGCTCGATGTGGCCGAGCCAGTCTAGTCGACATATTTTGGCTTTGTAGACAACATCCACATCTTGGTACAGCCCCATAGAATTAGCGGTTATATCTTCTCCTCCATTCGCCCTCCTCGAAAGTACCCAAAATCTGCTCTGCTTTCCTGCTTATCGTCCAGCACTCGGCTCCTTATAGCAGAACTGGTATACATTTCGTCTTCCGAGATAGGAGTTTTGAACCCATTTATTTTGCCAAACCGAAGTAGCAGCTGTTTTCTAGGGTAAGTCTTCAACGAATCTTCATTGGGCTGTCGTTTGTGGAGTTGATATGTACTCCGAGGTAGGTAAACTCCTTAACTAGACGGTGGGCTGATGCTTCTTTATTTGTTTTTGTCTAAGTTAACAAATTATTCTGAACAGAGCTCTCTCTGTTACCTAAATTCACTGAAATTAACATTTTCAATTGAAAAATAATTAAAACGAGCACAGCTGTGAAGTTGGTTGCAGTGTTTCTTACATTTCCCGTAATAACTTGTACAAAACTTTTTTAGAAGTTTGCAAGAATGCATTCAAAATATCTTTCCTTTGAAAATTTAAACAAGTAGTGGAAAGGACTTCTCGGGAACATACCCCAGTTATACTTGAATGTAAAGCCTTTTTGAAATTCTTTTCCTATTCACATACGCTGCAAATTTTTATGGTTTTCAAGGGAAATCCAAAATAACTGAAATTAAAATTAATACTTGGCGCAACATGTAAGATAAGACCCAGGGTCTAGCTTCTCACAACCGTGTAGGGCGTGGTACATTCATTACACGAATAGAAGAAGCCTACTCCGAAGGGCAATTTGTTATTTGAGAAGCTTCCTCATGACAGTCATACTCTCGAATGTTTGTCAGACGTTCACGAGAGGTGGGGCCGTGAAAAATACTTTTAGGTGTTTCGACTGGGATTCGAACCTGAAACCCCTTGCTCCATAGTCCAACGCACTAATCAGTGAGCCACGGCGCTCAAATTAGGCTTTAAAACTAAATCTTATTTAAAATCAAAAGTGCACATACCCCTCTATAGTCCAGACATGTGTTTTATACGTTTCATCATGGTTTTGAAAAACATCTGCAGTCGTCAAACGACAGAGTTAGAATCAGATACATGTACAGATACATGTTTGCTGTAGAATGTTACTGGGAACCAATCCATGGCTGCCAGGTTAGGCTGCTCAAGGTCTATTCCACATGTCAGAGATGATGGATCCCCACCGGATTCCGGGGTTCAAAATGTAAAGTGTTCTCAGCCATCAGTTGCCTCGAAATTAGAGTCGATTAGACTGCACTATTGACAGAGTTAACAGCCACTAATTGCCCTCAATTATGCAATTTCTGATTCTCCCTTTGACTTAGTTTGCGTTTCCTCTAAATGTGTGTACAAGTGTAGCTAAATCGGTTTACATTAAGTGATATGGAAGCTAAAGTAGATTAGAAGCAAGTACGTGTTGCCGAGTGCACTTCGTTTATTTATTTATTGGAATTGATTATGCAAATGCGGTGCACTTACGTTTAGATGAACTAAGTATCGTTGCAGTTCAGTTGTGATTGTAGCTTGCTTCGTTTAACGATTACTGCTTGGAATATAGTGGAATTGATTTGATTGCGAGACAATTCGGTTGGAGTAGTTCTATTTACGCATTGGGATAGGGTATTGGTTTAAGGAAATGTTGATGAAGGCCATAGTGCATCTGGGGATTTGTTGCCTGCCATCTCCTGATGACCCGAAGCCCATTAGAGTACCACACTTTTATGTCTAGCAAGAGATTGTAGTGCTTCGTAACATCATTTAACTGCTATGGAGTCCACTAAGTTGGATGACAGCGCTCTGAGACCTGCCTGGCTATCTGAGAAGATATAAATTTTAGCCGCCTTGATTCCCTTACCATGGTTTAACCTGGCACAGATCTCAATGGCATGGAGTTCAGCCTGGAAAACTGTGGGACACATTCTCATAGGTACTGAGAATTTGGTGTTGGTTCCAAAGACACCAGCACATACTCCGCAGTCCATCTTTGATCCATCTGTGATCCATATTAGACCCCTAGGGTCCCCCTAGGTCCAGTGATGTTCCAAGTATTAGAGTTGCCACACCCACTTTTCAAAATTTAGTTTTTTGCAGTCATTTTGACTAGAAATTGAAAAATTTGTTAAGACAAAATGTATAGGCCTTGAACTTCTCTATAAACCGCTCGAGGAACGTACACGCCCAAGTCCCCTTTTTTAGAACAAGACTTGAGCCTTAAGGTGCAAGTACGGACGATGATCCACTTTGTTTAAATACAGTCACGAAACGCAGTAAAATATAGTTTGTTAAGGAGAGTCATGTGGTTCATGGAGAGCCCCTCATTTAAACTAATTGCAGAGGACTAAAATAGTGCATTCTCTTGAGGTAATCACACGACTTGTGTTCTACAGTTGTGTTCTAGTTGTTCAGTAAGTTGATTAACCAGACCCAGTAATTGGTTTAATAAAAAAGGTTCCACTGCAGGATGTGCCGTCCACTGAACTACACATCGACTACGGTAGTCACTACATAGAGGCACACACGACACCAACAGAGACAAAGAAGTCATTGAATTGGTTGGCAATCGCTGTAGGATCATCAATTAGAATGGCAGCACTGTTGAGTACAATGGAGTTAGGACGGTTGGAGACATTGGTATTGATTATTTCATTAATGGCTTTCCATTCTTTTTGAGGTTTGCCTTGTGACCTGCTAAGTACAAAGTAACAGAGACTTTCACGCAAGATTCTAATTTTCCGGTGCACCTTCTGATTCATTTTTTTAAAACTAGCAGGTGGCTCGGTCTTTGAAAATATAAAAAAATTTTACACCGAAAAATGAATGCAAAAATTGGTATACTCCTCCGAACCAGATACTGGCATCCGCAATCTACCTTCTCGTAGCTCAGTTCTAATTAGATTTTCTGTTTCTGTGCATCATGAGCCCAAACGAGCCTTACTGGTGTCTCGCTATGTCAGGGAGAAATCAAAGAATTTTGCCCCGAAAAATGAATGCAAAAATTGGTTACGCATACGCCACCGAACCAGATACTTACTTCCTCAATCTACCTCCTCGTAGGTCAGGTTAGATATTCTGTTTCTGTTAATCATGAGCGCAAGTGAGCATAAAAAGGTTTTACATTTTTATTCTTGTTGAGGATACAGGATTGTCAAGTTTCTGAGATAAACCATAAGTCCTTGAAGCATTACTTTCAGGGACTTTTAAGCATCCTTACATGAATCAACTTCCGTAGCAGCTTCGAAGCGAGGTCTCTAAAATTTTAAACAAATTTTATTGCTGGCTATCCTCAGAGCTATATAGTTTCGATGGAATGCTATCAGGTTCTAGTCGCAGACCGTTTCATCTTTCATCTAACACAAAAGACGGTCCATTAATATTCGAAGAGATATAGCCTTCAGCACAGGGGAGTAAAACGCTTCCTTGGAAGAGACCTCTTTATGGTTATGTTCCTTTACCAAGTTGATCCAAATGACTGTGAGTTGACATCATCCTTCGTGGGATAAGAAAATAGAAGGATTCCTTTGGGTCTGGATTCAAGAACATTCTAGGGCTTTGTGCAATCTTTTATGATGATATTGGCCGACGGTATCGGAGAGCCCAAATTTTGAACTAAAAGCATTCAGCGCTTAAAATAAAGACGGCTACTATCCCAAATGCACCACTGTTCCAGATTCAAACTTGTCAAAGTTTTGGACTCGTTGTTGACAGTCCTTTTCAAATAGCTCGCTGGCCGATGAAGAGCTACTTTCGGTGTGGTGCTGTACCATAGATTACAGCAGAACCGGAATCCGAACTATAACAACTCATCAATGCCACTGCCAGTCCCTCATAAATCATTTCAAAAAAATGTTAAGTCAGGCTTAAACGTCCGTAAGTTTATGCCAATCTCATGATATGTTTCATCACATCCGCCAAGTGGTTGTGTTTAGGAACAAATATCCTCCCACACACCCATTCTCCATAATAACATCTGATTGATTGCATAAGTTTCATAACCAAACTGAAATAAAAGTTCAACTTAATCGCAAGGATTCGCAGGAGAAATGATTGATTTCAACTTTGTCCATATCAGTCTCGAGGACTGCATCATCATGCAACCAATCATTTTGTTCCTCTTCCTCCTCCATCCTCCAGCCAACTCATGTACACATGTCCACAAATTGTGAACTCAACTTCAACTCCCTAACATCGGAAGCGAAAACTCTTTAAGGACACACTCTGTCGAGGAGTGTCTCGTATAAGTGGCAGAATAAGATATGATACGCATACTCGTATACTCATAGCAAGGAGGAGGAGAAATATATAAATCACCTCGGAAACATATCAGCAATGAGATGATGATGATGATAACTCAAGGACATATATTCCAACCCATTTATAATTTTGTATGAGTACGAGTGTGTGTATGTACGTACGGATACGGATACGGAACGCAGGACAAAAGTCAAACAGAATAAAGTAAAACTAATGAAATCTGAAGTCCTTTTAAGCAACAATGTGAGGGCGATGAGTGCCACGAAACACTTCTCAAACTTGAATAACATCCTTTTCGGTCGGGATGGACGGACACATGGTGGTTGTCTGGATACACATAGTTACATCGACCTACACGAAACCACGTGATTTGGTTTTTCCTTACTCTCTCTCTCTTTCTCTCTCTCTGTCTTGTGTTTCGTTCAAGGATGTTGGGAATGTGTGGAAGGAGTGAGAGATAATAACGTATTACCGAAGCCGAAGCAGTGGATATATGAGTTATTTCAAAGGACCTTTGGACGCGTTCTTTTCTTTTTTTTATTGTTGTTGCAGCTCCTTTTACGTCTGTGTGTGTGTGTGTGTGTGTCTATGGGGAAATATGTAATTTAACATTTTATTTCGTTTGAGAGTGTGGGTGGTATGAGGATGCGAAGTAGGAAAGGATAATAAAGGATACGAGCCATAGATATACGATTTCCGGTTAACATGATATTGAGGAAATTAAAATTTGCTTTCATTTTTTTTTTGCCAGACCAGGACTCTTTTTAAGTGGGGCATGGAATTCAATTTATAGTTAATTTAGATGTCCTGGAGGGTGGTAGAGGGTGTTTTTTTTGTTGTGATTTATATGCAGACAGTGTTGGAGGGGGGAGGTTATTTTAGGATTTCGTTGGAATACGATTGAATGATTTGTGGCATTAGGGAGCGGGAAGACCGTCAGCCCCAAGGTGATTTCGGCTAGACGGACGAAAGTACTGAGAATGGTTCGATCCACTTCCGATTGTTGTTCCTTTTTTGGTGAAATCAGAAAAAAATTAATGGTTTCCTTATGGCCAGGTACCTGTTAAGGGACGTTTATTGTATAACTTAATCGGTCCATCTGGCCATTTGAATTTATTTCTGTTTGTGGGTTCATCTGTTGAAAAAGCTTCTCAGTTGTGATGACCTGACAGGTGATTGAGGTCCTGTGCTGTGCCTAAAATGGATGAGAGGAGACAATACTCATTTCGACAGCTTCTACAGAAGTAGGGTACCTTTCATCCGACTCACCCAACCAACACCCAGTTATGTTCTATACTTCTATACATTATCTTGAAGTGAGTTTTACTGGCCTGAAGTTTTTCGGGCTCTGGGAAGGATTTCTTTAGTCTCGAGATATGTATGTGTTTTTACCACAGCTGAAGGGAAATGTATTGCTCGGCCTTTTGTACCAACCAACAAAATGCACCTCTTCTGCGAATGCCCAAGTCTCAGCAAACTAGTATCTAGAATTAGCTAACACCTTAAAATTCATAACGAAAACTGGCTGATCCAGGAGACTCGTTCTTGCCATGGAATTTTAGGTTCGAATAGTTCTTATACTGTAATGCTGGGCATTCACAGAACCAAAGTATTTCAAACCCCGGAGGCTTGTTAGAGAGCTCACCCTCTTCATTGCACCAAACTTGTTTAGATTGAGAATTTCCTTGCAAGAATGCGACTTGGATTGCCTCAGACCCGTGAGCCCAGTGAGTCAGATGCGATGTAGGCGCAGTTCAGTTGAGACAAGAGAAGAGTTTAGGTAAATGATTCCAAATTCTGAGCCAGCACTTGCAAGTTCATTCGGTTAATCAATTCGTTGATGACCAGAGACTCACCCGAGTTTTATTATCCTGTGTCTAGCAAGAGATTTAAATCATATACATATGTATGTAGGGTCTAGTACATTGGACAATAGCGCTTTGAGTGCTGCCAGACTCTCTGAAAAGATGTGTGTCCTAGCCCTCTTAACACCTTAAGTAAGGTTTAATCAAGCGCAGATCTCAATGACATAAAGTTCAGCCTGAAAAAGTCGAGGAACATTACCATGTCTATCAAGACTGTCTTGTTGGATCCAAAGATGTCAGCTCCAATCAGACCCATATGGTCAACTACCGAAAAAATCATTCGATAAGAAAGACTATTTCCTGACAATGATGGCAGGAAAAGTCCCAAACATGTCCCTTTTTGGGGAATGAGTCAAGAATGTTCCACATGGTCATCTGGGTTATACTTGCATTCTAGCTGCATTCCATTAGGGCATCTAGCAGGAGTATACCTGAGCTTGCTGAGTTCCTAAACTTAATGAACTGTTGAACGACTGAACTACTAATGTTAACACTTATGTAGTTCACTTGTTAGAGTTATTTTTCAAACTAGTTCGTTCGTGAACTACACAAGGCTTGTAGGCATATAACCCAAATTTTTGCTGGCTCTAAATAAACCAATTACATACAGTATGATAGTCGATTGGTTGTCTTAGACCAGCTCTCGGTAAGGATACACTTAAACCAGAGAAGATTTATTGTACTCCGATCATTAAAATCATTGAAAAGGTATTCCCCTAATGCAGCCTTCTTGACGTTAGTAGGACATGTACATATGAGGTGACTAATGGTCTATTCTTCCTCGTCGTTCGTACGGCTTCTGCAGGAGTCGTTGTAGGGAATACCTAATCTTTGAGCATGTCTTCCTATAGCAGAGTGAACCGTGAGGACGTTAACTATCTTGGTGAGGATTCCTCTCTTGTATTTTAGAAGTCCGGTGAAACAGGTTGTCTTTAGGGTCGACCAGATCAGGCCAGCGGTGCTTCATTGATCATGTTGATGCCATCGGTGATTGGCCTTAGTACTAAGCATAAGTTGTTGGGACCTCGATATCAGTGATATTTATACTACCTAAACCAGAGGAGTGTCTTCTGACCCGTCACCCTGGTTTATTGTAGAGAACAAACTTTCTGCATCACCGCTGAGGAGATTAAATGGTTCGAAGGAGTTCAACCTTATCCCGACTAGAAATTTCATTCAGATGTTTCTAGGTATGGAGGACACTAGTGGACGACTCTGTCCACTAAACTTGAAGTTCTAAGTGTATCCTGTACAATTTTGCTGACGAAAGTCTTACGCAATCATGTCATGTCGACAATGAGTTCGAAGGATTTCCTCTATGTATAGGCTGACCAGATAGCAATGATACGTTTTCCAATTACTATATTTCAGCAACTGTCAAAGCTACCATTGACATTCAACTATTATAGTATTCAGTAATGTTTGCCATTTTAGTGTGAATCGTTTCAGGTTTACCGAACAAGCAGAAGTTCTTTTAATTTGGCAAATGGGTCGTCTCACGGTGGGAGTTCATCAATTGGCAGAATTTGGGCAAATTTGGTACACCACCAGTCGGATATCTTCTTCAATGTATCTATCTATCTAGTTTCGTACTGTTTTACTTCCTCCTTGCAAAGTATAAATATTTGCCACGTAATACAGACATTCGTATTCATTATTCCCAGTTCTTCCGGACCACATCTTCAACCCAACCATAAATTTATTCTCGAACGAACCGTAACCTGACGGTAAATAGCACCATTTTTTCGTTCTTCAATGAAGTGTAGTCTATTATGGTAAATAATCCGGAAAATAAAAATAAAAATAAAGCGAAAGAGCGAGGATGTAATAGGTATTCATAGGAATGCCTCATAAAATACTTTACACAAAGTAACAAAGTGATTTATTCAAACTAGAATCTTTTGAAATCGCACACCATTCCCTCTGTGATGAGCAATTTGACCTACTTTCCGTGCCTCAGTCATTTTTCCTCGAAGAATTTTTCAGCTAATACACTTCCAGCAGCAATCAAAGGGACTTCCAAGTGAATTACACACCGAAATGGAAGCCAAGACATACACATTCGTAGTTCGTCCTCATCGTTTTAGCATAGGAATCATTTTGACTGCGCTCGAGACCAACTGCTCTATGTATCTATGGGTAGTAAATAAGTATCTACGACAATTGAGAGATTTCAAAACTACTTTGACACTGAAAAGTTTGCACAGCAGCAGTGGCAGATGCTTAGAGTTTTATGGCCAACCGTAAAGAGTTGTTTTTTATTGCATTTCCACAAGAGAGAGAGAATGCTTTGGGAGTTGTGACCCAAATTTTCTGAACAAAAAGTGAATTCGAAATTTGTACGTACGACGTGGCCCTGAAACGATTTTGTTATTATTCTTTGATTGTGTGTCTGAAATTGGTATTGTGATTGGCTAATAGGAGAAATTTGGTTTTAATGCTCCTGGGAGTGGAGATACTTGCGTCGGAATTGTCAGGAACTTGTGTATAATTGCAGGTTCAATGGCTACAGTGGTGTGAAATTGCGCATCCTTCATGCTCGATGTCGCAGAATGAGGTACTTAAGGGGGACCTCTCTCTCACAACGCTTGAGAGTTGAATGTAATACTTTGGTTGGGTAGACATTTTTGTAGGTAGAGAATGAAGTCCCTCAAGGAGCGGCTCTTAGACCTTTTGTGTTTATTGTGTGCATGGCTGGGTTTTGTTCACGTTGTAACGTTTAAATTTTTCATTTTTACGGCAAATACTTGTGTCACGAGTGTATCAGATGGTACTGTCTTTAATATTGAAATCAATCTGCTTTGAAAAATTAAACGTCCTGCAACAACATGTGTCCTTTTTAAATGGAGCTGTCGGTATGAAAACGTGTGGCTTTTGGCACTGGTCTAATAATTTTCAAGTTTCATGGTTCTGAGCTCTACAAGGAAAACCTTTTAGGGAACCTTTTTCGGAGTTATGCCAAGCTTGTACCTGACAAAGAGACTTATTGTGATGGAATTGCCATTATCTGGCGCTGGAGTAGCTTGTGTTGAACGTTGAAATTCAGTTCAGATACTGGTCTCAGGGAGTCTTGTTCGAAGAATGAATGACAACTGAGCAGCAGGCAAGTTGAAGTGAAAATCCAGTATTTTCTGTGGATATATCAATGCAGGAGTAACTGCAAACTTGGAAGCCAACTTAGTTGGCTTGTCCTTGTAGACCAGAGACTTAAAAAAAAAACCTCAACGATAAAACTCTGGAGCAATGAAATCGGGTTATCTTCCCGGCCAGTCCAAACGTTCAATATGAAGACCTGAAATATTTGCCGAGTTCGTCCTGTTGGAATCACATGGCCAGTAAAATCTCATTGATTATGGTACTATAACGCTCATCAGTCACAGTGACCATGTTACCCATGTCGGCACCTAGCCACAGCGGCGATATTTTCATCTGAACGAGCACTGCAAACCCTTCTGGCATCTTTCTGTCACGTACTGTTGCAGTCTCTTCGAAGCAAGCGGCTAGATGCCTTAGTATTTGACCATTTGGCATAGAATGGCCAGGATAAATCCCAGTATTGTGGGACTTTGAGGACTATAGCGTTTCATGGCTTGTCGACGTGTATCCTGGATCTACTTTCTTCAGAAATATAAAAACAAAACTGACAGTTTCCGCTGTATCACTCTACTTTGTAGTTTAGGACAACTTCAACACTTCTTCTCATTTCAGACCTAAGCTCTGGCAGACGTTTGATCCTCATTCTTTCCTTCTATGTCAGATTCTGTTGGAATTCACCAGTATTTCATGAGTAAGCCAGTAAGCCAGTAGCTCCTTAATCGCTGTCATGGATTGTACATCACTGGCATCCTTTGCAGTTTTATGAGAGTTCTTTCTTTTTCCTTTTCTCAGTCCTTTAAGGACATTTTGTTTTATCTCTTTACTGATACTTACCAACAAGCTAGCTACTCCTGTTCATAGTGACATAAATTCCTTAAAAAAAACTTAGCTCCATGTCGGTTGTTTGTTGGTTTTTTATGGATCACTTTATCCTTTTATCCTTTTGACGCAATAGAAGTTGCAGAGAGGCCAGAATACAAGCAGATATTTGATTTCACTGCAAACTCTTTGGAGGTTTTTTTTTCCAATTTCGGGGCATTGGGGCGTATACGTAACATTTTTGTGTATTCCAATGTTGAAACACCTAGTTCGGATATTATACTCATACAAGGTCTCATGGGCTTAAGAGCAAGCAATTTTTTGGTCGATGTTAGTCCTCGAAACGTACCATCGAATCATCTGAATCACATTGCTATTCTGAGCTAGAGTTCAGCTTAGTTTGCGATTTTATTGCTTTGCATTATTTGGATTTGATTTGAGATTCCAAGCCATGATGCATGGACTACGGTAAAATCTCTGTTTAACCCTGTTCCATACTTTGGCTTGTTGTCCCAGTAAAAACTTAAACTACGGACCAAATGAGTGCTACGGCAGCAAAGTTCATGCCTGTGCCATTGAGCACTCCTATCAAACTGAATTCACCAGGGAATCTCTTACACTGGACTTCATCAATTGCATGATGAAGGCAAGCAAGAATTTTCCAGATAATGTTTATCCTGGAGTCAGGTGTGCTCGCGACAATAACATCCACACAGGGGAGAACTTTCAAACATGTGCCAACTCCACTGAGGGTAGCCAGCTGGTGAAGCGTCAGGGTGAGGTGGCCAATGCTACTGAAGACTGTACCCACCGTTGTGTTCCGTCAGTAATATGATGCCGATGTCCAGGAACGAGCCATCAAGGACTTCCGCGGAACACTGTGTACATAAGTTACGGCTCCCAAGCCGAAGGCATGCTTAAGTACCAACTCAGCTGTAAGCGTTAGTTTCGCTCCACTTTTGGGTGCTTGCCTCTATGCTCTATCTAGATTCTTCTAAGGCTTACATGGGACCTTTCGCTTGGTCTTCAGCTTGGTGGCTCCAAACAATTTCTGGTGAGAAACTTATATGCTCGTATTTTAGATTTAGATCAGAATTGCCTCAGGAGTACCATGATTGTCACAGCCATCAATGCGGACAAGACTAACATAAAATACATAGTGAAAGGTGGCTTATACCAGTCCACCTTGGATGGTAGACCTACTGAGAAGTCTTTTCTAAAATTCTGTTAGTAATCGGTTGAATCCTGATTGTTCCACTGACCACACGGTTTAGTATATGAACATCCTGGTTCCTTCAGAGCAAGTGGTCATGTACTACAATAAATGAAGCAAAAACTCATTAAAATTTGTCGGGGCGTATACGTAACATTTTTTTGGCTCCCTTTTTTCGAAAGCCTTACATGTTTTTGAACAGAAATCATGGGCCTTAAATGGTTTGGCTATCCTCAGGTAGAACTGGATTTCATTTTGAGGAGAAGGTGGTTCCAGAACTGAAGCCGAGACACAGCAGTGACAAGGGTACTTCATAGAGAAAAAGTTGCATTTTTGAGGTCATACACGCGCCAGACCCTTAGTTTAGCATCAGACTCTGTTTTTCAATAAAATAATTGGGGTGGGGAGCTCTGAGATACCCTCAAGAAGTATCAGGACCTCATAGAGATTTGAGCGTTGTCCGAGCAATGGCAGGACATTCAAGTAAAATATGTTCGACACATATGTTGGCACGTTTCCCATCGACTAGTATTAATTTTCTTGAGAGGTGATATTTGAGAAAGCAATGACCGTCAAGGTCTTACCCTTATGGTTGGTCATGGCTAGAATTTTTTTTTATGGGAAATCAATGAATTTGTTGGCATGTCTTGAGCCAGTTTGTGACTTCCCGTAAGAGACCTTTTGGTTTGTCTCCCATTGGTTTGGCAGGTTTGTTAGCAGCCTTATTGCCGGGAGTAGCAATGTTTTGGAACAGTTCCATACCAGCTCAGAAGATGGGAGCTTTCAGAGCTACTTGGCTATTTGATAAAGTAAGTACAGGTTTCTTTTGATACACTCTCTGCGACAGAGTTCTGCTTTCTAGTTGGAACCAAAAATATCGATTTCTACCCTATTCAACTTTTTTGAACCCTCAGTGTACTGCTCAGAGTGAGGTATCAGTTCAGGGATTCGGGCATTATACCAATAATTGCGATTTGGATACTGAAATCTTTCGGGGATCTTCGTAGCTCTAATAAGGTTGATGGTTTCAATGTCGCATAAAGAGGTGGGAGATTTAAGAGAAGTTTCAGCCCACCAATTGGATAGAAACCCACTGGACCCGTCAAATCTACAAAATGTAGTCTTTGCACATTTTCTATGGCAGAGTGGGAGGAGGCTTGAATAGCTTCTTCCAACATATGAGCGATGGATATGTTATTATTGGTTTTGATCGCCATTTTTCCCCGAGAAATCTAGAGTACGCCCAGAAGGCTTTGGTTACCTTCTCAGTGGTTCTGTCTCGATGGGGTTTTCAATGAAGTTTGTGACTACAGTATTTTTTTTTTAGAAAAATCCAGTTGAGCACTGCAGTTAGTGTCTTAGTATGATGACTGTTTTTACTGGGCTAACTTGTAGCCCTTCTGATTGATACAAGTAGTACTGGATTCTTCCTTTTCCTTTACTATTATGAGTAAGCCATCAACTTGGTCTTAGGGATTAGGTCAAACGTTGATGGGTACTGAGCCATGTCATATAGGGGAGCAGCTTTAACTCTGAGATTCATCGGACTTGAACCCTTTCTGTGGAATCTTAGACAAGCATTTCGAGAGCACCTTAAACAGTCGAAGATAATATTTGTTTAACTTAACATTGGTACAGGATCACAGACTATACAGACAGGCAACTCCCAAGCGACTGGCGCTCTTTGCCCACAAGCTAAATAACAGCTGATTTTGTCCATCGCTCCTAAGATGTATGGGTGATCCCATATAAATCAAATGGGTGCACGCATACACCTTAGGAGCGATGGACAAAATCAGCTGTTTTCATGGGCGCAGCCATTTTTTTGTTATCTTATGTCAAAAAACTGACGCAATGTGGAGGGGTTGTTATGTCCAAGGAGTACCTTCCTGAAATGCTCCTTGTTTCGAGGTGAATTCATTAAAAAATAAAATTTGAAATATAACGTACGCTGTATATCATTTATACTACTTTTTCAATGAAAAACAAAATAAAAGAAATATAATTACCTCAGAATAAGCATAAATAATTGTACTTGCAATTCGGAAGCAACAAGAACATTGATCGAAAATTTTAGGCAGAGTAAAAAAGCAAAAGATGCCTGATAGTAGGAACCCTGTGTATGATAGGTATAACTTATATTGTAGGTAGACTTGACTAATAGTTTTATACCCAAAAGTGAAACATTCAGATATTCAAACATTTTGATATAAGTTTCGTGCTCAGTTTCCACAGTTAAATATTAATATAGGATTGTTTTTCAAATAATAATTGATTAAAAATCGACATTCTAAATTGCACGTGTTAATCAAAATATTTACGCCTTATAGTAGAACTAATAAAATTGTGTGAACAGTGGATTAAAATGAAACAAAAGATTATGTTGAAATGAAAGCAATCATGTTTCCACTTTTAAAAGCAAAACATTAATGCTTTCCTTCAGGATATTGATTTACACACTTTACATTTAAGCTCCTTTATACAAATACCAATGTTTTCAAGTAGCAACAACTTTAGATATGTATATTTATTTCCAATTTGTTCATTTGTCAGCACGCATAAAATAATATTCTTTTAACAACGTAAACTCACCATCGTACCTTACAAACACATCCGTGCTGGTTCACCACCTTTGTTTACTTTTTTTTGCCGCTAAAGTGATAATTTCATAGTGTTATTACTCTTAAATAAAAAAACAACGAGGAAATTGTTTTACATTTTTGAATTCAGTACAATAAAGGAAATTAATTTGCATCAAAATATACTAAGGAAGTCGGATAGAATCGCAAATAAATCCAAAGATATTTTCCATAAAATGTAACCAAATGTGAAAATTATTGAAGTGTCAGGAAGTAGAAAAATTCACCTCTGAAGTTCGTAAGTGCAACTTGTTTTCGTGGTAAATAATCAAAGGAAGTGTTTTAAGAAATTGGGAATACCTTTTTATTATTATTATTACGTATATGCACATTTACACATTTATACTTTATTATGCATTTTTATTGATATGCATTGCACACATTACTATTTATTTGACTTGTATTATATTATATTTTACCTGGTTCGTTATATGTACATAGTAAATACAATTTTATATTTACAAATATATTAATATTGGGGAAACTAAAAACTAATCAATATATCAGTTATCGCATCAAAATGCAACATAGTGCTTGTTTCAGCACTCAAAATGTTACATTAATGCCTCCTGGAAAACAAAATGCACAGAGAAAAAAATCTCATCAGGAAATATGTACAAAGAAAGTTCATTGTTTTTGTGACATTTTGTTGACATTTTATTGTAACATTTCAATTGATGAACGTATAATAAAGGTATTACTGTTGAAACACAAAAGAAATATTCTATTTATTCAATTGTGTATTTCCATAGTGCTTCCATAAGTGAGTTTCTCCAAAATCGAAATATGTATGTAAATACCTTTCGATGTAAAAGCCTTTTTCCGCATGTCATGTGCTTGAAACTTAATGGTACTACAATATTAAAACATACAAACAAATGTTTATATGTTTAAAAGCACGTGTTTAAATGCAGGTCAAGTCCAATAAAAAATAGAATTTATGGACACAAATAACATCTCACCTCGCCTTACTTCAGATTTTTGTTCATCAGTTGCAAAACACAAATCTTCTGAAGCCAACTTCAGTTCGTTGATTTACACGTATTCACCGACAGGGGATCATGGGAGAGGATTTAGGCCACACCCATTTTAGGGGTTTCGGGTGCAGAGGAGGGAAAGTTGACTCTCTCGTATAGTTTCTCTATGTACAGGATGCACAGAATGAGGATGACCTGTCCTACAGCCACTTCTGACTAAGACATCATTCTTTTGAAACGAACGTTGTTCGAGTTATATGGAGTGCTTAGTTCCAGAGCAAATTTCCGTTCTAAACTCAACAAATTC